>CM076575.1:406255478-406697530 GCA_034641835.2 Pinus albicaulis
GAGGCTAATAAATTGAGATTTACTTAGCCAAATGAGGCCCAGGACGGCTCATTGGAAAGAGAAAATTAAGGAGAACATTTCTGAGGAGGTTTCAATAACAGATTTGATCATTTATTGGGTAAAAAATCAGGCAGAAGATCAAGCTCCGAATTTCTAAAAATAAAATCAATTTTCTGAGTTTTATTTTCTTCATTTTCATTTGCCCAGCCTCTTCTAATTTTAGATTCATGCATCAATATTATCCTTAATGGTTAATTAAGATCGTTATGAGTATCAATAAGAAGCTTAAATTTCATTTTTATTTATTTAAATAGAATTTGATTGGATTTGTTTTAATGTTAGAAATAATATTTGGATTTTATTTTTGCATCTTAATTCATTTTAATTTCTTTTTGCAGGAAAAACCAATAGAAGGGATATTGAAGAAAAATATTTCAATCAATGAGAAGACTCCAGCAATTAAAGATTGGAATTTTTAAGCAATTAAAGTTGGATTGGGCAGATTTTTCTTCAACAAACTCTATTCTAAAAATACTTTTGGAAGGATTATAAATTGCAGATTGCAAAATGTAAAAATGGCTGCTCTCCTCTGCAATTCCAGACTTCTAAAAGCATTTCTGTTATAGGAATTTAGAGTTGTAGATGGGGAGGAGAGAAAGTTTCAGATCTGAGCATTATTGAGAGTTTATGCTTTATGTCTTGTATTATGCATGATGGGCAGAGTTTGCATTTCTGCAGCTCTAGTCCTGAAAGCAGAAATTCAAGTAATGTAAAGTACTGTTAGAGACCAGGATCAGAGAAGTAGATTCAATTAACTGGTATTTTTGGCATTTCTGTATCAAATACCAGTTTCATTTTTATGTTAATAAAATTGTTGTTTCATTTTATTCATGTTTTGGCATTTCTGTTGATATGGATAATTTGTCTCAAATTGTTATGTATCTCTGCTCTTATGAATTAAAATCTGATTTCTGAGTAACCATTTCTCAGAAATATGTCTTATAACACTGATTTATTAAATATTAATGTGTTGTGAATTTCTTCCACATGTTATTGTTTAATTATTAGTTTGACTGATATGATAATTGATATCAATTTTTGTGAATTTCTTCCGGAGTGTTGTTGATTTATTATTTTAGTCAAATGGTCTCAATAGAATGTGTTTTGGTACTCACAAATGTGAGCTAATTGAATTTCTTCGTTAGTTTGACATTAATTAAAAGCCGAACATATTTTAATTCTCATCACTTAATTATCTTGCTCTTAATTGGGTTAGATTTTCATCTACCTGATTGAGATAGGATTTAGATTAGTTTTTTTTTGCTTGCATTATAGAATAAGTTTGCAATTAGATTAAATTTACATTCTTTTAAGTCCTCTTCTCAAAGAGGCAAAATCTTAGTTATGGTTTGGCTGAACCCAAATCAGCTTAAGGGTCATTCTCTTGCCTGATCAGCAAGAAGAATTGATCTGATATCCCTGTCTATTGGTAGTTAATGATATATCATAAACCAATAGCGATAGGGAGAAGGTAACTGGACCTAGTTAAACCAGTCGGAGCCACTATCATAAACGGAAAAGGAGCTGCATTAAGGTCCGGACCTACCTGTCAGGAAGAAGAATGGTGATATAAGAATCTGTATTGATTTCAGAAATTTAAACAAGGCATGTTTAAAAGACAATTTCCCATTGCCAACCATGGAACAAATACTTCAAAAGGTAGCTGGTTCTGAACTTATGTCCTTTCTCGATGGCAGGCTATAATCAAGTTTTAGTTCATCCAGATGACAAATTGAAAACAACTTTCAGAACAAAATGGGGAACTTATGCTTATTAGAAAATGCCTTTTGGTCTAATAAATGCAGGAGCAACTTTTCAAAGAGCCATGGACATAGCATTTAAAGGTCTGATCAATAAATCAATTGTTGTTTATCTTGATGACATAATAGTGTTTTCAAAAAAGAGAGCCAATCATCTACATGATTTAAAACAAATATTTGAAAGATGTAGAAGATTTGGTATTTCCTTAAATCCAAAGAAATCTTTCTTTGCTTTGGGTGAAGGAAAACTCTTGGGATTTGTTGTGTCAAAAGATGGTATATATATTGATCCAAATAGAGTGAAAGAAATTTCTGATATTTCTTTACCTCATAACAAAAAATCCATGCAATCATTTCTTGGACAGATCAATTTTGTTAAAAGATTCATTCCTGATTTTTCTTTAATTGTTTTACCTATGCAAAATATGATCAAGAAGAATTCAGTATTCAAATGGGAACATAAAGAGAAAGAAGCTTTTGATGCAATCAAACAAGCGATCATTAATGCACCAACATTGAATACCCCAGATTTTTCTAAAGATTTTACTTTGTATACTCTGGCCACCGAAACATCCTATGCAGTTGTTTTAACACAACTCAATGATTAAGAAATCGAAGCATCAATTTCTTTCTTTAGCTCAAACCTGCAAGGAGCTGAGCTTAATTATTATGATGTTGAAAAACAAGCCTTTGCTGTGTTTAAATCAATCAAACATTTCAGACCTTTTCTCTTGAAAACACATACAAAAATCATTGTCCCATTCTCTGCAGTAAGGCAATTATTAATTCAAAAAGAAGTAGGAGAAAAGAGAGCTAACTGGGTAACAGCCTTGCAAGAATATGATATTGATATTAAACCAGCTAAGATTGTTAGAGGACAAGGTTTTTGCAAATTATTGGCAGGAGCTCATAACATACCAGAAAATCAAGATCCAAATCAAGATATTCAAGTAAGTCAGATAAGTGTTACAAATTCCGGATCTCAGTATGCTGATCTTATCTATTACTTGAAAAATGGGTATGCTCCTTCTAATCTCAGCTATAAGAGTAAACGCGCTTTAAGGTTAAAGGCTATTAAATATGAGGTCATTGATAATGTGTTATTTAGGAAAAATTATGATTCAATTTTATTAAGATGTCTTGAAAAGACTGAAGCTGAAAAGGTTTTGCAGGAGTTTCATGATGGACCAGCAGGAGGTCATTTTGGAGGTGATACCACAGCTCACAAAATAATTCGTGCTGGTTATTACTGGCCTACCATTTTTAAAGATACACATGATTACGTAAGGAAGTGCCGAATTTGTCAAACTGCAAGTGGAAGACAAAGGAAACCTGCTTTTCCTTTGCAGCCAGTGACTATTGAGCAACCATTCAAACAATGGGGGCTTGACATTATTGGTGAGATAGTACCTCATTCTTCCAAACAGCACAAGTACATCCTTACTGCAACTGATTACTTTACAAAATGGGTAGAAGCAATCCCGTTGAAGGTAGTCAATTCTGATGCAATTATTGATTTCATAGATCAATTCATCATAACCAGGTTTGGTGTACCTAACGCTCTAGTATTTGATAATGCATCTTACTTCTCTGGAAATATTTTAATAGAATTTGCAGTCAAAAGAGGTTTTAAATTAAAATATTCAGCAAATTATTATCCACAAGGTAATGGTTTGGCTGAATCCACTAACAAAAACCTTATCAAAATCATTAAAAGGACCGTTGATCAAAATCAAAAGAATTGGCACAAATCTTTAATCTTTGCATTATGGGTTGATCGTATCACTGAAAAAGCTTTAATAGGGACTTCACCTTTCAATTTAGTGTATGGAAAAGAAGCTGTGATACTATCAAATTTAACTCTTCCATCATTAGCCCTAGTGCAATTTATTGAAGAAAATCCTTCTTCATCCATTCAATTGAGATATGATCAAATCCTTAAACTAGAAGAAGATAGAGATAAAGCAAAAATTATTCATGAAAAACATCAACAACTTGTAAAATCTTCTTTTGATGCAAGTTCTACCGGCTCAAAATTTTTGTCAATTGGTGATCTTGTTCTGAAATGGGATAAAGCACACGAAGAAAAAGGTAAACATACCAAGTTTTAGAAAATGTCACTTGGACCATTTTAGATCGTTGAGAAGATAGGCTCAAATACATTCATACTCCAAGATCTAACAGGTAAGAGAGAATCTCTTCCTGTAAATGGGCTTATCTTGAAGAAATTCTTTTCATAAGGAGGTAACCCCTTCTTAAACTGTACATATTCCTTTCTGCAGAGTTTTTGATTGTTTTTTGCAAATAAAGGTTGTTAATGAGTCTATAATTGACTGTTTACTATTTAGGAAAATTTCTTAGGAAGAATATTATAAATATTTATTTTGTGTAGATAAGAATTTTTAAAGTAATGATCACAGTTTTTGAATAGTTTAAAATAAGATGTTAAAATTTGAAAGATTATTTCAATCATTTGCATGATCTTTTGAAAACTTGAGAAAAATGTAAATCATCATAAGTTTATTAAGCAGAGAAAGGTTATCTATCAAAGTAAATATTTTTTCAAAGTTTTGGAACTCAAAAAACTCTGAAAATTGTCATCCATTGATTCTTAAGGATAAAACTATTTCACCCCATCCATTTAAGTTGTGATTTTTTAGAATGTAATTCTAAGAAATATGAAAATTTAAGAGATAAGAGGTCTCATTATGAGCCGACTTACCATGTTCATAAGGAGTAATAAAACTGACATTACCAATAATGCATACCAAAATAGGGTAATGGCTTATAAATATAAGACAAGGGGTCTCATCACGAGCCAGCTTGTTCAGTTTAATTATAACTAGTGAATGGCATTGTTATTAACTGGCTACCAAACCAGAACAATGGCTCTTAAAATAAAAAATAAGTAAAAGACCAAAACATGAGATAATAAGTCTTATGAATTTATCTTTTAAAAAGTCATAATTTTAGTTGGATGGGACAATGAATGGTTAATGGTTTAAAGGTAACCCTGTCGAGACTATGAACGTTTGCTGGCAGCAGAGGCAATACCTATGGCAATAGAGTATATTATAAAACCAAAACTTGGAGAAATCCACTTACTTCATTATTAACACCAATCAAAGCTTGAGATAACCCAAAAATGTTCTTTTTCTTAAGGAATTAGAAAGAAATTGTGAATGATTTTTTATTTTTTCTTCATAGTTACATTTTATTTGAATTATCCTAAGGTAGTTTTCATTATCTTTAAAAATATTTACTTACTAAAGATATAGTGTTCATTTTATTTTTTCAGAGATAACTGTTTCTTTCAGTGAATCGCCAATTGTTGTGACCAGCAACAACCCCCAATTTATTTAATATTAGTAATAATACTAAATAAATGGGCACCCTTAGTTAAAAAATCCAAAAAATCAATTAGGATTTGTTTTCCTTTTCAAATAAAACTTTCTATCATAAACTTAGAGAAATCCCTTAGAAATAACATTAAGAAACACTTAAGTTTATGATAGATTACAATAAAATTGCTTTTTAAACAAAATGGCGCATCCATAGCAAAATGGTATATATCTTTTATAAAACTGAAAATGCGATTTTGTGCTTTTGCGATAATGCGATCCCAAAAAGCCTATACAATAAACATATTGGTCGCAGATCGCATAGCGCAGAAAACAGAAATGATAAACGAATACCTTTTGCGCTATTTACAATTTTGCGCTTTTGCGAGATTTGCGATATGCGCTTTTGCGCTATTGCGCAATTTGCGCTTTTGCGCTATTTTACATAACTGCGATGGTTTCATTTTGCAATATTACGATATTGCGCAGCAAATCGCAGATCGCAATGTCGCATATTCATGTAGGCGCGTTGTTCAAAGGCAATCTTCCCATATATCAAATCTGTTATGCGCTTTAATGATTAGATTAAATGATTGGATTGACAATTAATGGTAAATGAGATTTTGTTTTGATTGAAAGTCGTTTCACGATTAAAATATTATATTTCATCCACCTTCGCATTTAAAACAGTCTCATCACCTTTCTCATGCCATTACTCTCATTTAACTCGTAAAACGCAGGCACGAAGGAGCAAACGTCTATACAAAGCTTTCACTAAATACTATGGGTAAGAAGGAGAAGAGCTCGAATTCTGAAAACAGAGAAATGGCTTCATTATACGCAGACATCGCTTGTAATAAGGATGCCGGTATATCCACTTGGGAAGAAATGTATAATCTATTAGAAGAAGAAAATCCTGTGGTAATGAAAGTTGTGGCTACAACAAGTTCTAGTAATACATCTGAAGCAACCCTCAAAGAACTGGCTTGTTCATTTCTGCATAGGATAGCGGCAAGGCCAAGGATTCTCCCATATACAGACATGGTGAAATGGGTGCTGGACAACACCGATATTTCAGACAGACAATTCAGAACTCCAGCTCAAGAGCTAATCGGGTCATTCACCACGGAAGATCTGAGACTAATGTATAAGTTGCCGGAACCTCAGGCGACTTACAATAAACAATTCATGGAAGATTTTTCCAGAGAGCATGCAAATTTGGCAGAATGCACAAAGGAGTGGACCAAAAGAAGTGAACCATTGAAGAAAAAAAAACAAGGTATGTACAACACGGGTTCACTTACCTCTCCTTATTGTTTCACTGCTGCCATGTTATGCAGGCTTTTTGGAAAGCCTGACATAAATATGATCTTACCTGAATGGCTCCCTTTGTTGAATGCGGCCGTTAATTCTACAATTGTAGACTGGGCCAAAATCCTATCTGATAATTTGACCACTGCTATTTTTCACTACCGGTCCAAACGAAATGTTTCTCAGCGGGTTTATCCACCTTTTTATTTATCTGCTTATGTCATGGACGCTATCTGTTATGTCTCTAAATTCCCTGTGATGGGTTGGCAATGGACTATCCACGATCCTTTTCCTATTCATGTGTACCATAAAGAACTATGGGAGTCTAAGTTTGTCCCCCATTTTTACCAAATTTGTCATGGAATAATGCTGCCATTGTACAGAACATTGCATAATAAGGATGCCCCAAGGTTATCCCCAGAAACAGAGGTTGACATTCTCCCCGTTGCGAGATGGTTTGGAGAAGAATTGTTCACTTATATTAGGGTTTTTGGAAGTTATGCTTCTCCCCATGTTTTACCCCTATATGTTCCAGATAGACTTGTAGCTCGGGAAATTGCTGATCAGACCCGTGGCCAAGGAGGTATAACAAAAGATTTAAAAGAGAAGAAAAAAGGCATTTGGCCACAATTTCCCGTAAAATGTGGAACATTTTCACTGTTCGATATTGGTCATGCATTCCAAGAGATAGGCAACATTACATGCCTACAGCTGTTCAAATTTTCGAAAAGGTTATTCGACCCAAATGATATTGTTAAGAATTTTACCAATGCAATCAGAGTAAGGGAATTTTCCGGGGAAAAGGATCCTTTTGATGATATGTTCCAAGCAAGAAATTCATTCAAAGAAGTTTTGAATTCAGCTCAAATGCAGTTATCTCCGAAAGAATTCCAGGAATTCAAACTTTACAGAGAAAGAAGACTAACTCCTATTCCTTTGGAAAATCTACTTTTAGAACCCGCAAGGGAGAAAACTCCTAGTGTTAGTCTTAACGGCAGTTCAGGTACAGATAAATCTAAATCAAAATCTGACAGAGAGACTTCTAAACATTCCAATAAGTCTAATGAAAAGGAAGACACAATGGAAGAATCCATGAAAGATTCTGTGCAATCAATAGAAACCACTCAACAACAAACTTTGACTTCTCAATAGACAGATCCTCCTCCAACCAATGTACAGCAACAACCAGTCATTATTGAATTAGACAAAGAATGGGAAACCTTCAACCAATTGATTAATGTAGAAGGACAGATTGTACAGACCCCTGTCCAGACAACCAAAGTTTTGAACACAGGAACAAGCAACATAGTCACAGTGACGGAGCACATACCAATCACACCCTCCTCTGATATTGTACTTAATGTGGAGGACATTCCTCCTCTAGATGTATTCTACAACCCAAAATACAAAGCAGTAGTGAAGAGACAGAGGAAAAAGAGAAAGTTAGAAAGTTCAATTGCTACTGAAGCAGAACAACTAGATGTATTGTGGAAGGATCCTTCCACAAATCCTTCTAAGAATCTTACTAAGTTATCTCAAATGACAGGGGCTTATGCTTCTGCAACAATTGACAAAGCATTTGAGATACAACTTTTGTTGAATGAAAAAGAAGAACAGATAAAAGTTCTACAACAGCAATTGCAACAGGTACAGGCCAATAATGAAGCACAGTTGAAAATTGAAGAGATACAACAACAACTTCAAGAAATGCAAATAGGACATCAAAAAAGCTTGGCTGATAAAGACAAACAAATACAGATTATCCAAGATCAGCATAAAGATGATCCTAAGCGTCCAGAATTCATTTCATAAACTATCTCTTTAAAAAATCAACTACTGCAACAAGAGGAAGTTTTCTGCCAAAAAATCTTGCAATGGAATTCTTTGTGCCAAGAGAGCGATAAAATCACAAATCATGTCGTAGATTTACGAAATGATTATGATTTGATTAATGAAAAGATCAATGATTATTTAGCATGGCAAAAAATAGAAGAAGGCAGAAAAGCTGGTGCACCCATTATTAATGAAAATAATAAAGAAATACTTTTTAATAACTGGGATGCACAAATCAGAAGGGCAGAGAAGGCAGCAGAGGAGGCGGCTACAGCGGCAAACACTCTTACAAATTGTGTAAATGATGATTTACACAAAGCAAATTTAATTTCAGAAACTGTTCCAGGATATCTCCCACAGGCACATCAACTGCAAACAGAATGGAGGCAAAAGGCAGAAGAAAGAGAAAAATCAATTCAAGGGCTGACAAGATTAAATTGGAACGACAATTGGTTAATTTGATAAAGCCACACAACAAAGACAAAGGCGCTTAATTGTATCATCAATGCTACAGAGAAGATTGCTCCTACGCTTGCCGACTCTGTCTTTTCAGGACAGTTGAATTCTGAAGTCGGTTAACCGCATCTTCTCAAAACTATGCTAGATGCCTGCAAGTTTAAAGATCAAGTTCATAGATAGTTAGATTTAGTTTTAATTTTACTGTATTTTAGCCTAGGAAAAGGACGGTCATTGAACCGAATCCTCAATTTTTGTAATTGACTATTTTTAGATTTAGTTAACTAGTATTTAAACCCTTCTCATGCATTTAGAGAGGGGTCCTGGATCTTAATATTTTTGACTTGGAGATTGCATTTCTGTACTCCATTGTCTTATATATTTTTAAAAAGGATCACATCTGGTGATTTTTATGTGGAATTATCTTTGAAGTGTTGCATTTCTGTACCTTGGAATTTGATTTTGCATCAGAGTTACTGGATTAGAGTATCAAATTTCATTTGAAATTTTTCAAGATGAATAAGGCATTTCTATCTGTTCACTGTTGATTTCTTTTTTCTTATGATATTCGCTTTAAAAATTGCTATTATTTATATATATTTGTTTTGACAATGCTTCTTTTTATATATCATTTCTGAGTATAATTGAAACGTTATCTTTCATAAGTATATATAGATGGTATACAATGATGAATGCAATATGCTAATACAACTCTGTTTAATTTCTTAAACAGAGTTATCTTTATTTGTTTATGCACATTTCAATTTAAATAATAATACATTTTCATGGCTATTGTTAAATTGGAACAATCTTAAGTTGTATTCACATATAATTACCCGGGTTAGTGTTAGAATTTCTTTATCAGTATTTAGTTTAAATTAGATAGTTCTATTTCAGTTAATTTAGTCCCATTTTCACCCATCCAAACCAATCCATTTAGTTATAAGGAAACTGGTCCTTTAAATCCAGTCGGAGCCACCATAACAAACGGAAAAGGAGCTGTCTTAAGGTCCCGACCGGGTGGTTTTCCCCAATGTTTGAAGCAGAGATTTTCTAGGCTTCAACATTTTTGGCGCTAGAAGGAGGGCCTGAGCTATGAATGGCAAGTAAATCTTTATCCACAAGCCATTCTGAGAGTAAAACACCCTCATCAACTCCTTCAATTTCTTCTGAAATACAAAATCCTATAGAAGAAATTGCGAAGAGTATTCATACACCCACTACCAAAATCTCAAAACATTCAGACAATCAAAATCCTGAGTCTCCTGAAGTTCAAGATTTAATTTATAAATTGAAAGGATTTTCATTATCTTTAGAAGAGTCTGAAATATCTGAAGGTAGTGTAACTTCAAAATTTGTTTCTTCCAAACCTCTTACTAGGCTTCAAAGTGAAAAACTTGGTATTTCTTCGAAAGAATTCCCTTTACCTAGTAGATTCAAGACAAGAAAAACTCAATCGGAATCAGTAAGTGATATAAGTTCAACATCTAATATTCAAATACCTATTTCCGAAATCCCATCTCAACAAAGTACAATTGTTTCCATATCATCTCCTCAATCATCATCTCCTCAATCATCATCCACTCAATCATCATCTGCTCAATCATCATCAATCTCAACATCATCTATTCCAACAACTTCTATTCAAACACCAACAATTTCTACTACTCCTCCAATAGTTGTTCCAATAATGGCTAGACCATGGGCTACTCGAGGGGCAGTCAACATGGCTGCACCTGTTAGCCCCCCTATGAAATTTTGACAAGCAAATAGGGGGCTAAAATGTTGTTGAGTCTTCAAGGAATGCGTTTCCGATGAAAAACAGTCTCCTTGAAGCCTCCATGTGCCTTTTAGCCTTTGAATATATCCCTTCTGCTGATTCCCCTTTCAAAAGCCTCTCTGCTATGAAGAAATGCCCAAAGGCCCTCTTTTTCCCTCTTATTTCATTCCCCAAAGCCCTTGTTTTCTCTCCCCTTTATTCCCCCTTCTTTCCCCATTTACCCTCCAAATCCCCTCAAAATCCCCTTAGAATTTCTACCCTTACCCTTTGTTAACCTTTCTCCCCTTTTCTTCCTCTATCGTTTCCCTTAAACCCCTTAAAATCCATTTGAATGGGTTAAAAACCCACTTTCCGACCATGTAATAGGGCTTAGCCCCTTTCCCGCCGGCCCCTTAACCACTTCCCCACATATGCCCATCACCCAAGACCAAGCGCTTAAGTCCCGGGGCCAATCGCAATCGGAAGATCGGCGGGAGGCAAATTCCTTTGTAATACTCTAAAACCCCGATGCGATTGTTTTATTACGTTAAGTCCCGCGATCTGTTCTGCACCGTTGATCTGTTTCGATCGAACGGCTGAACGCTAATCGCAGGCCCCCTGCCCATCGCAATCGGAACATGTTAAGTCCGCCCCCTGATTGAAACCTTCCGATTTGATCACGACCATCCATATGTTTCACGATCCAACGGTCCCGCACTGATTGCACTGCCCCTCCGATGGTCTTCCCCACCGTTGATCTATCCCCGCAATCCAACGGCTGTCGCTCAATCGCAACCCCCGTCCGATCGCAATCGCAACACTCATTGCGCACCTCCCGATTGCGATGCTCCGATTTAATCCTGACCGCCCATTCTCTCACAGATCCGACGGTCATCGCAGCTTCCGATCATAGCCCTTCCCTGCTGTCTGCCGATTCAATCCTGACCGTCGACCCGTCCCGTAGATCAACGACCAGCGCTCAATCGCAAGCCCATGCCCGATCGCAATCGCAAACCCCAGTTGTGCCGCCCAGATTGCGATTCCCCGATTGCATTGTAGCCGCTGATCTCCCCGCGATCCAACGGTCATCGCTCCATCACACCTACCCCTCCGATTGTTTTCCCCACCGTTGATCTGTCAGTTGATCGGACGGTCAGCGCTCAATCGCATCCCGACCTCTGATCGTCAATCGCAGGTTCTTCTCTCTGTCCTCCGATTAAATCATAGCCGTCCGTTCCTCCTCCAGATCGACGGCCAGCGCTTAATCGCTTCCCCCGTCTGATCGCAATCACAACACTCATTATGCACCTCCCGATTGCAATGCTCCGATTTAATCCTGGCCGTCCATCTGTTACATGATCCAACGGCCATCGCTCTTCCCTTTTCCGCTGATCGCGAGTCCTCTCTCTGTCTTCCGATTCAATCTGGACTGTCCTTTTCTCCGCAGATCAATGGTCCAACATTAATAGCAACTACTTCCGCCTCCCCCCCGATTACATCTGGGCCTTTCATCCTTCTCTGAGCTAACGGTCAGGATATAATCGCCCTCCGCCTCCGCTGGGTCCCACTCTTTCATTCGTCCCCGTCGCATTTCATGTGTTTTGTTTGTTTTTGTTAGTTCCATATATGGTTACGCCAGATCAATCTCCGCCGTTGATCTTCGTCTCCGAGCCAGGATCCAACGGTCCGCGCTGCATGATCATACCAAACCTTGTTATTCACGCATTCCACCACCTCACCGCATTTTCATCATTCGTTTACATAATACCTTTGCTTCCGCCACCGCCGCACCACCATTCAGCTCACCCTGCGTCCGTTGCTCCGTCCACCGTTTCTTCACAGATTGGCCGTGTTGCAGAGTTTCTAGAGGAAAAGGACCGCCTCTGTTCAATGTACTGCCTTAATGGTTAGCGGCGCAGTCAGGATCAAATCCAATGAACCAGTACCATCAGGAAAGTCAAGGAATGGGGCTGTCAGGACTTACATTAAAGGAAAGCGGAGTTCAAACGCCAAAATCTTGCCGGCGCCATTAAAAGCTCGAGCTAACCCGACAGAGGCAGTCATGAAACAACAAAGATTTTCAGTACAGAGCAGGGGGATTAATGCGCGGCAACAAAGATCTTGAGCTCTGAAACAGAGGTTTAGAGAGGCAAAGCATCATTTTGAAGAACCCGAGGATCGATTCTGGAGGTCCTGAACATCAATAAGAGGTAATACCAAGGTTTTCATTATCAGCATAATGTTTTTCCATAAAGGACAGGTCTCCCATACAGTATTTATTATGCGCCGTGTCCCTGAAGGAGCTTTCCGTCCCAGCTATTGTTCAAAGCAATCTAACATCCATGAGGCAGACCTCCCAGCAAGTTCTTTCATTTTGTTCAAATCACTTGAAGTACTACAGCCCAAAGGACAGATCGTATCTGGAGCAGATCTTTCTTTCACGAGGAAGGTGACATTGATCAGATATGCAGTGTATCAAGCAGAATGGGCCTTGCCCTGCATTCATTGTTATGCTTAAATGTAACATTTAAAGATTCACCTACTTCCTCAGTCGGTCCTCTGTGTCTCTCCAGCTATAAAGCACCGAAGGATATCATTGTAATGGTTGTTGTTGGATTATCAGTGAATTGCAGGCATTTTTGTCCCGAGCCAAGTTTCCTGTGTAACAGTTGTATGATAGGCTGAGAAATATGATGTATTCAGGCTGAATGTAAAAGCTTTGGGCAGTGACGTACCTGATTGGTGTTGTGTTTAACATGATAAGCAGTTTTCATTGGATCCTGATCTACAGCAGTTGGTGATGTTTTTCTTATCTTTGTGTTTACTTCCATTTCATTTCATGTTCTTCCGACTGACATCTGAATGCATGATATAAGATTTACCCTTGTTAGGTACCTTATATCCCAGCTCTCTCAGTCTTTAATGTTTTCTGCTCATATGTGTGTCTGAATATTGTTTTTAATTGACTAAAACAGTGTAGCGGATGATTATTGCCTGCTCTCTGATGTGCAAGTTGATAGAATCAGTGTTCAGATGTCTTTGTTAGGATTTAATTGAAAGAGGTTAGGAACATTGGGAGGTTAAAGCCCGTCGCTGCCTCTTCATAACCTGCCCTTCCAATATGAACCTTTTCAAGACCCCTTGTGTTGCCTATGGTTTTGTCCAAGCAGGCCTGGAGTTAAATGACCTCTGGCCTGATCTATAAACGGAATCAGATGGTTTTCCATCCTTCATTTTCATCCCCTAGTGTTCCATCTCACCAATCAGTCTTTAAGATCCAAATGCTCTAGATGACTAGCCCAACTGAAGCTTACACATTGAACATAAGTAAATCCTTTCTTGACTTCATTGCCCAATGGCCTTGATGTTCCCTGAGTTATCTATTCTTGCCTAGCTTCCTTCTTTACCCATCCTTGCCTTATGGTGAAACCTTCCTTCCTGATTCTCAACAACCAAACTCAAACAATCAAATAAAAAACCTTAAGCCTATACCTAGCCTAAAATCATAATTTAGAACTTCAAAGACATATATCCTTTGATAATCATAGAGAGATCCCTCTCTGGACCTAGGAGGGCTAGATCCTAAGGTCTGAAAGTGGTTCTATGTTGTCTCATATTTTGGTCTCTGTCAACCTGGTCAAAACATGGGAACCCCAACATAATGGCGACTCCACTGGGGATTCTGAGTGCTCCTCATTTCAAACAACCTCAAAAACTTAGAACTCTGGCTAGGTTGACGGTAAGTCGCACCTTTGACGGTGAGCACTGTGGTGGACAGTGTACCCTAGAATCATCCTAAACCCTCTGCCTGGCGACTCCATTGTTCCTAAACATTAAAGACTCCACTGGTGATCAGTAGGCCTGCTGATTATCTTGGTTTCACATCAGACTCCACTGGGAGACCAGTCCCAAGCATAATGAAGACTCCACAGGGAGGCCAGCTCCCAAGACAACATTAACCACAGTAGAAATAACAAGTAGGGCTAAGCTGCTTGGCTTATAAACAGCGCTCTGGCTCACAGAACCATTCCTACAAGAGATTTCCCTGATCCAAACCCACCTGAAACAGTTGATAATCCTGAGAGAATCCTTAAAAGAGCACCTGTGAGTAGGAGATCAACTGTTTCCAGCAATATTCATAGAGCCAATTCTGCACCAGAAGATCTTGCAGCTCTACTAGACCCTTTCTTCGACCTAGACCTCCAGAACTGTCCAAAACAAAGGCCAGATTCATAAAACTCAAAGCTAGAAATTACTACATTATGAATGAGAGTCTATATTGGAAAAATCCAAATGGCCTTTTACTGAAATGCTTGTCTGAAATTGAAGCCGAAAAAATCAAACAAGAATTCCACGCTGGGGAGTGTGGAGGCCACATGAGTTGGAAGGCCACTGCAAATAAGATACTCAGAGAGGGGTACTATTGGCCTACACTCTTTAGTGATGTCCATAAAATGATCCTTACCTGCCACAAATGCCAAATTTTTGAAGGCAAAAGAATGCTCCTTCCCATCCCTCTGCAACCTATCACCATAGAAGGTCCCTTCATGCAATGGGGCTTAGACTTCATTGGAGAAATCCACCCCTCTTCTTCTGGGCAACACAAATGGATCATGACTGCTACTGATTAATTCACTAAGTGGATTGAAGCCATACCCACTAGGAATGCCACTGATTCTATCATCATTAGGTTCCTAGAGGACTTTATCTTATCTCGGTTTGGCTGCCCAAGGAAAATAATCACCGACAATGCTGCTGCTTTCGGATCCAAAAGAATGATTGATTTCTGTCACAGGTACGAAATTGCACTTGGACATTCAACTACCTATTACCACCAGGGTAATGGCTTAGTTGAATCATCAAATAAAAGCCTGGTTACAATCATTAAGAAGCTGCTGGAAGAGAACAAAAGGTCTTGGCATAAAAAGTTTATGCAAGCCTTGTGGGTAGACAGGCTCACTACAAAGAAATCTATTGGCATATCACCCTTCCAGCTAGTTTATGGGACAGAAGCAGTTTTTCCTACTAGCCTTGGGATACCAGTAGTAAAGCTTATTCAAGAAGTCCAATCAGAAGAAGACAACATGATAAGGAGAATTAATGAAACAATCCATCTTCAGCAAACAAGGGAGCAAGTTTATGACAGAGCTGTCAGAGTGCAGGAAAACATAAAGAGACAGTTTGACAAAAGAACCAAAGCAACAAATTTCAAAGTTGGGGACAAGGTCCTGAAGTGGGATTCAAGAAGAGAGGATAAAGGCAAACATGGCAAATTCGACAGCTTGTGGCAAGGTCCGTTCATCATTTAGGCCACTGTGGGTCCTAATGCATTTTTCTTACAAGAACTCAATGGTACAGAGTTGTTTGGGGGTCCTGTCAATGGCAGGATGCTCAAACACTATTTATGCTAATTCTCCATTTCCAGTTTCATTTCCATTGTATATACCATTGCAAATTTTCATTTTCAGCAAAAGAGAGAAGAAATCGTCCCAAAAAAAAAAAAAAAAAAAGCAGAATGAAAAGAGAGGTTCAGACATGCTCAAAATATGAACCTCTGAGGCAAAAGGATTGGCTCTAATAAACTCAAAATCTGAGCCAAAGGGAAGAAGAATAGCCGGTCCTTACAAGCTCAAAATCTGGATCAGCAATGAAAGAACATCCAGCTCTAATATGCCCAAAACCAGAGCTGGAACAAAGGAAAGAAGTGACTCAAATATGCTCAAAACCTGAGTCACAAGAAAGAAAGAAGGATGTGTCACAGTTGCAGAATTCCATGCCTTCTCAGTATTGTTTTCTTCAAGTTTCTGCCCAGCAAGTCAGACAGTCTAATCCTGGCTTGGCTGTGTTTAAATTTCCTGTCTTAGAATGTAGGTGAAGAAACCTGTTGGACAGTTTAATCCCAACGGGTAGTAGTTTAGGTAGAGAATCATATGAGGCCAACAGTCTAATCTAGCCTCATGGAGCAATAAGGGTAGAATTAGAATAGGTTTGTTTTTGTTTTGAAAAATAAAATGCGAAGGTTCTACTAGTTCAGATGCACCCAAGGGAAAATTGTTAGAACTCTAGTTTGGGTAGGTAGATTGGTTGGGAAAGTGTTTCTGCTGATTTGTGTATCTAATATATTGTGGAAGCTAATCTAAAGAAAGAAGAAAGATGGCTTATAGCAGCAGGCATCTGGCCTACACCAAGAGATCAATCCCTGAATTCTTGACTCCTTCAAGAAGGAGCCATCCCCATGTGGAGCCACTGTTAGCCCCCCTATGAAATTTTGACAAGCAAATAGGGGGCTAAATTGTTGTTGAGTCTTCAAGGAATGCGTTTCCGATGAAAAACAGTCTCCTTGAAGCCTCCATGTGCCTTTTAGCCTTTGAATATATCCCTTCTGCTGATTCCCCTTTCAAAAGCCTCTCTGCTATGAAGAAATACCCAAAGGCCCCCTTTTTCCCTCTTATTTCATTCCACAAAGCCCTTGTTTTCTCTCCCCTTTATTCCCCCTTCTTTCCCCATTTACCCTCCAAATCCCCTCAAAATCCCCTTAGAAATTCTACCCTTACCCTTTGTTAACCTTTCTCCCCTTTTCTTCCTCTATCGTTTCCCTTAAACCCCTTAAAATCCATTTGAATGGGTTAAAAACCCACTTTCCGACCATGTAATAGGGCTTAGCCCCTTTCCCGCCGGCCCCTTAACCACTTCCCCACATATGCCCGTCACCCAAGACCAAGCGCTTAAGTCCCGGGGCCAATCGCAATCGGAAGATCGGCGGGAGGAAAATTCCTTTGTAATACTCTAAAACCCCGATGCGATTGTTTTATTACGTTAAGTCCAGCGATCTGTTCCGCACCGTTGATCTGTTTCGATCAAACGGCTGAGCGCTAATCGCAGGCCCCCTGCCCATCGCAACGGAACATGTTGAGTCCGCCCCCCGATTTAATCCTGACCGCCCATTCCCTCACAGATCCGACGATCATCGCAGCTTCCGATCATAAGCCTTCCCTGCTGTCTGCCGATTTAATCCTGACCGTCGATCCGTCCCGCGATCCAACGGTCATTGCTCCATCACACCTCCCCTCCGATTGTTGTCCCCACCGTTGATCTGTCAGTTGATCGGACGGTCAGCGCTCAATCGCTTCCCCCGTCTGATCGCAATCGTAACACTCGTTGTGCACCTCCCGATTGCGATGCTCCGATTTAATCCTGGCCGTCCGTCTGTTACATGATCCAACAACCATCGCTCTTCCCTTTTCCGCTGATCGCGAGTCCTCTCTCTGTCTTCCGATTCAATCTGGACCGTCCTTTTCTCCGCAGATCAACGGTCCAGCATTAATCGCAACTGCTTCCGCCTCCCCCCCGATTACATCTGGGCCGTTCATCCTTCTCCGAGCTAACGGTCAGGATATAATCGCCCTCCACCTCCGCTGGGTCCCACTCTTTCATTCGTCCCTGTCACATTTCATGTGTTTTGTTTGTTTTTGTTAGTTCCGTATATGGTTACGCCGGATCAATCTCCGCCGTTGATCTTCGTCTCCGAGGCAGGATCCAACGGTTCGCGCTGCATGATCATACCAGCATTAATCACAACTGCTTCCGCCTCCCCCACGATTACATCTGGGCCGTTCATCCTTCCCCGATCTAACGGTCAGGATTTAATCGCCCTCCGCCTCCGCTGGGTCCCACTCTTTCATCCCCGTCGCATTTCATGTGTTTTGTTTGTTTTTGTTAGTTCCATATATGGTTATGCTGGATCAATCTCCACCGTTGATCTTCGTCTCCAGGCCAGGATCTAACGGTCTGCACTGCATGATCATACCAAACCCTATTATCCGCGCATTCCACCACTCCACTGCATTTTCATCGTTCTTTTACACAAAAGCATTGTTTCCACCACCGCCGCACTACCATTTCGTCCACCCTGCACCCATCGCTCCGTCTATTGTTTTCTTCATGAGTTTTGCTATGTTGCAGAGTTTCTAGAGGAAGAGGACCGTCGCTGTTCAATGTACTACCTCTATGGCGAGCGGTGCAGTCAGGATCAAATCCAATGAGCCAGTACCATCAAGAAAGTCAAGGAATGGGGCCGTCAGGACTCACATTAATGGAGAGCAGAGTTCAAATGCCGAAAATCTTGCCGGTGCCATTAAAAGCTCCAGCTAACTCGACAGAGGCAGTCACGAAGCAGCAAAGATTTTCAGTACAGAGCAGAGGGATTAATGCGCGTCAACGAAGATCTTGAGCCCTGAAACAGAGGTTTAAAGAGGCAAAGCATCGTTTTGAAGACCCCGAGGATTGATTCTGGAGATCCTGAACATCAATAAGAGGTAATATCAAGGTTTTCTTATCGGCAGAATGTTTTTCCATAAAGGACAGGTCTCCCATGCAGTATTTATTATGCGCTGTGTCCCTAAAGGAGTTTTCTGTCCCAGCTATAGTTCAAAGCAATCTAACATCCATGAGGCAGACCTTCCAGCAAGTTCTTTCATTTATTTCAAATCACCTGAAGTACTACAACCCAAAGGTCAAATCGTATCCGGAGCAGATCTTTCTTTCACGAGGAAGGTGACGATGATTAAATATACAGTGTATCAAGCAGAATGGGCCTCGGCCCTGCATTCATTGTTGTGTTTCAATACAACATTTTAAAATTCTGCCTCCTCGGTCGGTCCTCACCTTCTTAACTTCTAAAGAAGCACAGAAGGATATCATTGTAATGGTTGTTGATGCATTATCAGTGAATTGCAAGCATTTTTGTCCCGAGCCAAGTTCTCTGTGTAATGATTGTATGATAGGCTGAGAAATATGATGTATTCAGGCTGAATATAAAAGCTATGGGCAGTGATGTACCTGATTGGTATTGTGTTTAACATGATAAGCAGTTTTCATTGGATCCTGATCTACAACAGTTGGTGATGTTTTTCTCATCTCTGCGTTTATTTCCATTTCATTTCATGTTCTTCTGACTGGCATTTGAACGCATGACATAAGATTTACCCTTGTTAGGTACCTTATGTCCCATCTCTCTCAGTCTTTAATGTTTTCTTCTCATATGTGTATCTGAATATTGTTTTTAGTTGACTAAGCTTAGGTAATTTAGATGGTCTTCCACTGCTCTATAAATCTCTGCAGAGATTAATAGAATCAGTGTTCAGATGTCTTTGTTAAGATTTAATTGAAGAGGTTAGGAACATTGGGAGGTGTAAAGCCTGTCGCTTCCTCTTCATAACCTGCCCTTCCAATACAAACCTTTTCAAGACTCCTGGTGTTGCCTATGGTTTTTTCCAAGCAGGCCTGGAGTTAAATGACCTCTGGCCTGATCTATAGACGGAATCAGATGGTTTTCCATCCTTCATTCTCATCCCTTAGTGTTCTATCCCACCAATCAGTCTTTGAGATCAATACTTCCAGGTAACCATGACCTTGGTAGAAGCTCACACATTGAACATAAGTATAATCCTTTCTTGACTCCATTGCCCAATGGCCTTGATATTCCACTTTGAGTTATGTATTCTTTTCAGCTTCCTTCTTTACCACCCTTGTCTTTATGGCAAAGCCTTCATGTGCAGAAGTTATAACAACCAAACTCAAACAATCAAATAAACAACCTTGAGCACCTGTAGCCTAAAACCATAATTTAGAACTTCAAGGACATATATCCTTTGATAATCATAGAGAGATCCCTCTCTGGACCTAGGAGGGCTAGATCCTAAGGTCTGAAAGTGGTTCTATGTTGTCTCATCTTTTGGTCTCTATCAACCTGGCCGAAACATGGGAACTCCAACATAATGGCGACTCCGCTGGGGAATCTGAGTGCTTCTCATTTCAAACAACCTCAGAAACTTAGAACTCTCGCTAGGTTGACGGTAAGTCACATTTTTGACGGTGAGCACTGTGGTGGACAGTGTACTCTAGAATCATCTTAAACCCTCCACCTGGCGACTCCATTGTTCCTAAACGTTAAGGACTCCACTGGTGATCAGCAGGCCTGCTGATTATCTTGGTTTCACATCAGACTCCACTGGCAGACCAGTCCCCAGCATAATGAAGACTCCACAGGGAGACCAGTTCCCAAGACAACATTAACAGAGTGAAGACGCTGCAGGCCAGTGCATTTCGCACGACTGCAAGCAACCTGCCTGCAGCTCACAGACAAATTCATGCAAGAACTTTCCCCGATCCAACCCACTGAAACGAGTTGAGTAATCGGTGAGAAAATCCTTGAACACTGTCGATGGAGATCAACTGTTTCAACCCAACATTCTTGGAAGTAGTGCACCGAGAAGATCTTTGAGAGCTCTGAATACATTTCTTCGACCTAGACCTCCAAAACAGATTACCTAGAACTAGGTCATTCAGTGTTTCAAACCAGCCAGACACTAGGGACATCGAAACCCCTCCTTCCACACCACCTGATCTCCACTCTCTCCAAAACTCGGGGCTTTCTCACACTAGATCTGCTCAACGAACTACGCGGTTCGACCATCCTGATAATCGCTACATTTGCTCCGACAACCCTACACTCTTCGAACATCATCATGGCCTTTGGTATGCACCTCTGGTTTTACTCGGCCCTCTGCCCCTTACGATGATTATCAATCAAGAATCCCACACTTCCACTGAGCCTACAATGCTGTAACACTGTAGATAAATTGGAGGACTCCTTTGACTATGTGAAAATTGATGGTGAAACAATCAAGACGAAATTTTAACTAAATCGACGAGCGAAAAATGGTTTCAATCACTTTCAGCTGGTAGCAAATGACATCTCCACTTTATGAACTTTCATTAACAAGCAGAACTAGGATAACCTATAGCGACTCTAACGTGTGTCCCCTTGGGGCCAATGGTAGGGAAGGCTCACAAGTCCCACACTGTAGTTCCTGCAGTTTTGCAACGCTCTTCCCCCACACATGAAACCCCCACAAGGTATGGCCTTAGCAAAATATCCTGATGGATTTGATGCTGACATGGCCTATGAACTTAGGGATAAAGAATATACCACGTTGGAGAATATGCAGAAAGGGGCAGTAAACATAGAAGCGAATCTGATTGAGAAAAGGGCCAAACTGAGAGCTGAGAAGAGAGTAACATACAAGGATGACACTATAGCCTCCACTTCGGATCCTAATATTGACAGATTGTCTAAGAATCTGGATAAGCTATGCCAAGTGGTCGAAAAGATGGCTATCACTCAGAACAGGAACCAAAATCAAAACCAAAACCAAAACTTTAGAAGAAACAACAACACTCCCAACAAGCAGAAAGAGTCAGATCAGCAAGTCATTCCCCCTTTCCAAAACTTTCTTGATGAGGATGAGGGAATCATAGAAGAGTCGGAAGGGAATGTGATAAACATGTTCAAAACAGAGGACTCAATTCTGAACTGTGACTCAGAGGATGATCAGCTCTCATCTTCATATTGGGATGAGGAAAGATTAGAAACTGAAGAGTACAGACTTGCGTACCAAGATGCCATGTTACAGGTCAGAGAACAATATGGGCTCAGGAGCAAAAAGAACCAAGACACTTCCAAAACCAAAAATCCTGAGGTGACCATCAAAAAGAGGCCTGAAAAATCTTCTAAAGTAACTGCTGTGAACAGCAATTCAAAAGCCAAGAGTTCTGAGAGTAACGAAGAAAAGGACAACCAAAGCAATGAAAGACAAAGTCAGCAAACCAGTAGCACTAGCACCTCAGTTAGTGCTCCTGATAAAACTGTTCCTACACATGTACATAATGAGAAAACACAAACCGATTCAGCTACTAAGGTAGTTGCAAATAAAACAGATTTGAGCATTCCCAAAAGCCAATCCATTTTCAATTTAGAAAGTGAGATTGCAAAAATCAAAATCTCTGTACCATTATCTGAGCTTGCCACTCAGGATGTATATAAAGGCCAGATTTTGAAAGCATTAAATCTGAGTATAAATAATGACACTGTAAATTTGAGTGATGATCAGCCTACCCTCTTATTCGGTCCCAAGATTGAGGGGAAATTTCAGGAAGGGGTAGTTCCACCTTTTTATATCAGTCTTAACATTCATGACAAGATCCTCCATAATGCCATGCATGACTCCGGTGCATCACACAATCTAATGCCTAAGGTATTCATGGAGAAGTTAGGCCTCGAAATCACCAGACCCTATAAAGACTTGTATTCATTTGACTCAAGTAGAGTAAAATGTCTTGGCCTGATCAAAGACTTGTGTGTGAGCTTAACTCAAATTCCTGTGAAATGTATGGTCATGGATGTGGTGGTGGCAGACGTGCCACCCAAGTATGGCATGTTATTATCTAGATCATGGGAAGCCAAGCTGCAAGGCACCATGCAGATGGATGGCTCATATGCCACTATCCCTATATTTGGCCAATCAAGAAGACTATATAGAGAATCACAAATGAAATTCTTAGTCAGCAGCCCCGAGAAACCTAAAAATTCACCATTATATTCTGTGCATACCGACCTTGACTCCTTCATCTTTTGTAATGATGAATCCTTAGAAGAGCCAGAGTCCCAGAATAGGCATACAAATGAGAACACCGGGCCTATGGACCTCCACATAATGGCCACTCTGGAAGAATATGATCGGGAAGACCATGGGCAGCACACTGAAAATGAAGAGGAAATCAGCAATGAAGCCTGTAGGATCTGTGGTGGACCTCTCACTCCAAGTGAAACAGAAACAGAACAAGAACAACAAGCTAACCACCTCCCTGACATCCATGACCTCTATGAAGAACAAGATAGTTTACAACCTAGTACAGACCTCCCAACTCAACCTAATGGCGAACCCAGTTGTAAGGGAGAAAATGAAGTTGAAGTAAACAAAGAACCCCTGTGGGAAATGAACTTTGACGGGTCCTGTACTAGACAAAGCGCTGGAGCAGGAGTGTGGCTGCGTAACACCGAAAACGATCACGCAGAGAGCCACGCTGTCAATCTGCATTTCAAATGCACGAATAACATTGCAGAATATGAGTCTCTGATCTTGGGCTTAAATCTGTTGAAAAGATTAGGAGCCCGTAGGATAGTCGTGAGAGGAGACTCTGAGTTAGTGATCAAACAGATGAATGGTGAGTATTCGGAAAAACACCCCAGGCTTAGGGCATATAGGAATGATACTCTAGATTTGCTGAAAACGTTTGTTGAATATGAGTTAGTATCCATTCCTAGAGACCCAGCAGCTATTCTGAAATGGACTATTATCTGTCGGCTCATATCCTAAGGCCAGTCGACCAACGGATCATCATTCGGACAGAATATAAGGCTGTATTATATGAACGAGAAAAAAAATGCAGGTATTTGAAGGAGACAAACAGTTGAAGAATTTTGCAATTAGAAATGGTGCCAGATGCTACAATTCCGGACTCGAAATCGATAACAAGCGCCTGATGAGGATTCCCCAGATGAACTAGAAACACCTTGTAGTATCGAAATAAATTCTTTTTCTGAAGAAACTGGAGATTCAGCCATAAAATGTGAAAACGCAGATAGAGAAGAAATGGAGGTGCTGCAAGCCAAAGACAAGAACATACCAAGAGGCTTAGCACCCTTAGAGGACCTCTGGATTTTGTAGATGTTACGAAAGAAGCCCTGACTGGGAACATGCGAAGGAATCGGATGTGCAAGAAGAATGTAGCATAGCCAACGAAACATGCCCAAAATGATAAAACTGGCTAAGTCTATACCTACAGACATGAAGAAAAGATACATTGACTTGTTTAAGGAATTCATTGATGTGTTTGCATGGAGCTACGAAGACTTAAAGGCCTATGACACCAACATTATACAACATAAGATACCATTGAAGGAAAATCAGAAACCTTTCAGACAAAAAATCCGTAGAATTAATCCGAAACAATTGCCTGCAGTAGAAAAGGAAATTAAGAAGATGTATGATGCAGGCATTATTGTCCCTGTAAGGTTTTCTGATTGGGTGTCAAACTTAGTGGCTGTAAGGAAGAAAACAGGGGAGATTAGACTATGCATAGACTTCAGAAACCTCAATAGAGCCTCCCTGAAAGATAACTACCCCTTGCCTAGAATGGAACATATCTTACAGAAGGTAGTGGGCTCTAAAAGAATCTCCCTGCTTGATGGTTTTTCAGGATACAACCAGGTTCTGGTACTCCCAGAAGATCAACTCAAAATGACCTTTACCACTCCATGGGGCACCTTCATGTATGTGAAAATTCATTTTGGATTGATGAATGCTGGAGCTACCTTCCAGAGAGCAATGGATATTTCTTTCTCAGATGAGATTGGACACTTTATAGTTATATACTTGGATGAATTAACTATTTTTTCTAGAACAGAGGAAGAACACTTAAAACATCTGAGGAAAGTTTTTGAAAAATGCAGAAGGTACGGTCTGTCCCTAAATCCTAAGAAGACTATTTTTGGGTTGCAAGAAGGTAAGCTTATTGGACACATTATATCTGAGAAAGGGATTAGGATAGACCCCCAGAGAGTTGAGGGAATACTTCAAATTACACACCCAAGAAACATCAAGGAGCTACAGTCCTTCATTGGGAAGATCAATTTCCTTAGAAGATTTATCCCCAATCTTGCTGAGCATCTTAGGAAAATGACTGAAATGCTAAAGAAAGATGCAGGGATCAAGTGGACTGTTGAAGCCAAAAAATATTTTGAGTCAGTAAAGCTCGCACTCACCCAAGCCCCAGTCCTTATCAGCCCTGACTTCTCAAAAGATTTTCTGATCTTTTCCTTTGCTTCCCCGCACACAATAGCAGCAGTTTTTCTGCAGAAAAATTCGGAAGGTAAGGAACAGCCTATAGCCTTCTTCAGTAAAGCCTTGAGAGATGCACCCTTAAAGTACAACATCATGGAAAAGCAGGCCTATGCCCTGATTAAGGCCTTAAAAGACTTTAGGGTGTACATTCTACATTCCCACACCATTGCCTATGTGCCAAATATAGTGGTCAAAGATATCCTGTCCCAAGACCCAGATGGGAAAAGGGGCAAATGGATTGCTACAATTCTAGAATATGACATTGAAATCAAACCCACCAAGTTGATCAAAGGTCAAGGCCTGGCCGAATTAATGGCTGAAACTAATCTACAGGCCCTTGATATTAACATGATGAATGCCCTGGATGAGCAGGAAGGATTACCCCATCCGATTGTTGAAGAGCAGTTTCAGAACTCTCCTTGGTACACTGATATCCTTTACGTGCTCACACACCTCAATGCCCCTCCAGAACTGTCCAAAACAAAGGCTAGATTCGTAAAACTCAAAGCTAGAAATTACTGCATTATGAATGAGAGTCTATATTGGAAAAATCCAAATGGTCTTTTGCTGAAATGTTTGCCTGAAACTGAAGCTGAAAGAATCAAACAAGAATTCCATGCTGGGGAGTGTGGAGGCCACCTGAGTTGGAAGGCCACTACAAATAAGATACTCAGGGCTGGGTACTATTGGCCTACACTCTTTAGTGATGTCCATAAAATGATTCTTGCCTGCCACAAATGCAAAATTTTTGAAGGAAAAAGAAAGCTCCTCCCCCTCCCTCTGCAACCTATCACCATAGAAGGTCCTTTCATGCAATGGGGCTTAGACTTCATTGGAGAAATTCACCCCTCTTCTTCTGGGAAACATAAATGGATCTTGACTGCTACTGATTACTTCACTAAGTGGATTGAAGCCATACCCACTAGGAATGCCACTGATTCTGTCATCATTAGGTTCCTAGAAGACTTCATCTTATCTTGGTTTGGCTGCCCAAGGAAAATAATCACTGACAATGCTGCTGCTTTTGGATCCAAAAGAATGATTGATTTCTGTCATAGGTACGAATTTACACTTGGACATTCAACTGCCTATTACCCCCAGGGTAATGGCTTAGCTGAATCATCAAATAAAAGCTTGGTTACAATCATTAAGAAGCTGCTGGAAGAGAATAAAAGGTCTTGGCATAAAAATTTGATACATGCCTTGTGGGCAGACAGGCTCACTACAAAGAAATCTATTGGCATATCACCCTTCCAGCTGGTTTATGGGACAGAAGCAGTTTTCCCTACTAGCCTTGGGATACCAGTGGTAAAGCTTATTCAAGAAGTCCAATCAGAAGAAGACAGCATGATAAGGAGAATTAATGAAACAATCCATCTTCAGCAAACAAGGGAGCAAGTTTATGACAGAGCTATCAGAGTGCAGGAAAACATGAAGAGACAGTTTGACAAAAGAACCAAAGCAGCAAATTTCAAATTTGGGGACAAGGTCCTGAAGTGGGATTCAAGAAGAGAGGATAAAGGCAAACATGGCAAATTCGACAGCTTGTGGTAAGGTCCCTTCATCATTCAAGCCACTGTGGGTCCTAATGCGTTTTTCTTGCAAGAACTTGATGGTTCCGAGTTGTTTGGGGGTCCTGTCAATGGCAGGATGCTCAAACACTATTTCTGCTAATTCTCCATTTCCAGTTTCATTTCCATTGTATATACCATTGCAAATTTTCATTTTCAACAAAAGAGAGAAGAAATCGTCCCAAAAAAAAAGCAGAATGAAAAGAGAGGTTCAGACATGCTCAAAATATGAACCTCTGAGGCAAAGGATTGGCTCTAATAAACTCAAAATCTGAGCCAAAGGGAAGAAGAATAGCTGGTCCTTACAAGCTCAAAATCTGGATCAGCAATGAAAGGACATCCAGCTCTAATATGCCCAAAACCAGAGCTGGAACAAAGGAAAGAAGTGACTCAAATATGCTCAAAACCTGAGTCACAAGAAAGAAAGAAGGATGTGTCACAGTTGCAGAATTCCATGCCTTCTCAGTTTTGTTTTCTTCAAGTTTCTGCCCAGCAAGTCAGACAGTCTAATCCTGGCTTGGATGTGTTTAAATTTCCTGTCTTAGAATGTAGGTGAAGAAACCTGTTGGACAGTTTAATCCCAACGGGTAGTAGTTTAGGTAGAGAATCATATGAGGCCAACAGTCTAATCTGGCCTCATGGAGCAATAAGGGTAGAATTAGAATAGGTTTGTTTTTGTTTTGCAAAATAAAATGTGAAGGGTCTGCTAGTTCAAATGCACCCGAGGGAAAATTGTTAGAGCTCTAGTTTGGGTAGGTAGGTTGGTTGGGAAAATGTTTCTGCTGATTTGTGTATCTAATATATTGTGGCAGCTAATCTAAAGAAAGAAGGGATGGTTCAAGCAGCAGGCATCTGGCCTACACCACGAGATCAATTTCTGAATTCTTGACTCCTTCAAGAAGAAGCCATCCCCATGTGGAGCCACTGTTAGCCCCCCTATGAAATTTTTGACAACCAAATAGGGGGCTAAATCATTATTGAGTCTTCAAGGAATTCCTTTCCCCTGAAAACCCATCCTCCTTGAAGTCTCTCAATTGTTGTGCCTAATACGAATCCCCCTCTGCTAGTAAACTGCTAAAAAGGGCCTATCATTCCTCCCTTTACCCCTGCAACATACATCAGTCCCCCTTTTTCCCTTTGTCCAAATTCCCTTTCTGTTACCCTCATTTAGCCTCTTTTATTCCCCCTTAGCCCCCCTTCTATTTCCCTTTTTATAAATCCCCTAAGTCCCTTTAAATTAGCTCTTACCCCACTGTTTAGCCTTTTCCCCCTTTTTCTTTATGTTCCCTTTAATCTCTTAAAACCCATTAAAATGGGCAAAAAACCCATATTCCGACCTAAATAGGGCCTAGCCCCTTACGCAAGTCCTTAACCTTCCCACACATGCACAGTGTGTCTTGGGACCAGCGCTTAACAGGTCCCAAGCGCTAATCGCAATCGGAAGATCGGGCGGATGCACAATTTCCTTTGTAATATCAAAACAGCCCCGATGCGATTTGTTATAACGTAAGTCAGCCGATCTGTTCCGCACCGTCGATCTATCACCAAATCCAATGGTCTTCGCTCAATCGCAACCCCCGTCCGATCGCAATCGCAACACTCATTGCGCACCTCCCGATTGCGATGCTCCGATTTAATCCTGACCGCCCATTCTCTCACAGATCCAACGGTCATCGCAGCTTTCGATCACAAGCCTTCCCCGCTGTCTGCCGATTCAATCCTGACCGTCGATCCGCCCCACAGATCAACGACCAGCGCTCAATCGCAAGCCCATGCCCGATCGCAATCGCAAACCCCAGTTGTGCCGCCCCGATTGCGATTCCCCGATTGCGTCGTAGCCGTTGATCTCCCCGCGATCCAACGGTCATCGCTCCATCGCACCTGCCCCTCTGATTGTTGTCCCCACCGTCGATCTGTCGGTTGATCGGACGGTCAGCGCTTAATCGCATCCCGACCTCCGATCATCAATTGCAGGTTCTTCTCTCTGTCTTCTGATTAAATCATAGCCGTCCGTTCCTTCTCCAGATCGACGGCTAGCACTTAATCGCTTCCCCCATCCGATCGCAATCGCAACACTCATTGTGCACCTCCTAATTGCGATGCTCCGATTTAATCCTAGCCATCCGTCTATTACATGATCCAACGGCCATCGCTCTTCCCTTTTTCGCTGATCGCGAGTCCTCTCTTTGTCTTCCGATTCAATCTGGACCGTCCTTTTCCCCGCAGATCAACGGTCCAGCATTAATCACAACTGCTTCCGCCTCCCCCACGATTACATATGGGCCGTTCATCCTTCCCCGATCTAACGGTCAGGATTTAATCACCCTCCGCCTCCGCTGGGTCCCACTCTTTCATCCCCGTCGCATTTCATGTGTTTTGTTTGTTTTTGTTAGTTCCATATATGGTTACGTTGGATCAATCTCCACCGTTGATCTTCGTCTCCAGGCCAGGATCTAACGGTCTGCGCTGCATGATCATACCAAACCCTATTATCCGTGCATTCCACCACTCCACTGCATTTTCATCGTTCTTTTACACAAAAGCATTGTTTCCACCACCGCCGCACTACCATTTCGTCCACCCTGCACCCATCGCTCCGTCTATTGTTTTCTTCATGAGTTTTGCTATGTTGCAGAGTTTCTAGAGGAAGAGGACCATCGCTGTTCAATGTACTACCTCTATGGCGAGCGGTGCAGTCAGGATCAAATCCAATGAGCCAGTACCATCAGGAAAGTCAAGGAATGGGGCCGTCAGGACTCACATTAATGGAGAGCAGAGTTCAAACGCCGAAAATCTTTCCGGCGCCATTAAAAGCTCGAGCTAACTCGACAGAGGCAGTCACGAAGCAGCAAAGATTTTCAGTACAGAGCACAGGGATTAATGCGCGTCAACGAAGATCTTGAGCCCTGAAACAGAGGTTTAAAGAGGACTCGCATCGTTTCAGAAAGTGAGGGATTGATTACGGAGATCCTTAACATCAATAAAGTAATATCAAGGTTTTCTTATCGCGGTGAGGGCTTTTTTCCATAAGACGGGTCTCCCATGCGGTATTTGTGCTCTGGTGTCCCTAAGGGAGTTTTCAGTCCCGGCTTTAGTTCAAGCAATCTAACATGCACTGAGCGGACCTTCCGGCAAGTTCTTTCATTTTGTTCAAATCACACAGTGCTACAACCCAAAAAGGAGGTCCGTACGTATCCGGAAGTAGATCTTTCTTTCACGAAAGGTGACGATGATTAAATATACAGTGTATCAAGAAGAATGGGCCTCGGCCCTGCATTCATTGTTGTGTTTAAATGTAACATTTAAAGATTCACCTGCCTCCTCAGTCGGTCCTCTATGTCTCTTCTGCTATAAAGCACAGAGGGATATCATTGTAATGGTTGTTGATGCATTATCAGAGAATTGCAAGCATTTTTGTCCAGAGCCAAGTTTCCTGCGTAATAGTTGTATGATAGGCTGAGAAATATGATGTATTCAGGCTGAATGTAATAGCTTTGGGCAGTGATGTACCTGATTGGTATTGTGTTTAACATGATAAGCAGTTTTCATTGGATCCTGATCTATAGCAGTTGGTGATGTTTTTGTTATCTCTTTGTTTATTTCCATTTCATTTCATGTTCTTCTGACTGACATCTGAACGCATGACATAAGATTTACCCTTGTTAGGTACCTTATGTCCCAGCTCTCTCAGTCTTTAATGTTTTCTACTCATATGTGTATCTAAATATTGTTTTTAGTTGACTAAACCAGAGTAGTGGATGATTATTTCCTGCTCTCTGATGTGCAAGTTAATAGAATCAGTGTTCAGATGTTTTGTTAAGATTTGATCGAAAGAGGTTAGGAACATTGGGAGGTGTAAAGCCTGTCGCTGCCTCTTCATAACCTGCCCTTCCATACAAACATTTTCAAGACCCCTGGTGTTGCCTAAGGTTTTGTCCAAGCAGGCCTGGAGTTGAATGACCTCTGGCATGATCTCTAGACAGAATCAGATGGTTTTCCATCCTTCATTCTCATTCCTTAGTGTTCCATCCCACCAATCAGTCTTTGAGATCCAAATGCTTTAGATGACTAGCCCGACTGAAGCTCACACATTGAACATAAGTAAATCCTTTCTTGACTCCATTGCCCAATGGCCTTGATGTTCCCTGAGTTATGTATTCTTGCCTAGCTTCCTTCTTTACCCACCCTTGTCTTATGATGAAACCTTCCTTCCTGATTCTCAACAACCAAACTCAAACAATCAAATAAACAACCTTGAGCCTATAACTAGCCTAAAACCATAATTTAGAACTTCAAAGACATATATCCTTTTATAATCATAGAGAGATCCCTCTCTGGACCTAGGAGGGCTAGATCCTAAGGTCTGAAAGTGGTTCTATGTTGTCTCATCTTTTGGTCTCTGTCAACCTGGCCAAAACATGGGAACACCAACATAATGGCGACCATACTGGGGAATTATGAGTGCTTCTCATTTCAAACAACCTCAAAAACTTAGAACTCTGGCTAGGTTGATGGTAAGTCACATCTTTGACGGTGAGCACTGTGGTGGACAGTGTACCCTAGAATCATCCTAAACCCTCCGCCTGGCGACTCCATTGTTCCTAAACATTAAAGACTCCACTAGTGATCAGTAGGCCTGCTAATTATCTTGGTTTCACATCAGACTCCACTGGGAAACCGGTCCCAAGCATAATGAAGACTCCACAGGGAGGCCAGTTCCCAAGACAACATTAACCATAGTAGAAATAACAAGTAGGGCTAAGCTGCTTGGCTTATAAACAGCACTCTGGCTCACAGAACCATTCATACAAGAGCTTTCCCCGATCCAAACCCACCTGAAACAGTTGATAATCGTGAGAAAATCCTTAAAAGAACACCTGTGAGTAGGAGATCAACTATTTCCAGCAACATTCATAGAGCCAATTCTGCACCAGAAGATCTTGCAGCTCTATTAGACCCTTTCTTCGACCTAGACCTCCAAAACAGATTACCTAGAACTAGGTCATTCAGTGTTTCAAACCAGCCAGACACTAGGGACAGCGAAACCCCTCCCTCCACACCACCTGATCTCCACTTTCTCCAGAACTTGGGGCTTTATCACCCTAGATCTACTCAACAGACTACTGCTGGTTCGACCATCCCTGTCATCCAACTACCAGCTGCTGAAGCCAACCCTATACCTCATCAGAACATCATCATGGCAACCTGGTATGCACCTCTAGTTTTACCTCAGCCCCTACTGCCCTTACCAGATGATTATCAATCAAAGATCCCACACTTCCCTGCTAAAGAGCCTACAACTGCACAACAACATGTAGATAAATTGGAGGACTCCTTTGACTATATGGAAATTGATGATGAAACAATCAAAATGAGAATTTTTGCGCAAAGCTTTGGAGGCAAAGTAAAGAAATGGTTTAAAAACCTGCCTGCTGGTAGCATCAATGATCTCCCTGCTTTATACTAGACTTTCATTAACGAATGGGAAACTAGAGCAAACCCTCGCCAGCTCCTAGCAGAATACATGTCCCTTAAGAGGAACGTAGGGGAAAGTGTTCATGATTACACCACTATATTCAACAGTATTTACAACGCTCTTCCCCCACACATGAAACCTCCGCAAGGTATGGCCCTGGCCAAATATCCTGATGGATTTGATGCCGACATGGCCTATGAGCTTAGAGATAAAGAGTACACCACTTTGGAAGATATGCAGAAGGGGGCAGTAAACATAGAGGCAAACTTAATTGAAAAAAGGGCCAAACTGAGAGCTGAGAAGAGAGTAACATACAAGGATGACACTATAGCCTCCACTTCAGAACCTAATATTGACAGATTGTCTAAGAATCTGGATAAGCTATGCCAAGTGGTCGAAAATATGGCTATCACTCAGAACAGGAACCAAATTTTAAACCAAAACCAAAACTTTAGAAGAAACAACAACACTCCCAAAAGGCAGAAAGAGTCATATCAGCAAGTCATTCCCCCTTTCCAAAACTTTCTTGATGAGGATGAGGGAATCATAGAAGAGTCTGAAGGGAATGTGATAAACATGTTTGAAACAGAAGATTCGATCCTAAACTGTGATTCAGAAGAGGGCCAACCCTCAACCTCTTATGGGGAGGAGGAATGGTTTGAATCTGAGGATTATAGGTTGGGATTTGAAAATGCCATGTTACAGGTCAGAGAATAATATGAGCTCAGGAGTAAAAAGAACCAAGACACTTCCAAACCGAAAACTCCTGAGGTAACCATCAAAAAGAGGCCTGAAAAAACTTCTAAAGCAACCGCTGTAAACGATAAATCAACAGCTGAGGATTTTGAGAAAAACCAACAGAAAGGCAACCGAAACAACGAAAAACGAAGTCAACCAACCAGCAGCACTAGCACCTCAGTTAGTGCTCCTGATAAAGCTGTTTCTACACATGTACATAATGAGAAAACACAAACCGATTCAGCTACTAAGGTAGTTGAAAATAAAACAGATTTGAACAGTCCCAAAAGCCAATCCATTTTCAATTTAGAAAGTGAGATTGCAAAAATCAAAATCTCTGTACCATTATCTGAGCTGGCCTCTCAGGGTGTATATAAAGGCCATATTTTGAAAGCATTAAATATGAGTATAAATAATGACACTGTAAATTTGAGCGATGATCAGCCTGCCCTCTTATTCGGTCCCAAGATTGAGGGGAAATTTCAGGAAGGGGTGGTTCCACCTTTTTATATCAGTCTTAACATTCATGACAAGATCCTTCATAATGCCATGCACGACTCCGGTGCATCACACAATCTAATGCCTAAGGTAGTGATGGAAAGGCTAGGCCTAGAAATTACCAGACCTTACAAAGACTTATACTCTTTTGACTCTAGTAGAGTAAAATGCCTAGGCCTCATCAAAGACTTATGTGTGAGCTTAACTCAAATTCCTGCGAAATGTATGGTCATGGATGTAGTGGTGGCAGACGTGCCACCCAAGTATGGCATGTTATTATCTAGATCATGGGGAGCCAAGCTGCAAGGCACCATGCAGATGGATGGATCATATGCCACTATCCCTATATTTGGCCAATCAAGAAGACTATATAGAGAATCCCAAATGAAATTCTTAGTCAGCAGCCCCGAGAAACCTGAAAATTCACCATTATATTATGTACATACCGACCTTGACTCCTTCATCTTTTGTAATGATGAATCCTTAGAAGAGCCAGAGTCCCAGAATAGGAATACAAATGAGAACACCGAGCCTATGGACCTCCACATAATGGCGACTTTGCAAGAATATGGTCAGGAAGACCATGGGCAGCACACTGAAAATGAAAAGGAAATCGGAAACGAAGCCTGTAGGATCTGTGGTGGACCTCTCACTCCAAGTGAAATAGAAACAGAACAAGAACGAAAAGCTAACCACCTTCCTGACATCCATGGCCTCTATGAACAACAAGATAACTTACAACCTAGTATAGACCTCCCAACTCAACCTAATGGCGAACCCAGCTGTAAGGAAGAAAGCGAAGTGGAAGTAAACAAAGAACCCCTGTGGGAAATGAGCTTTGACGGGTCCTGCACTAGGCAAAGTGCTGGAGCTGGAGTGTGGCTGCGTAACACCGAAAATGACCACACGGAGAGCCACGCTGTCAATCTGCATTTCAAATGCATGAATAACATTGCAGAATATGAGGCTCTAATCTTGGGTTTAAATCTGTTGAAAAAATTAGGAGCCCGTAGGATAGTCGTGAGAGGAGACTCTGAGTTAATAATCAAACAGATGAATGGTGAGTATTCGGAAAAACACCCCAGGCTTAGGGCATATAGGAATGATACTCTAGATTTGCTGAAAACGTTCATTGAATATGATTTAGTATCCATTCCTAGGGGTCAAAACGCTATTGCAAATGGACTAGCCTACCTAGCCAGCTCATATCCTAAGGCCCCAGTCGACCAACAGATCATCATTCAGACCAAATTCAGGCCTGCAGTGCCAAACAATGAAAAATACTGGCAGGTCTTTGAAGGAGACAAACAGATTGAAGATTTCCTAATGGGCAGAAATGAGTTTGAATTTTCTGATTCAGACTCAAAATCTGATGACAACTGCCCAAGTGAGGATTCCCCAGATGAACTAGAAACACCTTGTAGTATAGAAATAAATTCTTTTTCTGAAGAAACTGGAGATTCAGCCATAAAACGTGAAAACGCGGATAGAGAAGAAATGGAGGTGCTGCAAGCCAAAGACAAGAACATACCAAGAGGCTTAGCACCCTTAGAGGATCTCTTTGATTTTGATGATGTTGCAAAGAAGCCCACAATAGAACATGCAGAATCAGAGGTAGAAGAATGTAACATAGGCACTGAAGACAAACCCAAAATGATAAAACTGGCTAAGTCCATACCTGCAGACATGAAGAAAAGATACATTGACTTGTTTAAGGAATTCATTGATGTGTTTGCATGAAGCTATGAAGACTTAAAGACCTATGACACCAACATTATACAACATAAGATACCACTGAAGGAACATCAGAAACCTTTCAGACAAAAACTCCGTAGAATTAATCCAAAACAATTGCCTGCAGTAGAAAAGGAAATTAAGAAGATGTATGATGCAGGCATTATAGTCCCTGTAAGGTTTTCTGATTGGGTGTCGAACTTAGTGGCTGTGAGGAAGAAAACAGGGGAGATTAGACTGTGCATAGACTTCAGAAACCTCAATAGAGCCTCCCTAAAGGATAACTACCCCTTGCCTAGAATGGAACATATCTTACAGAAGGTAGTGGGCTCTAAAAGAATCTCCTTGTTGGATGGTTTTTTAAAATACAACCAGGTTCTGGTACTCCTAGAAGATCAACTCAAAAAGGCTTTTACCACTCCATGGGGCACCTTCATGTATGTGAAAATGCCTTTTGGATTGATGAATGCTGGAGCTACCTTCCAGAGAGCAATGGATATTGCTTTCTCAGATGAGATTGGACACTTTATAGTTATCTACTTGGATGACTTAACTGTATTTTCTAAAACAGAAGAAGAACACTTAAAACATCTGAGGAAATTTTTTGAAAAATGTAGAAGGTATGGTATGTCCCTAAATCCTAAGAAGACTGTTTTTGGGCTGCAAGAAGGTAAGCTTCTGGGCCACATCATATCCGAGAAAGGGATTAGGATAGACCCCCAGAGAGTTGAGGGAATACTTCAAATTTCACATCCAAGAAACATCAAGGAGCTACAGTCCTTCATTGGGAAGATCAATTTCCTTAGAATATTTATCCCCAATCTTGCTGAGCATCTTAGGAAAATGACTGAAATGCTAAAGAAAGATGCAGGAATCAAGTGGACTGTTGAAGCCAAAAATTATTTTGAGTCAGTAAAGCTCGCACTCACCCAAGCCCCTGTCCTTATCAGCCCTGACTTCTCAAAAGATTTTCTGATCTTTTCATTTGCTTCCCCACACACAATAGCAGCAGTTTTGCTGTAGAAAAATTCGGAAGGTAAGGAACAGCCTATAGCCTTCTTCAGCAAAGCCTTGAGAGATGCACCCTTAAAGTACAACATCATGGAAAAGCAGGCCTATGCCCTGATTAAGGCCTTAAAAGACTTTAGGGTGTACATTCTGCATTCTCACACCATTGCCTATGTGCCAAATATAGTGGTCAAAGATATCCTGTCCCAAGACCCAGATGGGAAAAGGGGCAAATGGATCGCTACAATTTTAGAATATGACATTGAAATTAAACCCACCAAGCTGATCAAAGGTCAAGGTCTAGCCCAATTGATGGCTGAATCTAATCTACAGGCCCTTGATATTAACATGATGAATGCCCTGGATGAGAAGGAAGGATTGCCCCATCCAACTGTTGAGGAGCAGTTTCAGAACTCTCCTTGGTACATTGATATCCTTTACGTGCTCACATACCTCAATGCCCCTCCAGAACTGTCCAAAACAAAGGCCAGATTCATAAAACTGAAAGCTAGAAATTACTGCATTATGAACGAGAGTCTATATTGGAAAAATCCAAATGGTCTTTTGCTGAAATGTTTGCCTGAAACTGAAGCTGAAAGAATCAAACAAGAATTCCATGCTGGGGAGTGTGGAGGCCACCTGAGTTGGAAGGCAACTGAAAATAAGATACTCAGGGCTGGGTACTATTGGCCTACACTCTTTAGTGATGTTCATAAAATGGTCCTTACCTGCCAAAAATGCCAAATTTTCGAGGGAAAAAAAAAGCTCCTTCCCCTCCCTCTGCAACCTATCACCATAGAAGGTCCCTTCATGCAGTGGGGCTTAGACTTCATTGGAGAAATCCACCCCTCTTCTTCTGGGCAACACAAATGGATCTTGACTACTACTGATTACTTCACTAAGTGGATTGAAGCCATACCCACTAGGAATGCCACTGATTCTGTCATCATTAGGTTCCTAGAAGACTTCATCTTATCTCGGTTTGGTTGCCCAAGGAAAATAATCACTGACAATGCTGCTGCTTTCGGATCCAAGAGAATGATTTATTTCTGTCACAGGTACGGAATTGTGCTTGGACATTCAACTGCCTATTACCCCCAGGGTAATGGCTTAGCTGAATCATCAAATAAAAGCCTGGTTACAATCATTAAGAAGCTGCTGGAAGAGAATAAAAGGTCTTGGCATAAAAAGTTGATACATGCCTTGTGGGCAGACAGGCTCACTACAAAGAAATCTATTGGCATATCCCCTTTCCAGCTGGTTTATGGGACAGAAGCAGTTTTTCCTACTAGCCTTGGGATACCAGTGGTAAAGCTTATTCAAGAAATCCAATCAGAAGAAGACAACATGATAAGGAGAATTAACGAAACAATCCATCTTCAGCAAACAAGGTAGCAAGTTTATGACAGAGCTGTCAGAGTGCAGGAAAACATGAAGAGACAGTTTGACAAAAGAACCAAAGCAGCAAATTTCAAAGTTGGGGACAAGGTCCTGAAGTGGGATTGAAGAAGAGAGGATAAACGCAAACATGGCAAATTCGACAGCTTGTGGCAAGGTCCATTCATCATTCAGGCCACTGTGGGTCCTAATGCATTTTTCTTACAAGAACTCAATGGTGCAGAGCTGTTTGGGGGTCCTGTCAATGCCAGGATGCTCAAACACTATTTCTGCTAATTCTCCATTTCCAGTTTCATTTCCATTGTATATACCATTGCAAATTTTCATTTTCAGCAAAAGAGAGAAAAAAATGCTCCAAAACAGAATGAAAAAGGAGGTTCAGGCATGCTCAAAACATGAACCTCTGAGGTAAAAAGTTTGGCTCTAATAAACTCAAAATCTAAGCCAAAAAGGGAACAGAATAGCTGGTCCTAACAAGCTCAAAATCTGGACCAGCAGGGAAAAGAAGAATCAACTCTAATATGCCCAAATGGAGGCTGGAACAAAGGAAAGAAGTGAAATAAATATGCTCAAAGCCTCGGTCCCCAAGAAAGAAAGAAGCAGTTTCACGATTTGCAAAAATTCCAACACGCCTGGGTTTTACATTTTCGACATTACATGACAGGCTCTGAAAGGTGTCTAAATCCCTGGTTGGGCGTGTTTAAATTTCCTGTCTTAGAATGTAGGTGAAGAAACCTGTTGGACAGTTTAATCCCAACGAGTAGTAGTTTAGGTAGAGAATCATATGAGGCCAACAGTCTAATCTGGCCTCATGGAGCAATAAGGGTAGAATTAGAATAGGTTTGTTTTTGTTTTGCAAAATAAAATATGAAGGCTCTGCTAGTTCAGATGCACCCAAGGGAAAATTGTTAGAACTCTAGTTTGGGTAGGTAGATTGGTTGGGAAAGTGTTTCTGCTGATTTGTGTATCTAATATATTGTGGCCGGCTAATCTAAAGAAAAGAAGAAAATTGGCTTACAACGACGTGCTCTGACTACAGAAGATAATTTCTGAATTCTTGGCTCCTTCTGAAAGCCATCCCCATGTGGAACCATTAGCCCCCCTATGAAATTTTTGACCAAGCAAATATGGGGCTAGATGTTTTTGGTCTTGAGGAATGGCTACTCTTGAAAACACGGTCTCCTTGGAAACCTCATGTGCCTTTTGTCCTTTGATAGAATCCCCCTCTTCTTCAGTTCTGTTGAAGCCTCTCTGTTGGTGAAGAAATGCCCCAGAAGGCCCCCTTTTCCTCTTGTTCATTCCCCAAAGCCTTTGTTTCTATACACTTTCTCCTTCTATTTCCCCTTCTTGCCCCGCAAGGTTCACAATCCCCTTTAAGGTCCCCCTAACCTTCTTTAAAGCCTTCTTCCTTGTTCTCTATAGTTCCCCTCCTTCACCTCAAAAATCCATTTAAATGGAGTTGCGCTTATCTCGACCATGTATTAGGGCTTAGCCCCTTTCCCGCCAACCCTTAACCAATTCACCGCCTTGCCTAGCGCGGCCGGGACCAAACGCTTAAGTCCCGTACGCTAATCGCAATCGGAACTATCGGTGACAACACGCACGCAAGCAAGGGTCCGTCCGATCGTTTAATCACACAAAGTGTCGCGGCGTGTTACCGGAAGTCGGGTCGGTACGCTGTTAATATCGTGACCGGAGCGCCCCTAATGGCAAGCCCCCACACGTGGGTCGCCAGAGTCTTCGCCCGAATCCCCCGATCAATCCCACCAAGTCCTGCCTGCCTTGCCCCGTTTCGGTCTCCAGGACAATCGGGCGGTTCATCCCTTCCGCGATCGACGGCTAGCGCTCGATCGCACCCTCGGCCCGACCCGGCTGATGTGGCCTTCTCTCCCAGGTCCTCCCCGATCGCGTTCTCCACGGTCGATTCACTCATCGGATCAGCGGTCCGCCGTGTCCGGCTCCACTCGCAATGGGGGCCCCAACAAATGCGCCCCTCGGGTGTGATCGCAGAAAGCCGCCCCCCCTTTATCTCCCGATTAAGTCTCCCGCCGGTCATCCCCCCTCGGTCAACGGTCGGCGCTTTCTCTGCCCAGGCTGCCCAATCGGAACTTTGATATGTGTCACCTGTGCCCCTGCAGTTACGGTGCCCGATTTAATCTCGTGGTCCATTCTTTCCGGATACGGCAGTGCGAGTTTAATACTTGCTGTACTGCGTCTCCTCCATCCTCAGATTAAATGTGGACGTCGATGCGGTCCCGGATGCGAGCGGTTGGTGTCTGTGCGCAACACCCCTCTAATCGCGGTGGGCTTTTGGGCTATGTGTTACGATTGAGCTCGCTCGGAAACCTCAGAATTGCGATGGTGCGGAATTGGATCTGGCCCAGTAGATCTTCCCGGATGGCGGTTCGAAATCTAATTTCCTGCGCCTCTTGGTAGGTCCCCTTCTTTCTTTCTGTGTGTTTCGTTGCATTTTTACATTACATACGTTTTCTTTAAAGTCTAAGGTTTAGGTAGGCATACGTAAATTAGGGCAGCAGGGTCAATCTCCATCGTCGATCTTCATCTCCAGAACTCGAATCAGCGGTCTCTGTGCATATTTACGAGCCCTATTGTCTGTCACGTTGCCATTCATGCATTTTCATGGATGCCACCCGCTAACATTGTTTTCCCCGCCACCGCCGCTCTGCCATTTCGTTCTTTTCTCGCATCCCGTTCGCTGGTCTTCTTTCTTCTCGGGTTAAAAAGATTTACGAGGGATTACGGGGAAAGAGGACGGCCATGGCTAAGCCTGCTGCCTCAATAGCAAGTGGCGCGGTCGAGGATCAGGTCTGACGAGCTGGTGCCATCTAAAAAATCCGAGAATGGGGCATCCCGGACTTGTTAAAGGAAAGGCGGGGTTCCAAGCACTTGAAAGTCTGTCGGTGCCATTTAAAGATCGAGCTAACTCAGCGAGAGGCGGTAATGAACGGCGGGGACTGAAAATGCAGGCGGGGGGATTGGTGTCGTCATGAAGATCTTCGAGCTGCAGACAAGGTTTCAAAGAGAAATAGCTTGTCATTTTGTGAGGCCAAGGTGATTGGGAATCAAAACATCAATAAGAGAGAGTAATATCAGGGATTTTCTTATCGGCAGAATGTTTTCCACAAAGACAGGTCTCTGTCCAGGTCAACTGTGTACGTGTCCCTTTGAAGAGTTTTCATCTGACTATAGGTTCAGAAACAATCTAACATCACCAAGGCAGACCTCTAAATGAGTTTCTTTCATTTTGTTCAAATCACTGAAATGCTGCGTGGTCAAAATGTGTCAAAGAAACGGATCTCTGTTATGGGGGAGATGACAAAGATTAAATATCTGCAAAACATGTCAATGAGACTGGGCATAAGCCTACATTCATTATTAATATGTTTAAATACATATACAAAATTCACTACCTCTCCGTTAGGTCCTCTTGTGTCTCTGCTATGCTTTGAAGGATATCATTGTAATGGTTGTTGATGCATTATGTAATTGGGTGCAAGCATTTTGTCAAAGGCAAGTTCTCTGTGTAATGATTGTACTGATGAAATTTGAGAAATATAGTCATATTCGGTAGAATGTAAAAATTTGTCAAGGCGGTGATGTACTGATTGATCATTATGTTTTAACATGATAGCAGTTTCCATTGGATCTGATCTACGAAGAACAGTGATGTTTTCTCTTATGTTTGTTCCATTTCATTCCTGTTCTTGGTAGCATGCAAACTGTGACATAATATTGCCAACAGTAGGTACATTTGTAGCCAGCTCTCTGGTCTTTAATGTTTCTGCTCCATATGTGTGTCCCGAATATTATTTTTTAGTGTTTATAATAGTATGATGGAATGATTATTGCACTGTTCTGCAGTGTACAGAGTTAATAGAATCAATATTGAGATCCTTTTATTGAATTCAGATGAAAGGTTTGAACATTGGAGGTGTAAAGCTGTGTGTACTCTTCCATAACCTACCCTTCCATATAAACCTTTCAATATCCTTGTGTTTGCCATGGTTTTGTCAACGGGCTGAGTTAAGCTGACTACTGACTTTTAAGTCTGCAATAGGAATGAGATGGTTCTCATCCTTCATTATCATTTGTAATGTTTCACATCCACAGTCAGTCTTTGAGATCCAAATACTCTAGATATTCATGCTTCAGGCACTACACATTGAACATAAATGAAATCCTTTCTTGACTCCATTGCCTTTAATATGACATAATATTCTCATGATTATCTGTCTTACTAGCTTCCTTCTTTACCACATCACTTGTCTTATGGTGAAGCCTTCTAGCCCCCGATTCTCTACGAGCCAAACTCAAACAATCAAACGAACTGTATAAGGGCTATAACTAAGCCTAAAATCACAGTTGAGAACTGAACCTTTTCTCTTTGATAATCATAGAAAGGTCCCTCTACACGGACCCTGGAAGAAGCCAGATCCTAAGTGCAGAAAGGTGAACCTATGTTGTCCTACGCTCTTTTCGTGCAGACACCAAAACATGAGACTGACAGAGTTGATCGAAAATATATTTATAACTAAACTCAAGATTAAGGAAATACTCCCTACTCTAACTCTGGCCAGAATTGTGCTATATCATTAAAATCATAGTTGCCGTGGTGTCATATATAATAAGAAGTTATACAACATGGAAGCAAGAGAGAGAGAGGCTACAAATTGATTCTATCTTTAATAGCGAAAACCCCACCTTGACTCAAGAAGATTGTGAGGATACCGATCTTGGCTGAACCATTGGGGGTAAAGAAGGAGGAATCTTCTTATAGAATAAGGACAATAATAAAAATATTATTGATTTCAAATTCAGGATGGAATTGTAGGAATATAAGTATTGAAGGTTGCAACAAGAAACAATGAAGGTCGACATCGAAACAACATCCTTGATCCTATTAGAAAATTAAACATATACACTAGGTGGAAGGCCCTGGAGCTATTTTCAGAGTGGCCGATGTCTGTTTATAAATTCATGAAAAATTCTGGCTTTATAGATTTACTTCATACATTTCTGTTTATATATCTTTTGTGTCTATTTATATATTTCATGTAAACTAATAATTTTACATAATAATGGACTGGACGTAAAAATAATCTATTCTCGATGAGCACTTGGAAATAGTTGAAGTGAAAAATTAGTTAGCTACAAGGTTTCTCAGTTAAGTGGTTGGTTTGGTGGGACATGCAAGTGGACTTGAGTTGTAGCAAAGAGTGATTCTAGTTGTAACGAGGTTGGGTGTGTAGTTATATTGGTTGTAAAGTAGTTTAAAATCGATTAAGTGAGTTAAACTACGATTTATTAGTTATGCTTCAGTACTATTGAGAATGAAAGTAATTAATTATTAATTAATTCACAATTAGTGGTCTCACATGCAACATTGAAAGTTGAAGATGATGTTCACTTATTGAAAAATACGGTCACCCAACTTCACTAGAAAAGTGGAAACAACAGGCTATTACCATTCTTAGTCACACACAATACAGTCTTGAAGTTGAGATAAATTTGTGGATAATTCAGCAAATTTGAAAAATAGATGAAATTTATTTTAGAATATTGGGTGAATTCTATTTATATGTCGTTGATCTAATAAAGTGTAAATTATTATTAGCTCTTAATAGCAATACGTGATAAACGTAGCTTATTCTTTTGGAGCACTTTATTTCGATATACAAAATTTAGGAAAAATGAGTGGGATGAAGAAATTATGCAATTCTAGTGTTTAACGGTAGTTCATGCGTGGAGGACTCGATTAGAAGCCCAAGTAGCAAAGTTATGAAAAAATTGGAAAAGTAGTTCATCGAGTTGTTATTCGATTTAACTCGGTTAAGTGAGTTAAACTTAGTTAAACAATTATATTAGTCTAGCGAATGATACACTAGTGAGAATTGGAGTGAATTAGTTGAATTAATTAATTCACGAAATAATAACTCATTAATCAACTAAACAATACAACAATTAAGTACAATGCGTACGATTCCGGTGGAGACCCGGTGGAGAGATAGGTGAAAGGGTGAGATATGGACTATCTTTATTGTTTCTTTCAATGGTAGCTGATTGCCCACTCACACACACAATAGGTTGTAGCCAAGGGATTTAATGGGTTAAAATAAGGTAAAATTCGGAATTCAAATGGGTTCTTCTTGGTAAGGATTGCACGGTGGGGCGGGGCTATAATTTGTAAAGAAATCAATATGAATTCCATGAATTTCATACATAATAAAGGTGTCGACGATTGATTGTGTTCGGGCTTGGTATAAACTTGCATATGAAATTGTTAGATGATCTCCATGATACCATAATATATGATAGTTGGGGTTTTCGACTTCAAACTTTCCTGGGTAAACAAGCGCGTAGTATATGTATTCTGTTTTATTGTATGTGTTGCAATTGAGTTTTAAGTTAGCAAAAGATTAACGGTGGAAGAGTTATATTTAAACGAAGATAAATATTGTTAGATCGAAATTTAGATATATACATGCATATGTTATATAATTTTTACATGGTATCTGCATAGGTGTTAATCTTTCAGGGTGCAATTGTGAAGAATTTTTGAGTTTGTGCAGTGGACAGTTCAAATTTTGCTGTAGAAATTGCCAGGTAAATGATTGAGTATACAGTAAATGTCTTTTACTATTGGTTCGATTAGGTATGCATAGTGGCATCTCGAATTACGTATTTTGGAAGGATAGGATGGAGGTGGTGCCAGAAGATAATGGACTAGGGAGTTCATCGATAGCGATGTTCTAAGATAGGATCTAGCGATGCGTGCCAGCATGGAAAAATAAGGTAGCAAAGACAAGAAGAATTCGACCGGAAGGTGTAAGGGACCATATTGTCTAGCCTTCACGGAAAACCACTCCATTTGCAATGTGGAAAACGTGGTTGTTGTGATGGTGACCGGAAGGAGATTAGTGTTTGAAAGATAAACTTAGAAAAATAAAAATGGAGAAAGAGCGATAATATTCCAAAATATCTCCACAGTTTGTCCAACATAAGGGATAAGGCGGGAAGTGTGGGGATTACGGCAGTAGTGAAGAGTTGTTGAGCTTGTCTCCTTGGAAACTTCGAAGGTTCGCACGGCTACGATACTCGTCAGTGGACGGAAAGCGTCGGGATGGGAGTAGCTTGGGTCGGATCTTGTGCGAGGAGGAGATAAGGCGAGAAGTACCAGGGATGGCTCTTCATTGAAGAAGAATGAAGATGAAGAAATTTCACTTTGGTGGCAAGGAAAAGGTAAGGGAAGAAATCCCATCCAAAATCTGAAAGCCCCCCTAAAGCAAGAAAGCAGGATTTGTCCAGGTGAAGTGTTTTCCTTTATCACGAACATGAAAATTGCGCCCTGCTTTGGCACCTGAGAAAAAATAAGAACAAGAAGGTACTTTAGAGCTACGGTGGAGGGACGTAGCCTTGCTATTTTAATTTGATTTCTCTTTGATTTCATTCTTGGTTTTCAAGCTCGGTAGATCGATTAATAGCCCATCTTGATAGTAGTGTATTTCCATATGTTGAGAGACAAGAGTTGTTTGACTTGGAAGAAGGACCTTCAAATGCATGTAGAATGGGCGACGATGGTCGAAGTATAGTGCGTAGGCATTGAGACCGTACCTTTTAGAGGGTACGAGTAATCCATTTATACATTGAAAGATGTTATGCATATTCTCGTCTAAAAGATAACTTGGTCTAAATTCGCAATATTAGAAAACTGAGTTATGATGTTGTTTTCGGCGAGGGAAAAGCTTTCTGCGACAAAACAACAGGGAAAACTCAAGAGGAGGTGGGGATTCAGAAGTTAAGTCTCTACAATATGGAGGTAGATGGCTGCCTTAAATGATGGGAAAAGCGAAGAAGTGGTGAGTCGGGATGAGGGTGAATTATGGCACGGGAGATTGGGCCATCTTCTGCCATGGTGCTTCTGGGAGTTTTGCGGCGGTTACTGTTTGGACTACAAGGTGCTCTTGCATAAGTGGGATCTGATGCAAGGGATACTATAGGTAAGTTTTGTGAAGACCACCTTTACGCAGAAGGAGAACCATCCTTCGGTGATCTAGAAGAATTCACATATGAACGTGCTTGTGGACCTTTCTCGGTTGCTTCAACGGAAAGAAACACAAGTATTGTGCTGCACATTGATGACTATTCCTGGTAGATGTTGGATCTTCTTCCATGAAGAAGAAGAGCGAAAGCATTCTCAGGTTACGACGAGTTTAAAAGCATTGGAGAAAGAGTCGAAACCCAATGCAACTCTGTGAGTGATAATGGTGGTGAATACATCTCGGGTGAATTCAAAGACTTAAGCAGCAAAGAAGAAATTCGAAGAGAACTCATAAACGCCTCATAACCCATAGCAAATGGGGTCATGAAGGAGAAAACAGGCTTGATCATGGTCTTTGCACTGAGCTATCTTGCATGACTAAGGTCTAGAATGCACTTTGGTGAGCATGCAACTGCTGCGGTTTATGTGAAAAATAGTTGTCCTCATAGAGAGTACTTGGCATGAAGTACACAAGAAGAAGCTTTTATTGGTAGAAAGCACAAAATATTTCTCATTTGAAAAATTTTTGGCTCCTTCTACTTCCCATTCATGACGAAGGACGCTAGAAGAAGCTGATAAGCTGAAGTTGGGATATTTTTGAAACACTGCTTTTACAATTATCGATGTGTATTTAATCGTCGGATAGCGGCGAATGCGTGGATCTCGGGTAATGAGGGTGAAAACAACGATTGTCGCTTGAGGAAAGGAGGCTACACTTACCGCCGAAGAACAAATTCTTGCTCCCAAGGCACGGGAACTCTAGATATGGATCGACCCACGGGGAAGATTCATGGGTGGAGAGTGCCCTCGCAAAAGACAAACATCGGAAGCGAGGGCGCAAAGCGTGCCACGGGCGGGGGCGGGCGCCGGTGGCCGAGAATATGAGGTCCCCTACATCACGAGCGCGACCGAGCGACCCCCAAGCCAGGTTACGAATGCCGTGAGCTCTTGCCAGGCAAGTGTGTGTCTGTGGGGCCATCTTCTTTGGTAGCCGAGCCACGGCAAGTGGAGCTCACGCTGGTGGAGGGTATGACTCACGTTGTCGACTTGATGTGGAGGGTGTTCCAAGGGCCCAGTGAGTGGGCGTGGGTGATGGTCCAAAATGTGGATCTACAAAGTGCGTGGATCTGGCCGATGGGAGCGTCGAAATTGTAAAATAGTTTGCACACGGGGCTTCTCACGGATCAAGGAATTGATTATGAAAAACCTTTTTACTTGTGTGGTATTCTTCCTGGAACCCTCCTTTCTCTCTCGGTGTAGATGGGTTTAGCGACTACATAGGATGGATTGAAGGAGCGTGACCCCATGTGGGATCATTGAGGAAGGGTGTACATTAGTGCTGAAGGATTTGGGGTCTTCGACGATGAGTCACATGTGTGCGGACTCAAAATAACGTTGTATGGGATAGGGTCCGGCACCTCGTGCTAGGTACCTCGGTTCCCAGCGATTTCAACTTTGGACTTGGCTTCACCAAAGTGGGGGATGTAAAAACCTATACTGGGTGTGGTAGGTAATATTTTGTCAATTGTTCTTTATGTTGATAGTTTAATACTATTATTGATGATACGATTGATACACTCATGCAAGGCAGATCTTGCAAAAAGAGTTTGAGATGAAGGATTTAGGCATATTATTGTTTCACCAGATTGAAGCTATGGTAGCGGGAAGGTGTGAGCTGACCCCGTGTCTCTGGCTTAAGTATGCCGGGGTTACGGAAGTTTCACACATGCAAGGCTGCAAGCCTGTTGATACTCCTCTTTCGTGGAGAAAGGATGCTACATTGGCAGCTCATGGTTACTTTTATACGACAATTGGTGGGTTCGCTCCATGTATTTAGTTAATACAAAATCAAGACATATCTTCTCTGAAAGTGAACCAACTTTCTGCAAAAATAGTTTAAACCTACCAAAGCTCTTTTGGAAGCGAGAAACGTACGGGGGTATATAGGGGCACATCTAATGTGGCTTATGGTACGGACGAGACGGATGAGGGTAAAGTTTTGTAGCTGTGACGGACTATGGTGAGCGGGCGGCCAACGAGACGGAAAGAAACACATCGGAAAGGTTTTGGTGTCGGATCTACAACAATTTCTTTCATTGAAGCTCGAATCCTTGCTTTTCGATTGGAGGAGGTAGAATACATGGTGGTAGTCAAGATGCATGTAGAGCTATACGGATGAGAAGGAATCTTGGTCGGTTTATTCGATTCACATTTAGATACGGTGATACATTGGGTAATCATAGTTGCATTAATGGAATTAATGCTGTGTTTGCATATGGGTCTAAACATATCGATACACAGTATCATCATATCGAGGGTGCAGTACGGCGGAAGATCATGTTGCTTCATCATTCTACGGAAGATACCGGATGCGGATATTCTAACAAAGGCGCTCACGGGAGAAAATTCGAATACCATAGAGCGGAGATGGGGAGTGAGATAATCCCTATCTTGTTGAGAGGGAGTGCTTCAGGGTCAACACGATGATGAGCTCTAGTGAAAATCGGTCACCTTGGCAAAGTAGGCCCAGGCTATTTTTTGGTGTAAGTCTATTTTTTGAACACTTAGTGATCATATTTAGGGAATTAGGGATGCTATTTATGGATGGTTGGTCAAGTTGGAAAAATAGATGTAATTCTCTTTTAGAGAATATTAGTAAGTCTATTTATAGATCGTCGATCTAAAAATAGGTACGGTATTATGTCTTAATAATAATGATTAATAACTTATCAACTTATTCTCTTGGAGCACTTTATTTTGATATCTGATTTGTCGTCGATGCATTTTGAAAAGGTACATAATTCTAAGTTTCTTCATTGGTTCATGCATGGAGGACTCGTTAGAACTAAGGCAACAAACTCGTAGCAGGAAGTTGGAAAAAAGTAGTTCATGAATACATTATTCGATTTAACTGGATTAAGTAGGTTAAACTACGATTAAACTAGTTGTGTCTAGTCTGGCTTCAGACAATACACTAATAAGATGGAGCGGGTAATTGGATGCGTTAATTCTGAGCCAACAACTCATTAATCGGTAGATAAATACGGTTAACTACGGTGCATGTCATTCTGGGTGAGGAACCCGGAACGGAGAGATAGGTGAAAAGGGTAGAGATGGACTATACTGTTGTCCTGTAGTGATACATTGATTGCATCACACACACGTGGAGGTTGCCAATGAGGTTGCGCAATAAAGGCATAGTGAATTCGAAGATTCATTCGGGGTCTTCTTTAGCAGGGGATTACCTGATGGAGAGCGAGCTATCGTTATTAATCGGTGCTGGATTTGCGAATTTCTTCGATTAGTGTGTGACGATTGATTGTACTAAGGAAGCTTAAGTGCTTTTCAGCTTTGTATAGAGATTGTTTCATGATCTCCAATATACATAATATAAATGTGATTAGTTGTTTTAAACTGCTTTCTGATGAAAACAAAGCTATAGCTGTATACGATTTGTTTACTTCATGTATTTTCGTTAAGGTTTTTACATTCACACAAAAATATTAAAAGTGGAAGGATTATGTATTACGCCGAAATATAATATTGTTGAATTGAGAAATTTGGATACCATAAGCATATATATATAATTTCTACACAATGAATTTACTATTGTTAACTACATGCATGTTAGATCAGTGGAACCATTTGACATCAACAGAGTGTAGAAAAACAGACAAACTGTCATTGTGACATTATGGTGGGTGCACTCATGCAACCACACACACATTGGATGTGCATGGAAGCCCATGGCGATAGGCGAGCTAGAATGATTCATTCGAGAGTTCTTGACCATCGGGGATTGTCGATGGAGGTGGGTTATTTTGGGCGTCATTTCATGTATTTTCCAATTTTTATGTAGCAGTGTGAGACATTCCATATGTTCTTTTAGCTGGATTGAGTTTTTTATGTGATTGTTTCATGATCCATGATATATATAATATATGATGATGGGTTTTAGCTTTATGCTTTCTGCATTCCATATATGTGTGTGTGATTGATCTTTCTTCATGTGTTTGAAATTGGTGATTCCATTTCCACAAAGATTTTAGTGAAGGATTATGTATTTAACGGGTAACATCTAATTGTTAGATCGGGGAGAATACGGCAATACATAATTTTTATTAAAATTTCTTGTGGTATAAGAGCGGGGAATTATTTGGGTGCACAAGTTTTGTGAAATATCTGGTTATTTTGATGCAAAATGTTTAGAAACAAATAGAATATTTTGATTCCTTGCGAAAATAATACCCAAATTGAAAAATAACATCGGTCGAAATAGACTTGGATGAGGGAGATATCCTGGATTTAAAATCGGCTATTTTGTTACAAAAAATTTTTAACGACGGCGGGACAAAATTACAGTATTGTGCGAGCCGAACCTACATGCTATTTGATACAGGTCATAAATATTTGAGAAAAAAACAAAGTTTGGTAGATTGGTGGTTGGAGGGGAGTATCTCAACATGCGGCTGAGAAACGGTCTGGAAAGGGTTGTGGAGCGACCACAACTGGGAATGCGAGAAGAATCTCTGTGGTTTGATGTAGATGCGATTTCTACGGTTTCCTACCATTGGGAAGTGGAGAGAAAGTCATGGTCGGCCCTTGAGAAGATGAGTTGGATTTTCATGACTGTAGTGAACCTCAAGATGTGGAGTAGCCACGAATGAGGATCATGGAGTGGGAGCAACCACTCATGCGGAGAAGGCCGAGCAGGATGGGCGGAAGGAGAGCATGCACCCTATACCACCGGAGTGAGAGAGTGAGCAACATGCATGAATAATCCCAGAAATTTTTAGGCGAGGATTCGTGCCCAGATGGTATGGATCTCATGAATCAAACTGTCGAGCCACGGAAGCGACGTTAGGAGGATTGTTGGTTGGTGCGGTTGAATGTGTTGAGGACATGAAATCAAAGTGACGATTATGGGATCTTTGGAGCGCAAAATCGAGGAGGTTGATGTGATATTTCGGTGCATGGATACGAATTAACAAATGACTTCAGTGGTTCTGAAGACTTGTGTGTGGTAGCTAGCAAAGAAATCGGAAGACTATGATAACGGATGCATTATACTAATTTGGTTGTTTGGAGGCTATTGAGTTGGGAAGTGTTGCATGCGAAGTTGCATGTGTAGAAACATGAAAGTGTTGAATGAAAAGGACTATGAAGCCTTTCATGGGTGCAGCAGAGTTACATATGTATGTAAATACATTCCCTTTCTTTTGAGAGGGAGTGTTGGAGGATTTGCAACAAGCAGTGCAGAAATTGGCATGCGGGAAACAACATCACTTAAATCCTAGTGAGAAATTAAGCACCTACCTTTGGGTGGGGCCCACCAAATTGTTTGGTGGATGTATATTTATAGATGCATGAGCAAATTATATTTATAGATGTATGTACAAGTTCTATTTATAGATCGCATGTCATTATAGGTACATGTCGACTATTATTGTCATAATAATAGTTGAAATGATAAACGATAATCTATTCTCAATGAGCATGAAATAGTTATTTGGTATTAATTAGATTAGCTATAGGAATTTCCCTATTAAGTGATTTGGTTGGTGGTACATACAGTGGACTTGAGTTGTAATAATTAATTCTAAATTTATATGAAGTTGAATGTAGTTATGTAGTTGCTAAAGTAGTTTAACTACTGTTAAGTGAAGGTTAAGCCTAAATTGTGCTAGTTGTGGCTTCGAAGGTACACTAGTAGAGAATAAGTGAATTAATTATTAATTAATTCGAATCAGTGATCTCACATGCAATGGGAGGTATACCCTCCCAATTAACTACATGCACTTATGGAATCAGTGAGAACCAGTTAAGATATGGAGGTGACAGACAGTTTGACTATCGTTGCTGACATTAGTGGGTACTCATGCAGCTTCACACACAACAGATATTTCTACAGTATTGTGATCAAGGCGGGTTAAGACTCAGTTCTAGCTATGGTTCTTAGCCATGGAGATTGCCACAGTGGAAATGCAGTTGTACGGGGCGATGAAGATTAATTTTGTATATTTGCCATTTTTATGTTGATGTTAGGAACAGTATATTATCACGGAAACTTTGGACTAGAAATTTTACTGGAATTGTTTTATAGAATCAAGATACCTACATAATATATGATATGTTAGTTTTGCTTTATTATTTTCAGGAAAAAACATCTTGTGTTATGTGATTGAGTCTTTCTTCATGTATGCCAGGTACGATTAAATTTCCATGAATTTTTAATAGAAAGGATTACATATTTGGTGGTATATGGTTGTTAGATACGAGAGAAATAAATAAATCATATTATTATTAAAAAATCTCTTGACAAAAGTTAAAGAAGGAAAAAAGTTAAAGATGTTACGAGGTGAGATCAACTTTGAATCCAAAAACTAGACATTCTGAAAATAGACATGCAATATGAAACTAAGGTGTCATGAGATTTAGAAGCTGGCCAAGGACAGCATGGAACATCTGGAAATCACATTAAGGAAGAAAGAGTTTATCACATTTTAATAAGAGGGTTGAAGATGAAAATCTTTCTCTTAAATTTCTCTTCATACATCACGTTCTAACTACTTAAATACACCCTGTCTGTACTTGTACTGACTTGTGAGTCCATGGCTCAGGAATATGGGAATTTTCTCTCTCTTCTCTTAATGTGAAAATAAGCGATAAAAATATCGATTTAGGTTTCTTGTTCTACAATTTAATATTTCTTGAGGTCAAAAATCTCAATTGATTCTTGCTATCACAAAGTTTAATAAACCATACTAGTCTTGTTGACGTTGTCATCATCATCATCATCACCAGCCATTTCAGTGTATTTTGTTCAATTTCACGTTCAACAATACTAGTCTATTTAAATATTAAAAATATAGTATAAATATTTAGTATAATGGCTAACATGAAATATGTCATTTTTGTTCAACTAAGTAATCCCTAGATATGTAAAAGGGGTGTCGATCATTGGGACAAGTAGGGGTGTAGGCGGTCGGGACAGCCCCTGAGACATATTGCCCGACCAATTAACGCCCCCTCCCACGCTTCGAACGATGATAGGCATCGGGGAAGGAGTTAACTCTCCGCCAAGCGACCAATGAATCGTTCCAGGGGCGAAGGACGTAAGACAAGCCATTCGGTGCTATGAACACGATGGACGAAGGTTGAGGTGTGGATTTAGCAACGCGAGAAGAAGCGTTCCTGGCTTTAAGCAAGCCTTCTGCTCCTCGAGGAGCAAGGTGGATAGCGACTCAGCTGGAGCGTGGTGGCGGGGTTTAGTGACAGAGAGAATCTGGCTTGTGTGTGAGCACATTGTACCAGGAGGTCAGACGAAGGTGGTGAAGGGTGCATTCGTTGTGTGATGTCTGTGAGGTGGGTTAAGTGTTCATCCCCGGTGCCAAAAATAGTTCGAGAACTACAGGAGAAGAGTTCCAAACGGCCAAGCCCAGGGTGTGGTTGCACGCAGTAAAACCTGGATCTCACCAAAGTTCACTACTGCCGGAAGTGGGCGTTCACTTCCATACGAAAACTGACATTCAAGTTTATTAGTGACATTGTGTCTGCTCATGGACGCTGGGGCGTGGCAGTCAATGAAGTCTAATTGGCTGAGGGCCAATTTTTGTGATTGTAAGAGGCTGTGGACCCGACGGCTGTGTGTATTGACAAACGGCCAAGGATATTAGGTGGTTGTATGTTGCGTCTCGACAGGCCGAGCATGGCGCTGGAGGGTCTTAGATACGCCTGGAAAATATTGATGCAAGGACTCAGAGCTCGCCTCTCAGCTCTCAAGGCTCCTGAAATCCACCTAAAATTCTTCCTCGGTGGCGGCCATAGGGTCTCTTCGGCTCGGTCACCGGGCCGGTTGAGACTCCAAACACTGCACCAAGCCAATTTTCGCTCCGGCGGTCAGCTCACTTTGAACACCGTGAACAATATGGTGATCGTGTCTGAATTGATAGCCTACACTAATGTTAAAGCACGAAATGGAACCTCGAAGCTCTAGAAAGTCTTGCTGCAATCTAAGGCGCTCCCCATTCTCAAACAAAGGCCCCAGATGGACATATCGGTTCCTGCTGCACAATCGGGAACACGTCTCTTTCGTGACTCTCGTGGGGTCCACCTCCCCATGATGACAATTTTTGTTGTAACATTTTTCTGTAATTTTTGTGCAATACTTCAATCAAGTATTTTCAACTTCACCCAAAACTTCAGTCCTTCTAGAACCCCTTTTATTGTAACTTTTGGGTTTTACTGAATATAATACAACTATAAACCACTACTATGATTTTATTGTGATAATATATTCAAGCTTTATTATTAAAAATAAAGTAATCAAGATATACCAAACAGTATAAATATTATTATTTATTGTCGTTAATATTCCTATAATCATTCTAATAAAATTTACTATAATATTTTTTTGTTTAAAATTTTAAAATTTAATAAAACCTTATATAACATTCACATAATTTTGATGTTCATTGCTCCTTAAGTAGAAGTATCTGGAAAGTTAATAATTTTGTTTTTAATTAAATTTGTGAACAAATTCCGTGTTCTGTGAATATAAATATTAATACAAATAGTTAGAAAATTTAATATATATAAACATATTAATAAAATTTTTTTAATTTAAAATTTAGTTTTATTTTTAGAACTCAAATTTAAGATAATTAAGATTTTATATAAATAGATATAATAGAAAATAAATATAATATAATAACTATATATAAAAGAGTAAGTTAATAAAACTACTGTGTTTCTATTTTTATTAAACAAAATATAAAAATTTTAATGGTTTACTGCCATTTATAACTATTGAACATTAATATTCTCTGTCATTATAATTTATTTTTATTATTTTATTATTAGTTAATTAGTGTACTTTATATATATATATATATATATATATATATATATATATAATTTTTTAGAGATTAATAGAGAATAGGAGAAAATGTTTAAAAATTCACTCAAAACGAATGCATTTTAGTTAGATTATTAAGAAAATTAACCCATAACCTCCTAACTAAAATTTGATCCAATTAACCCAATCTTATTGGACTAAATATTATAAGTAACATTTAAATTTTAAAAATAATATATATATATATATATATATATATATATATATATATATATATATATATGATGGCGTGGTGGTGATAGTTAACATCTTTTGGGACCAATTTGGGTCTATCGGACCTAAAAAAAGAAAAGAGGTTATTTAATTTGGAGTTTAAAATTTGCTTCTCTTCCTCCATTTGGAAAGCCTCTTGAACTCACTATAGTTTGACAGCTTCTTAAAAGGCTGGAAAGGTCTGCTTATCAAAATTCTTAGAAAGTGGGCTCTAATGTGGTTGTGCATTGTGCCGTGAGCATGAAAAAAGTGATTTTTGTCCTAGAGTCTTCATATTCTCATGGAAGTGGTAGATCCTTTCATCCATGGTGTTTTGAGAACTCTCCAACAACTGTTGCTATGGAGCTCATGATTCATTGCAATCTTGGCTATATTAATTTATTTATTTTGAGCTAAAATGAAAACAAGAATCACCTTTGATCTTCTAAGGTGGGGTTGGTAGCCATATTATAATACCTTAATTTTCTTTTAGCTACTAGATCTTTGCTATTTTCTTCAAAAAAAAAATGTTCATGTGTCAAACATTTTATTAGGGGCAAAAAATACCTTAAAATAAATGTTAATCCTCTATAATTTTAAACTATTTAATCTTGACATTTAACTTGTATGTTAAATTTTCAAAAACTATTTGGTAAATAAACATTATTTATTATGTTTTCTTCTTATTAATTTTAAGAGTCCTTATTAATGAGACATAAATTTGAACTGTGGAATAGCGTTGTTGTAGGACAAGGACCCTCTCGTTTTGAACATAACGACCTCTTAAGAAACACATGTCTTAACATTAGGCCACTCAAGTTTTTGAAATAAATGACTCTCCAAAACCATCATTTTATGGCTAACCTGTTGATCCATTTAATTTTGAATCTACTAAATGTTTGGAAGATAAAATACTTTTCCTCCCAAAAAGAGATTTGTATCTGGAAATGTTCTTGTCACCCTCTAATAAATACTTACCCATAATAATAAAAAAATTATTACTATGCTCGAGAATATTAAATTTACTATTTTACATGTAAATGTCTCTATAGTATATTAATAATATTTTACATTGTATTTATCCTGTTATGTGATGGGGTACTTAGAAAATTTTATGGTAAATGTCTATACTGGTTATGATACGCTGTATACGTAAACAAGTGTTTACTATACAACATTGCATAATTATAACATTGATTTACGATATAGAATGCATAATTATGATTTACGAGACCTTACAACTCTATGGTTTTAGCCTATTGTGGTTATCAGAAAATTTCGGATTTTGGGTTCTATGACTCGTTTTATTCCTCATGAGAGCACACCGCCAGGGGGGGTCACTTCTAACCGGGTTGCTTGGCGGCTTTCATCCGTGTTGATTTAAATGTCATATGGAATTAATAACCTGGTCCCCGGCGGTGAAGAGAACTTAAATGAATTAAGGTTCTGAATATTCTGACTAAACTTCCTGGTAGCTCATTCGCTCTTCTCTGTTACGGCTCAGCCTACGTGATTGTTTCTCCCTCCACGTCCTTTCTTATTAACATTCCTGATCCTCTCTCCCAGCAGAGTGACGTGGAGTCTGCTTGGGATTCTGCTTGTCTCTGAATGTAAATGTGACTTCAGCTGATGGATTTTCATTTCTGTGGATATGTTTGCATATAGCATTGTTTTTAGCTACTGTTGTTTTGTCTTCTTTCCATTTATCATTTACTTCATTGTTCAGGCAAGCAGATACTAACAGCACTTTGTTGTTTAGTTATCTTTTCTCAAGTTATGGAAACATAAGTTAATTTCATTTACATGGGAATCATCTCTTTTAGTATTATTGCTTTTTGGTTGAGCCCTATCTAGAATGAGAATCTTGCGTTGTGGTGGGGGTTACTTGTCCAACAAGTAATTGAGTTTCCTTCATTTAGAACAAGATGCGGAGTCTGACCTTCTAACATTAGAACAGAAAACTTTAAGTATGGTGTGGTTTCTCTTTTAATCCTTGTATCTACCAATAGGTCATGAGGTTTTCATATTCTTTTTAAGTTATAGTTTCTCATTTTCTTTTAGTGTTTCTACAAGTTATTGCGAGACATTGGAGTCCAAAACAGAATAGAAATATAAAAAGGCCATCTAATGGCTTCATCGTTCATTAGAATGATTGAGTCCCATATCTAGCATTCATCTAATTTCATTGTTGCAGGGATAAGCTAAGGTAGTATCGTACGTATACGAGGTTCCAGAAAATGGCAGCTAATTCTCTTGCATGAAAAAAACTTCAACTTTCCTCTTTAATTTCTTGAGAAAAGTTTTAGTATATGATTATTTCTTTTGATATTCAGTTTCCTTTAAACTCCTCTTTTGGCAATCACCTTTTGAATTGAGATCATTGTGTAATATTTTAATATTTGTTTCACCTTTTGAATTTCTTTTAAAAAAGGGTCATTCCTATGAAAATTGTTAAGCCTTTTAATTTCTGTGGGTTGTTGTACATATTTGTTGTGGAAATTGTGCATTTAAGTACTAATAATTTAAATCCATGTCTAAGCACGATTATTACATAAAAATTGTTTTATTGATTAGTTTTACGTTTTGTTTATAGTATTGTAGCGATTCAATTTCAATTAAATTAGTCTAGCTTAAGTTTAGGGTGTTATCCCAATTTAATGTTTATTCATGTGTTTATTACTGTTTTCTTTACTAAACATGGTCCAATAGGTACCTAAGGATTTTGTGAGAGGGACCCATGATCCTTTTCTGTTTACCATGGGCTAGTCTTATAAAGCTAAAACATGTCTAAATATTTTAATAAGCAGTGTAAGTGGTTTATACACAGCTTACCATGTACCAGTTATATTTTTTTCTTCTTTGTTCTGTGATCCAGACTCCAGGACACCTAGAAGGAGACAAGAGGGGCGAATGATGATTGAGAATTAAAATGGTCGATTGTCTCAAGCTATATTTAGGGACAATTATGGCTAGCTTCCTCATTCTAACTGATGTAAATGATTCAATCGCCAAGAGCCCATGGAGAAGTTGAGAGAACAAAGTTTTGGTCAAAGTTGGGCATGGGCATGGGTTTAGAGGTGTCCCAAAAATTCACCATCAGCAGTCTGAAACCAGCTCCAGCAGAGAAATTATTTGTTTAATTGTTCCCCTATTATTGTATTGCAGTTAAAAATAAAAAAAGACTAAATATTCATAATTAAAAAATAATAAAAAATAGGGTGTGGTGGTACACGTACACACCAACATGGATATGTTACAAACAAGGTATGTGAGAATTTTGGGTTGGTGGGTGAACCCCATAAACCCCACAGGTTCAGAGCACATCTGTTAAAAAACACATATATATTTAAGTTAGGGGTGCAGGCTGCCTTTGGTGGTTCTTTTATGGTATCTGTATTGTATCAAGAAACCACCATTGTTCCAGCAGTTCATGGGTGTTGAACTACAGCAGCAACTTCAATAGCTACTTTGTCCTTGGTGGTTCTGACTCCTGCATCTGTAAACACCATATTAATGTAACCATTGACTTAACATTATTCCATATGTTTGTTTAAATACACTTCACTCATTAAACTTAAATATTATTAGCAGTTATGTCCATGTCATGCGTAACAAAATATACATGTGGTTAATATTACGATAAATGTGCAACAGTCTTTTAGTGCGAGGTGTCGATAGGTTGGAACCCCAGCCTCCTTGTCTCATCCATAGCATGTGGGCCACGAGGCTCGACAACCAAGCTACGCCATCAAGTAATATAAAACAGCACAATTCATGGTGCCACCATTAAACAGACAGAGAGGAGAGGAGCACATAGTTCGGGGTATATTTTCTTTTTATTTTATTACCGGTGCGGAGGCCGTAGTTCGAGGCGGTGGAGACATAAAATATGTTGAGGGCTTGATGGGACATAGTGCGAGCACATTTGGAGGAGCCGAATTGTTCGGTGAATTGGAAAAAATTTATATGGATTTTGTCACCAATGGGAATGCGATGGCGATGTCGGTTTAACGAGAGGGTCAGTTGTAGCTGTTTGCTACTGTGGAGAATAGCGGTGTTAAATTCAAAATTTTGGACGATCGATTTCATTCCATTCGACTACATATTCAATGGGTGGAGAACGGTCTAATGGTGGGTAGCCTATTCTTGATAGCAACAAAGTTGAAATTGTCATATAGCCCGTTGTTGCCATATAATTCATTAATTATTGTTCAGGATGTTTTGTCTCATTTGGTTCTAGCTTGATACGCGATACGAATAAGTCATTTATCATGTGATATGTATTCTGTGCAGCACGGATGGTCATTTATTTTCCGCAGATCCCCGCTGTTGCTGTGATGTCGGAAGGATGTCTTTGTCACCATGTGTGAGGGTTGTCATCTTTGATGGCGGAGGTTTAATGCAATTAAGAAATTCCATGGTGGGGGCACATCCATAGAAAGGACCCCTCCCTCCTCTGTCGACAGCACGACCCTCGCTTGTCCCTTAGCGGTACGCCAGTGTCCATGTACATCATCACATTTTCCAGGTATGGTGAGCGATGTGCCTGTACCCGAGACAGGGCGCTCAGGAAACCATAGTCCACACTAGGCGAACTCTGCTTTATTAAATATCCCTTGCCATTTTATTTTGTATGATTGTTGACATAACATAAATGTCTACATATGTGTCCAAATATATTTAAAATTGCAATTCTATTTAAACATCACGATAAAAATATCTTGGGTAAATCGGTGGTAGCGAGACCTAGATAAAAGTGGTATCGAAGCGGTCTTCTTACTTTGATGTGAATCACAAAGCGTGAACCCGTGGATATTGCATCGTGGAGGATATCGAGAACGTAACAAGGCATATTCAGGAGGCAGAAAGGATGCGTCGACTTGTATGAAGCATAAGGAAACAACGGCGGATAATGTGAGTTGTTACTTCTCGAGAGGAGAAGGAGGGACAAGAAACGTGGAAAGACTGGGTCGACGTACGAACCTTCGACGAGGATATTGTGAATTAAGAGCTTCTCCAAGAGAAAATGTAGAAATCCAAAAAAGGCTGAGCTTTAGCTACGAGCGGTGGAAAAGGGGCCTTGAAGGAGTTGAAGGCACAGAAAACGACATTATCACTCCCTGTCTGGAGTAAACATCGAGGGTAAAATTTGATCGTGCCATCGGTTTCTTCCTTCTTTGTGCTATCATTCTTTGAAAATGTGGAGATACCACAGTACGATTGGCCATGACTCCTCACTAATATAGGGATGTAAGGAGGAGGGACTTGGCGTTAATAGCGAAAACTGGAGTTAGTGAGCACGGAGGTGTCCAAACCCTTGATTAGCGAACACAGGCCTTGCTAAAGAAAAGTAACAATGCCCAAAACTCCAGCACCTGGACGGAAGCCAGCCGGAAAAAAAGATTTAACACGGAACACCCACCCACTGGTTAAAACAGTTAAACGGTCGAAGGTTGAGTCGAGCTCTCGTGCCATGATTGCATCGAGACACGGAAAGGTATAACAAGTCATGTGTGATGTTCTCAAGTTAATTTTGATTATAAGCATGTTGAAGTAATCATGGATAAAGTCCATGGCATGAAAACAACATCGTACGTGGTTTACATATACATGTCATGCTAAGTGTTTGGAAGAAGATAGCATTGCAAGGAAATATTGTGAGCGTGAAAGGCTATAAAATTTTGGGGGAAAAATTTGATTAAAATGTATGGAGGAAGAAGACCCATTGTAGTTATTTACAGGCGCGTGAGCCGTGTGAGAACTCCATCAACAACATTTGAGGACAAAGCGTTGGTATAGGGTGGTGATGAAAAATGTTCGACAATAAATACCACTTAATAGTTCACTCTATTTTAAATGACAGTTTCAGATATGTGGCTATGATTGTAAATCATGTCTTGAAATTTAAAATATAAAGTATTGTAGTGTCTTTCCACCTCATATAGAAAAAACAATAATCATTTTGCATGTACATGGATATGGGTATTAATTCCTTGATATGTACCCATTGTAGGTAGTTTTATAAACTCCATGGAAGGCTGGAGAATAGTTGGGTCATATATTGGTCACTTAGTTAAGCATACAGGGCTGCAAATATTTGTACTACATGTTTTTGTAGAGGATGCAATTTTCAATTTTGATGCTTGGGCTCAAGAGGACAAAGGTGATGGAGAATGGAGGGTGACCTTTCGGGACATTTATTGAGTGCCTAAAGGCCATAAGGGATGCAGATTATGTTCATGCTTTGGTGGACTAAAAAACGTCTAAATGGGGAGGGATTGATCTAGGTGGCTCAGGACACCCTCGAAACAGAAAGCCCCACTGATAGATTAAGAAATTCAAAGTGGTTTGATTTCTCTTTCAAAGACAATATTCGGAGTTCGATTATAATCACTTGTATTCCAACAAGATGCCAAGGCGGATCTCTAATCCAAGGTTGTGGAGGAATTACGAACGAGTCATAGTTTCCGTCAATGTTGGGCGAGGCCCAGTTTGAAAATGTCCCAAATTCACCGTTAACGAATGAGAACCCGGCTCCAAAAACACGGCAAGGGTGTCGGCCTCATTAATTTATTTATTATTGTATTTTTGTTAAAAATAAAAAAAAAAATACTAATATGTGTGTTAAAAAAAATTATAAAAATAGAGGTGGAACTACCTAGCATGCCATCGCATGGATCATGTTACAAAGCAAAGTATGTAAAATTGGATTGGTGGGACATGAACACACATTGAACCCCACCATGGACACATATATTATATTCATACATATATGTTAATTAGCGGAGGCACCTAAGGCGGACACGCCACCATGAACTCTCTGTATGCTCTCAAGGGCCATCATTAACCGACGATTAAGCGGGTTATAGACCCAATTAAACTTAATAGTAAGTAGGTCCACTGAGAGCTACTGACTCCACCATATATAACAAACATAATTTATTCTTCTTAACTAATACAAACAACATTAAAACATATGTTTATTCGATATATTGTAATTTAAACTTAAATGTGGCTGGGCTACAGTGTGCCCAGCAAAAAATGTCACGATATAATTGTCATGGGCGTGGTAAAATCGACATCTTGAAATGCGGGGGGGCCAGGCAGGGTTCAGGGCTGCTAGACCTCCTTCCTTGTAGCACTACGCAACGAGTTTGAACCACCGAAATAACGTTCAAAACATTCACCATCCAGTGATATAAACACTCTCATTCCTCATATACTTTGACCTGGGACCCATGCTGAGAGGGAGGAGCCTTGTCGCGCACTGTTACGGTCTTGAATCGAGCACACGAGTTTGAGGTGGTGGAACCACCGACCATAAAGAGGGTGGTGGACAAACCATGCGAGGGTGGTGGAACCATGATCTAGCCACATTTTCAAAGGGCCGAAATTTTCCAGAGTGTCCAGAAATTGGACAAATGTTATCTGATTTTACACCTCTCTGTAGTAGATACGATGAAAAATTATTTGGGGCCATAATCAAGGTCTCAAATTTTCGACCATTTTCCAGGATGGACAGTGATGTTGGCATTTTAAGGTGTGGACAATAAATTTCATCACCCATTTAGCGCCATGACCTTTCTGATGGAGCATTCCATATCTAGTTGTTGGCGACCTATTCTTCGGCCCGACATTGTCAAAGTTGAGAATCTTTCTCACATTTCCATATAATTCATTGTTCATGTTGTTCTTATATTTCTCATATTGTAAATTCTGTGATATGTGATGCGAATATTGATGTTTATGTCTGTCTGTGATGTCTGTTCTGTGGATGATCATTTATGTTTGGGGTCCTTCATTTCCTTGATGGCGGATTACTTTTTCACCATGTGTGGAAGTTTTCATGATGATAGGTAGTTTTTATGGTGAGAGTTCTTGTGAGGGAATTTCATGGAGAGACTTTTCCACTCATAAGGAGAAAAATTTACATTGTGATCGACATGGTCACTGCACATCATCATACACTGGTAACAAATAGGCATTAACCTCATCGGGAACACGAGGCAGAAAAAGCCTTAAGTCTGTCAAGGCAAATCCATTTCAGCGTCTTGTGTTTTAATAATGTCGATTATTGGCATGTTTTCCTCTTAATTATATGTTATATACTTCATCAATTCTCTTTTAAAATGATGCCAAAAACATCTACTGATAAGAGATCATGGGTAAATTTAGTGGTTAGCGGACCAGGATTGGTTCTCAATACTTTTAGTGTATGATTTATTGTATTCATTTATTCGGTATATATGTCCAATAATACATGGAAATAACGATTATGAATGATTTACTGCTAAGTTTAGCAATGTTTGTTGTTTGTCTTTCTGTACTATATTTATTATACTTTACCTTCTGCAGATTTAGAGTTTTATTGCGGTTTGCGTTGTTTGGCAATAAGAATGCTATTTTCTATTTTTGTTTATCTGTCCTTGGAATTTTCATGCTACTTTGTTTATTTTCATAATTACTTCACTATTTTAAATAAATAGATAACAAAACTCTTTTCTAGCTAAAAAGACATAATACCAGTGGATGCAAACCATTTGCTATCATCTCCTGTCATTTAACAGTCGACCTTTTAATTATGTACACTTTCTTGTTTAATTGATGAGACCACCCAATCATGGAGAGGGTGGTAATCCTGCTCCCATGCTCTACACAAAATCTGGTGTGCTTAGGTTTATAGGTGGGGTGCGACCTCGGGACTTATAACTAGGCCCTACCTCACTTCGAATTCTGAGGCTCACAAATATTAAACCAACCTCGGGCAGCTCATTCCTTTACAACATTTTGTTGTTAGCCTTTTCTTCTTTCATAGACAAAGCCCCTTCCCCTTCACCCGGTTTCACCTTTTTGTCCTCTTGGGGAAAGGCCATATAAAAAAAATACCTCTTCTTTTATCCAGAACCTTGGAATTCTTTTGTGATGAACAATAAATTTATAAAGTGTAATTTTACCTTACGCAAGGTAAAATTAAGTTTTACTAAAAAACTATACATATTTGTTAATCTTCTTGCTGTAACGAATTCAAATATGTTAAAATCATGGAGCATATCATTAAAACAAAACGAGGTGTTGTCTTCCTGAAGCCAAAAGCACGTCCTGGTATTTTTAATAAAACATTTGGAGGACCATAACACCAATATGGGGTTTCTGTCTCCAGGCAACTCTGTCTGGACGGGTTCTTTCATTGCCGCTGGGGTGGGACAGCTGCTTGCTCTGAAGTGTTGTTCTCTGCGATCGAGAATATTTTGGGTTCTACCGCTAAGTCATTAGCTCTAGTTTTACTGTAACAACATATTTTAATTAATTTCGTTAACAGGTTCATCTTTTTCTAGGGTCTCCTGTTCTCATGCTGCTTACATGTCGCGTATATGAAGCTATATATTATTCCATGAGGTCATCGTATCTTGTCGTCTAAGTCAGTACGCAGGCTTGTTCGCCTTTTAATAGCTGGTAATGCTGTTAAACGGCTTATCGACATATTTGTTTAAAAATTTGAAGGTTCCCACAATCACGAAACCAATTTGAACGGTGTTCTGCACATCGGAATATATTCTTGGTTATTCTTCCTGCATGGTGACACACCACCTCAAAATTCTCGAAAAAGTTACTTTTGGTCGCTTGTATATCTCTTGCACATCTTGTTGCTTTACTGAATGCTTGATTTTCCTTACCTCACGGTCCATTTCTGCTCCCAACATGTCCCGGCCGAAAAATGAGCAGTTTGGTTTGCAGGCAAAGCCCAAATTTCTCGAGGGCTTGGCATTGTCTTGTCTAATATTAAGAGGGGCTGTCTGTCTTGAAAGTTCTTGAGCATCATTATTGTAGGCATAAGTCGGCCAGATGAAAATATTATTCCCACTTTGTGGGATTTGTTTTCTTATCTACCTTTATTTTCTTTTATCTTCTAATATTTGATTACCCTTTGATGTGTCATCGTTTAAGGATCATATCTTTATACTAAACTGAATATGTTTCCCAAACCGATGGGACAGATGGCACTGGAAAGTTCACGTGAAATTTACATCTCGATACGGGGGGGGATAAGCGACTCTCCTGGGAATGTCATCGGTCTAAATATTTTCCCTGTTAAAAATGTTGACCAATATGTACGGTCTGCAGGTTGACCCCTGAATGGAATGAAATGAGCTGCCTTGTTCGGAAGCCTATCACCACCATTAAGTAGATGTTTAATATCTTAGCCTACAGGCATTTTGTCGACAGAAATCAGTGATGTAACTTCCCATTTCTGTTAAGAATGGGGACAGGGTGGAAAACGATCCTGCTGTGGATGTTCGAAACACTCCACCATAAACAAGCACGCTCCAAAACAGTACAGTGGAAGCATTCAACAATGTTTTTCGCAGTTCCAGGCCAGGCAGACTGTTTTCTAATTATTTGACACGCGTCTTTTTGATATGCGGGATGTCCATCATAGGAACCTAAAATCTTGTCCAAAATGTGACTCCTTCAGCTCTGTCTTATTTTGGAGACATTCACTATGCTTATAAAATATCAGAAATTTGTTTTCATTAATTCTTAATTGGAAGTTGATTTCCTTGTTTTTATAGCATCTCTTACTTGCTGCCACATAAGGTGAGTATAAATTCTATTTTGTTGCCCCCATTATTTTATGAAATTCTCTTGATTAAAGTAAAGTTTATAGATACAGTATGATTTCCTACTTAAAGCATAAGCTACACGGTTCTGCCTTTTACATGTTGAATGTAAAATCAATTAACAGGTACACATTCATCTTTCTTAGCAGGAATTCAAATCATATGTTTAAAAATGGATGGTCAAGCTACTATGTTTGGTTCTTCAGACCAAACCTTATCAGTCATGTCTCCGTCAGGAAGGGCATGTGTACTCGCAATAAACTCTAAATAATAGTGATCATATGACATATGATAACCTTCAGCTTCATGGTTCATATGTAAGTTTCCATCTTGTGTCCTAATCTGTCACCCTTTAAACATGATCTGGGACTTCGCTCTTGGCCGGTCAATACCTTCAACATGGGAGGCAATAATTCATTTGATCTTTTAACGTTCCAAAGCGAAAGCCGGCATTCATTCGGAGTCCGGATTAAAAATACGCCCTTCATGCACAAGGAAGTATTAGGAAATGCTATCTTAGAGAAACCTTCGATGAATAGTCGGTGGCCAACGATAAACCCATGAAAGATATTATCTACTACATTCTGAGAACTCTCCATTCCATAAAATTTTTATCTTTTAGGGTCTACAGGGACTACTTGGGGTTACATGACGTAGTACAGATCTTACTCTTGTAAAACCATTCTAAATTTGGCGTGAGCATGTACGTTCATAACATTTTCATCACCAAGCGTAAATATTCTTTGTGTTCTTCGATATTTTTATGGTAGTTAATTCTCTCATCACTTCAAAGTTAAATAATTCAACGTAAAAATAGGTGGAAGATATACCTTCCAGACTCATAGAAAGTTGTTGGTGCATTGGTTAATCCGAATAAACCTTTACAAATTCATAATGTTTGTGTACGGTACAAAAATTTATCTTGAATATATCATCCTTAATACGCTGTTTTGGTGAGTACCCGGATCTTGAATAATCTTTGATACGATTTATCACTTTTATTGAATAAAAATATAATCATACATAAGCAAACATATGTTGTGATTTATATTAATTTCATTGGTAATCCATACACATTCTGTCGACGTTGTCTTTATTTTAACGAAAAAAACACTGCATTGCTCTAAGGGGACACACGCAGCCCTAATATACACTTTAATATTAGTTTATGGGTTTCATTTTAATTGTATCAACTGGGGCACCCACTCATTATGTATCTAGTTATAAGCAAAGCGCTACTCCGGGTAATAATATCGTAAAGCCAATATAGATACATTGTAAATACGGAATATTTGCAAACGTCGATAAAATATTGAACAACTGAAATATAACTAAGATTATATTTAAGTTAGTAAACCCCACTAAATAGCATAAAGTTATTTTTTTTTTGGACCTGGTGATGGGTGGGTGGGGTAATTTTAATTCCTTGTAATTCTTGGCAGTATGTACCTTAAAATGGATAATTTTATACTTAAAATCTACAAATGACTAATATACTCATGGTCTATACCAATAAATACATGAGATCCCAAGGTATAATGACTAATTAAATTAGCTTTCTTTCTTCTTCATTTAAGGTTAATTTGAGATTTTATGAGCAACTCACTATACTCCCATGTGCTTCATTGTGTACCATGAGAAGTTTTAAATCTTTGTACCATTTTTAATTTTCAACTACTGGGGATTTATACTATTCTGTGCATGTGAGATCAACCAAATGGAAAAATTTGGTAATGTAACACCATCATTCCTCATAATTGGTTGGAAATACGTTTGTACGATATTCTAATTATAATGTTTAAGTCCTTGGTATGTTTTCATACATCCCTATTATTATATTCCTCTTGAGATTTTTTGTAACTTTTCTGTTCTTCCACGATAGAAATTTCTTTTCAAAGTAATGTACTCTTTGCATCCAACATTAGTGGTGGTTTAAATTGTTCATGGTCTATCCTATTCTGGATTCTTCAGCTGATTGTCATCTCAGCTGGCCACTTGAAACTATAGTTTTCTAATCGTCTGATTGTTGGATTCCCTCATCATTTTATGGCTACCAGTTTGTCCTTTTGTTCGAGGTGTACCTTTCTTCACTGTAGTTTAACTTATTATTCCACTTTGCATATGGATTGTGACCTCCACTTCATTGTGCAGAATCACCTCATCCATGATCTTTTGGTTCAAGAATTAGGTCTCCTGTCACTGTGCCCAGGCAAGTAGGCTACTCGAAATCATTGATTTTGTTTTTCATCTCCTAAATACGGTGCCATCAACAAGAGTGATTTAAGAATAAACTCATTCATAGACAATTGGCCCAACCTTAAGTCATGCATCTTCAGAGATTTTTAATCATAAAATCACTCCCATTGGGGCATGTCCTTAAAAGCACCTAGAACTCTAATAAAGTCACATTTTGGTCTTCAATTCCCCCACCCCATTTTTCACATATCACTCCTACATAATGTGGCTTTTCCCATAGGGCTCGAATAAATAACAAAAGCAGGGTTGAAACTTATTTTTATGTTCATAAACTTGAAAAAAAAAAATCATGTTAATTATCCATGTGCCCAACCTCCAGCTCACTAGAGTAGGGCTGGTGCTGGAAAATTTTTTTGTCCACTTTTGTTTCTTCATCTCTATGTGACCATGACATTTCCAGACTATTGCTTCATGGTAGAAATTCCTGTTTTGTTCATCATGAGTGAGCTCACTTAAAGATAGTAATATTTTGGCCTTATACTTCATGGTGTCCCCTCTCTAGGCTAGAAATTTTGTGCTTGGGATGATTCTACTTATGAGAGGCTTTTTGAAATCCTCCTCATTTTCGCATTAATATTTCATTGTCGCTTCTTCCTAGGTCATCTATTTCTGGAGCTTTTGTAATGTATCTAACAATGCGGGTTGTATGATGTTTATTATTTCCTCAATAACCTATGGTTTGTTGGTATTGATCACGTGGTGTGCCACATCTTGGGTTAATTTACGAGATTAGAAGGGGAATCGGTTCCACTGTGGTTCTTTGTGATTACAAGTGAATAAGATCACTCTCCTCATTGGAACTTATCAATAATTCATGTCATTGTGCATGGAATAAAAAAATGAAAACTTTTAAAAATTTATTAATTTGGCCAATCCTGGCTAGCGTGCAAACCACACTCACATTGTTTGTCACACTAATAGTAACACCATATAAAAAAAATTTTATGCTATGCTTGTTAAGTCTATGTTAATAGTGTGTTCCCTTATTGTGTTGGTATACCCCTTCATTGCTGTTAGTGCTTTTACACGCTTCCCATATTGTTATTATTGTTACAGTAATTTTATTAACAAATTGGCTAGGGATTACATTGTAGCACTAAGTTACATTTGTATTGCGGACTCTATATGAAGAGAGGGGTTTAGTATTTTGTATCATCTAAGAATTGTTCATTGAAGTGTAATGTATTGGAGGTTTCCCATAGTGGTTTATTTCTAAGGCATTGATATCTCTTTTATTTATTTTTAATTTGGTTTCACAACATTTTGGTATTAGAGGTTTGGATTCTAGAGGTTGTTGCTCCAAACAAGTCATCGGTAAGTTTTTCTCTATAAAGTTTTTTTCTATAGGCAAAAGCTAGAAATTGTTTAAAGTGTACGACCAAAATCTGAGAGTTGCTCATTCCCCAAAACCCGAAACTTGGTTAGTATACTTGGGAGATAACCAGTCTTTGTGGAAGTTAGGGCTTTTTGCGAGAGCGTAAAATTTAACCTAAATAGGTCATGTTTAATAATTTTGCTATAAATGGTACCTACGAAGATTCAGAAGCTGAAAGTTTTTAGAGACCAAAGACACAATCCTCGAAACATCTTCGCAAATTGTTGAAACTTGGTTCACAATATTTTCGTAGGTACCTTTAAATCCCCAGCCAAGTTGATCTTTGTTCCAATTTCATCTCAAATAATGGTCATCGGAGAAAATCTTCATAACTCTCTCTAAACTTGTCGGATTGATTAACATAGTAGGCTTGAATCCAATGAGCGCGGTTTCCTATATATCAATTTCAGATCTCGGCTTCTGGCTTGGGCGTGGCGCGATCGTACAAGTTGGCTCTCTTGAACACGATCATATTCGGTATTGTGGGAGATTGGACATGACTTTGTCTTGAAGAATCCAAAATGGGTCGGACTGTGGCATTCAAAAGAGGATTGAATCGACCTGCCTTGGGAACAAATTTTCGGATGTTCGAAGGTCCGAAATCACAAAGACAATTCGTTCAACTATCGAGATCCTCAAAAGCAAGAAAAGGTGTGTATTTGATTTTAAAATTGCATAACGTTTGTTTGAAAAAGCCGATTTGAAGTGATTCAAGGAGCATATTTTAAATTTTTATCGATATTTGGTTCTATAATGCTGCTCAATCATTCATACCCATTAAGCCCTCAAAAATCTATCACATGACGCATGAAGAGGAAGAATTGCAGTACGAGATATCAAATTATGGTACCAAGTGCAACAAATTTAGATCTTACGAAGAAACAACCGAAAGATGACTTGAATGGTTTAAAAGCAGAAATGAAAGGCTAGTTGGATGGTTTGGAAAGAATCAAATAATAGCTAATATGGAAGATAGCTATTGGAAAATCCACATCGACATCAACAACGGAAGTTCTCAACTCGAAGGATAACTAACACCGAATGAGAATCTAATGAAGCAAGCAAAGAGAAGATCAACATCTTTGTAGAAAAGTTAAGGAAGAAATCACAAAAACAAAGAACTTGAGCAAAATACGATCAATTGGAGGTATCTCGGTAAGTGGAAGAACATTTGTAGAATATTCCACATGGGAGGATGAAATTTTATACAAAATCATCAAGAAATAATCAAGCGGTGAGAGACAACGCTTGTTTGAAGAGGAGGGGCATGGTAAGTCCTATATTAATAGTGTAGTCCCTTATTATGTTATTATATCCCTTATTGTTATTTTTGTGCCCACTGTAACCCCCATATTATTTTATTATTTTCCTTACGTACAACAGTGTTAGGTCGTAGGTTACATTGTGGCCCCCACTAGGATTACATTGTGACCCCATGGACTCTATATAGAAAGGAGAGTTTTGTCATTTGTATCATCAGTGTTCCCGGTAAGTGTAATGTATTGGAGGGTTACCCCCTCTAAATAGCTTATTTCTAAGGCATTGATATCTCCTTCTTCTATTTTTGGAGCTGGTTTCTGTGATATCGAGGATACTTGTTACTATTTACATATTTCATCTATAGTATCATGCTTAATATTTTACATTTTATGACATGTACTCCATTATGTAATCTTGGTACTTAAATTTTATGGTAAATATACTACCTTACTATTGCGATAAACGTTACATAGCGTCAAAACAATGTTACGATATAACGTTACATAATTATAACAATGATTTACGATATAGCATCACATAGTTATCACAATGATTTACGAGACCTTATAGCTCTATAACTTTGGTAAAATATTCACGGTGTCATGAAATTTTGAGATTTTAGGGTTCTGAATAATTTTATTATACGGGAGATATTTTATGAAAGGGTTCCTTGACCAGTTTCTTGGCAGTTTTCATCCATTAATGATGGTTGAAGTATGTTTAATAAAACTAATCTAATGCTTATTAGTTGTGGGGTGGAGGGTTTTGAGTGGAGTCGGGTTTAGGAGAGTGACAAGCAAGCCAAACTACTGCCCGCCCAGGCTCATTAGCTCTCTTCTCTTTCATTGCGGCTCTACTTTGATTTTTTTTTTTTGCCCTCAACGTCCTTTCTCCGTGGGGCCTACCAATGCTCCCTCTCTCCATGGTGGCGCTAACGGATCTTGTACCCGGATTCTTCTTCACATCTCGGGTAAATGTTGTTGACTTCGACATTTTAGTTTGCATTTTCTAGCATGGATATGTTTACTCATATAAGAATTTTCTTTAAAAGCTTAAATTTACATTGTCTGTTACTGCCATTTCTCTTTAAGAGTTATAAATACAGAAACAAAAAGTAGCAATTCATAGCCTTTAACTTGTGATTTTCTTTGCTAAGGTCATGTGTGTTTGCTGGGTTAATTTCATTTGTCGGATAATATCATGCAATCCTCCACATTATTACAGTTTAAACCCTGTCCATAATGGGAATACATCAATTTGTTTTCCTTTGAACAAGACACGAAATTGCCTTGTACCTAACATGCGAGAACGAAAACTTCGGTGTAGCGTGGTTTCTTTTTAATACATAATGAAACTTTAGGGTTTCATTGTTATTTTATGGTACTCACATGATTTCTCGTTTTCTTTTATTCTTTACAAATTCTTTGTGGAACTTTGGGTTCTCGGCAGAATAGGCGTCCTCAGAGCTGTGTGGCTTCACAGAGTAGGTACGAATGAAGTGAGTCCCATCTCCAACATTCATAGTAATTTTAGTGTTTCCTGAGACTTGGTGAGCGTAGTATCCTCTTTGTTTGTATAGGTTCTAGCAAGGCGACATAAGTCTCTTGCATAGAAAAACTTAGGTTTCCTCTTCATTCTTGAAGGGTTTTGGCATAGATTGGTTTCTTCTAAGATCTAAGTTTTGCTCTAAACTCCTCTTTGCAACCATCATAAAATTATGAGGATTCTTTGTATGGTAACCTGTGTTTTACTATTGTTTCATGTAATTTATTTTAAAGGTTATTCCTCTAAACATTTCTTATTGTGAACTCACATGAATTTGATACGGTTGTTTCATATATATGCACATGTTTACGTACCGTTAATGTTTGTTGATATTTATATATGTTCCGGTCATATCCTCAACAAGGTTATTGTAAGAATTATTGTGAACTAACCTTTACGTTTTAATTTATATCATATTGTGACAATTATTGATGTTGAAATTAATAGATGCAGGCTTGAGCAGATGTTATACAGTTGATATTTGTTTAAAACATCATTGATTCTTTCCTTCTTTACTAAAGATGGTCCAATAAGTGCTTTAGGATTCCATGGCAGGAGGACCATAATCATTGTCACAAAACTGCCACGGAGCTTGGCTTCTAAACATACGAACGCAATAACTCTTTACCCAAAAAATAATGAGAATGTAAAGTGGTTATACAAACTACAACATGTAGGTATATTTTTTTTTCATGTTTTCTTGATACTCTTCTATATGATTTATTGTATTCATTTATTCAATGTATATGTTCAATAACATGTGACTAAACGTATACGAATAGTTTACATGCTAGATTTAGCAATGTTGTTCTTGATCTTTCACAACATTGATACCTTATATACTTTATGTCTGCAGAAATTTAGGTTTTTGTGGTTTTGCGATGTTTAAACAACAAGAATCACTTTCTTTGTATTCTCTCTTGGCCCCTACTGCCATTTGCCATACTTCTTTGTTGTTCCCGAGTGCTTCATCTTTTCGAAATAAATAGTGTATAATTATTTCTGGCTTCATATCGGCAACACATAAATATTTAATTATTCCTTGGTTGTTGTTTCTTCTGTCTCCCCCTGTAGTGTTAATAAATGTATACATATATTTTCTTATTTAATGATGGTAGCATAACTATATTCACTCTACTCACAATCTTCCCCGAGTCTAAGGTGTGATTCCAACACATAAGGGTTCAAACTCGGGACTTACTCTGTCTCGGTCTACACTCCTTGAGTTCTGAGGGCTCCTTCAGTATTGACTGATATCACGGTATTAGCTTGGTGCTGGACAACTACACTACTTCCTGATCGTGCTTGCTTTGTTCACTGTTGAACAAACCCCTTCCTTCTGGGGATTTCTTTTTGTCCTCTTCTAGGGAAGAGTAACTATCATAAAAGATTATCTCTTACTTTTTCTGTAGAATTTTGGAATTCTTTTACCCGACGATTAATAAATTATAGTTTTCTTAATTTTATTCATGAAATATGTTCAGGTTTTACTAGCTAATAATTATTCATTAATCTTCTTTCATTAACAAAATGAAATGGTGTAAAAAGTCTTTTAGTGTTATCATTGAAATAAAAAAGGTGTTCTTAGCTCTGAATGAATAGTAATCATGAAGATAAAATATTCTTTTATCATGCCCCTGGTAACAAAATCATGTTGCCGCGTCCTGGAGGACTTTGGAAAAACCTCATACCTCAAAATAATAATTCCTCAGCAAATGAAAACATAAAAACATGGATGCAGAATATCTTGTTTCCCGAAGCTAAAAGCGTCTAAATTGGACTTTTGGGGCCCTCTGATAATGAGTGGTTAATCTAGTTTGTCATATCCTTCAGTCCTTTCTCTATATCATAAATATTTGTAGCTCCTCACAATTCCATTTCAATAGGATCATGTTCTTCAGTGGGACTTCCTGCTTTGGAAAGGCAAAGCCATCCAAAATGGTGTTCCCTAGTTTCCAGGATAAGTACGCACTCACTCTCCAAGGATGTCCTTGTGAGATCTGATCTCTTGGGTGAGGCCATGGGGACAAAAACGATGGCATTGGATAATAACCCTCCACCAATTATTCCTCCTTTGGAGAGCAAACCTTTGGGCTGTCCAGGCCTCCTCACTTTCAGGCTCTGAGAACTGTGTCGAGTTTACATGTGAGATAAACTTGGAACAACAGATCCATTGATTCAAAAACAGGCATAAGGAAGATGATAATAGGTATAAATAAGCTCTATTTTGGAAAATTAACCGAAATGGAGCCCTGAACTAAATAAAAAGAGATTTATTAGTAATAAAGATTATTGGAAAGAAACAAAACAAAAGAAAAGTAAAAAATATGAAACCTACGAAATTTCAACTTTGGAGGACGGAGAATCTCAAAGGCTATATTTATCCCTCCCGAGTCTGCTAAACTCTCCAAAAGCTGAGGCTCATCGTGGCTTGAATTCAAAAAAGAAGATGTGGATGGGGACATTCTTCGTTGAGGCTCAATGTTGAAGGTTCACGTCAAAAAAAGCTTCCCAACATCTGCAGAATCCTATCTGTTCAGCGGATGGTAGGTGGGAAAAAACTTTTCGACCGAGAGCATTCAGCGAAGGAATCACTGTCTTTCTGTAGAAACGCAGCACGGAAAATGCGGCGATAGGGACAACAAAGAAAACAGGCCCTGGTGCTGTGTTCTTTCCTCTACGGTCCAAATGACCAACCACCTCCTATTACTACCATATGCTTCAACATTTAGTCTTGGCCTCTTGTTGGTTTCCGAAAACCTCAAATGACTCTTTTGGCTCATTTTCCACAACACCATAAGCCCAGGTAGCAACCTCTAATATCCTCATCGATTTAAACAGACACCTCAGGAATCATCTGTGAGAAGCTCCTCGAAGAAAAAATTATAAAATATTGAAATTTTTTTCGAGAAGAACGATTGTAACAATATGAGGTCACTTTGAGAGAATGTCACCTCTTGTTTAAGCTCACGGTTCTGCCTCACCTCCATCACTGTTTATTAGAATCCTTTCTCTCCTTAATCTTCCCCCCCTCAACAGCTCCTCACTCCCCGGTCGGTCTCTTATCGTTCCGATCCCCCAGCCCCATTACGGCATCACTCTATTGATTTTTTCCGACTCAATTGTAAGCAGGCGTCCAGCGCCTTCCTTGGTAAGGTGGTCTTTGTGAGTTTTATAATTCTGGGTTCCATCTTGTGGTTTAATGTGGGGAAATTTGAGCATCTTTATGTAACAAGCCATTTGAGCTCAGCGATTGGCAAGGTTACGAATCTAGTACAAACAATGTGTCGACCGCTGAGTTGAAGAGTTCAAATGTTGCTGCAAGCATCTGAGGAAATTCACAGTGAAGGGCGAAATATGACAGGGCTCTGACAGGGTAGCCTCGTATTCTGCAAAAAATAATGGTGACATCATGTGGAAGCAAGGGGCCCCTACGTTTCATCAAATTGAAGAAATGAGCAATGGTGACTACACCATCCAGCTAAGGAGTAACAACCAGGATAAGGCTAATCTCCCCAGTGTGTGATCGAATCTTCGAAGTTAGAGGACCCCAATAATTCCTCAATAACAAACACAGCCTACCGGCGGTCATCGTGGCGGCCGCTGATCCTCAAACTCATGAGTGACAATGTACTCATTGTCTTTGATTATTTGGGATGATAGTCCTTGTTTAGATACGCCTTGGCAGCTCACATCTTAAATTTGTTGTGGTAACATTAAATGTTTGCACGGCAGCCGTCAGGATTTGTTCTCTCGCATTGCTTGGCTAAGCTGACTGTCTCAAATTATATTTATCTGTGCTTTCATTATTAAACGCTATTCAGCTTCCCCTTATTAAGGATGGCTGTGCTTGTGAGCACTTCATGTCTGTGAGTCTCTCTGACCTTATTGGTTAGCATTTTCTTTGGCTTCCCGGAAGTGGGTGCTATTTAACAGCCTCTTCCACTCCACGTGGTTTGTTAACTCATGTGACTCGTGATAGGCATCTCCTCTCCCATTGTTCAGCATCTTCACCCCAATAGGAGAAACCTCGTCACCATCACACTGGGTGAAGCCTAAGCTGTAATCTTTGCTGCGTCATTACATGGGCACCCACCACAGTGCTGTGAAGGTCTGAATGATTTGACCTTCTGGCGGTAACAAATCATGAAACCACCCAGGCAAAACATGGACCATGAATTCAATGGATTGGGACTACGGAGTTTAACGAAAACAGGAAGAAAGTATCCTCCTTGTTAAATACTATTGTTTTAGCTCTTCTTTCTTTAAAAATAGAAGCAGCAAGTTAACGGGTAGATTAAGAAGAAGACTGAAGCTCTCTGGGACAAGTTTGAAGCACGTCGAGATGGTTCATCATCGAGATTTGTTCGACGACTCTTCACCCGCTTAGAGGCTAAAAATCGGTGCTTCACTTCGAAATTCAGTGATCCCAATCTCCGGAGTTGGGCGAGGCACTGAGATCTCCTATGGAGGTTGGACCATCTCCTTAGCGGCAGCCCTGAAGGTACTCCAGGGACAGATGTGATGACTTCCTGCAGTGATGAAAGTCTCAACACGTAGCCCCCCCTCGAACCTCTCAGTTCTCTGTTCCTCTTGGCATGGTAGCCTCGGGTTTAGCCAGTGGGCTGTCATTGTTTTCATTATGTGTGTTTGGTCTCCCTACTGGTTCATTTCCACTGTTGATCCTAAGTGAGATTGGTCCTAGCTCTTAGCCCAGGGTGGCTCTTTTTGTAATATCATTTTCACAGTTGTTATGAATAGCTCCTAATTTACAACAAAAAAAAAAATTATTTTAAATATTTTTCATGAACAAAAGTAGTTTTCTTATCAAGATAGAAAATTTTGTAATAAAGAAATTTCTTCTCCTTCTTCTTTTCAAATAAATATAATACAACCAAATTTATCTGAAAAAAATAGTTTCATAAATTTTCATTTGTTTTCTTTCAGGTCAAAAATATTTGTCTCAGCAATTATTTTAGTATGTCTATATAGTATGATGTTCATTGTTGGACATTTACCAATGTAGAATAACAGCAGTACTAGTATGATGATTTTTTGCTATTGTATGTGTGACTGCTTCCAGATATCATAAAACATTTGCTCTGACCTTTTGTATTTATGTAAGAATATAACAACAGTTTTCTTCCAAGATGCAAAAAAACACAAAACAAAACAAAACAAAAAACGAAAAACTTATATCTCTAAATACAAAAAATTACAAAATTGCATCCTCGTTAATTCAAAAACTCATTCTTAATTTTTATTCATATAATTAATAATTATAAAAAAATCTTCTACTATTCTCTGTGGAGGATGACAAAACCCCACATCACACAAAATCCAAACAATAAAAACAAGCTGATGGAAAGGTGCCCAGTGTGAAGCATAGCTAATAAGCTCGTCTTTTCCTCATTACCTTTTGAAAAGGATAAAAAACACATTATTCCTTGTAAAAGCGGCAATATCCTAATACGTATTAATTCGCATTTCGTTTTTTCAATGTAAAAAAGTAAATGGTTGGTTTAAGAAAATCAGAATTTTATTATTTTATATATAAATTATGAGTAAAGGTAGTGAACATATATAAAAATTAAAAAATTAAAATTAAATTATAATATATGTAGTTTGTTGATTAAAAATAAAATTTAATTTTAAGTGTAATTTTTTTTTAGTTTTTTTTTTTTTTTTTCGTTAAATTTGATAGAAAAAATGAATTTTTGATTTTTGTTGGTTAGTAAACTTTAGCTATACCCTTGAGTTCATGACTACTAAAAATCTCTTGGAAACTTTGATTACATGAGAGTTCACTCATCAAAATTGTGATTTTAGTAATTTGTTCAGAGTCTGAACAAATTAAATGGAAAATAAGCAGAAAACATTTCAAAGTGCATATGCTTAATAGGTACGTAAAAATAATATTAGTGATTATCTTAAAGCATATTGACTTTTATATAGACATTATATTAGTTATTATTAAAATTAGATGTAACATAGCTCTGCAAATTAGGGTAGGTTTGTGTTCTGGTAAATGAATTTTGTGACCAGAACATGTTTTTCTTTGTAGGGTTATATTCAAAATAAGAAAGAGACAAAATCACCACATGTTGGCTGATAATGATGCCAATGAAAGAGATGATCTTGGTGAAACCCTGGTCACCGTGGACCTAAAGGACCTGAGCATCTTGTTTTCCCAGCTTCAATTTTTGTTAATAAATTCAGACTTATATTCTGAAAACTTTCTATAGTATTGAATGATGACCTGAAAAGGACATTGGTTTTCTCATTAATACCATCTAAACTGAACACTTTTAAGTCACCGTAAGCACTAAACTATTTATAATTATTAAGAAACTCATTTTCCTCATACATAAGAGCTTGGTTAATACATTGCTTTGGCACCTTGAATAATGGTAATTAGTCAACCTCATTTTTGAATGAAACTGATGATGGTTCCTACTGTGGATTAACTTAATTAGGTTATGATAGGTTTTGTCACTCTTTGGAAAGATCTAAATGGATAAAGCTTGCCAACATGATTTTGTCAATTGTGAAACCACCTGCAAACAAGACGAGAGTGATTTTGTTTGCAGTCATATGTGATATTTGTTGTGGTTTTAAAATACTGTGTTCTCATAACTCGATTGATGACATCCAAGGCTAACTATTGCTAATGACAATGAATATGAACGACTCATATGTTCCTTCAAGAAAAACTACATCACACACGACAAATTTGATTTAGTATTTCATAAAGTAGACATTACTTTTACCAAATGCCTTTAGATTTTAGACATTAACCTATTTATTATATCTAAAAAAAAAACAAATTATTATTAAAAAAGTTTAAGTCTTACTTCCAAAATAAATAAATAATTTTTTAACTTTAATATCAACAACATCATCAACATATTCATTGCTTTTAGGCGAAAATATATAACTATAACCATATTTATTAACATGTCATTATATTCATGTTTAGTAATACTATTACTTTAACGATATTTATCGTAATCCCAACATACTAAAGTTGCCATTTTTTCCTATTTCAAAAAGTTAAAAATGAAAATTTCATGCAGTTCTTCTCGTAACTTAAACTCAAATAAAACATTATTTTGACAATGTAATGAAAATTCATCGGTAAAACCAAACTCTCGAAGAAGAAAAAGGTAAGAGAGTTGATGAAAAATGAAAGACATGAATTAAAATGATTCGACACAAAAATTCATCATTACGTGATGACAAAATATGACAATGGCCAGTTAAATTGTCACATTTGCTTCCTTTGTAGAAACACTTATAAAGAAGTATGAAGTTTAATATAATTTTTAATTAAATTAAATTCTTTTCAAATTAAAGGTTTAATATCATTTTAATTAAATTGATTATGAAAAGTTTTAAACCACATCAAAAAAGATGGACATTGTATTTATTGATAATTAATTAAATTTACATCAAAAATTTGCAAAGACATGTTCATAGAAGAAGAAAGTGTGAATGAATATAGGTGACATAGATGTAACGCTGCAGAAACACGGATGTGGATGTAGAGCATGAAGATCAACAAGCTAAAAGTAGATCTTTCCAAGTGAGTAAAATGCATTATGAAATCACAATATGTCAAATTATCATGAACTCATATACAAACTAAGTAATAGTAAAGGCCATCAATTGTGATATTTTACATAATACTAAACATCTTGGAATTATGTTGAGAAGTTGTTTAGATAGCAAATATTAAAAATAATTCATAAAGTTAACAAAGCTAAACAAATTGGATGATAATACATATACAAATTCAAGGAATACAGAAATATTTTTTTTTATCATCATGAATTTTGAATTGTTCGAAACAAGTGGATTATGCCTCCATTATTACATTTTAGTGATTTGAAAATAATGGAGGACTAAGATAAGTTTAAAAAATGACAACAGTTTGTTTAAAGACAAAACATGGAAAATTTTGAAAACTTGATTGCTATTGGAATTTTGGGAGCATACGAAATAAATATTTCCTCGAGGATGGAAGTTGTGGAAGTTATATACTTCTTGTTACATATCAGTTTGTGCTATTTTCCAATAGTTTTTGTTTCGAAATGTGGAACTATAATATACGAGAATGCGATAGTAAACATAGTTCTCTTCCTTTTGAACCCTTTGGAAGAGAATCAGTTCCTATAACACATATGGATACCAAATTAGCAAGTTAAAGCATTCATAAATTATTTTAAATTGTGGTCTTAATGAAAGTAATATTTGTTTACAAAATTAAAAAGACATAATTATAGCCTTAAAATATATTTTAATTTTCAAAACAAAATTTGCAATAAAAAATATTATTAGTTATGTATTATGAAGTAGCAGCAAAGAATTTTTGGATTGGCTTGGTTTAATAGAAGCAAAAATTGATCCATTTTAAGTTATTTTCACATTAGTGTTGAATTAACCTAAATCACAAGCTCTATACCATGTTCTTCGGGTAAATATTCATCATCCCTCTCGTATTCATAACTTATCACAATTTATTTTTTTCAGCTCTTAAAAGCTGTTTTTAGGAGAAATAACAACCATACATGTGAATATGTGAAGACTCCTAAATCCTCAAGGTGGCTTGATTGAGCATCATGCCCTCTTTGTCCAAAAATTTAAAAGTTGGTTTTGTTTAACAAATGTCTTAGACTTAAAATTGAGTTGAAAATCGTCCCAAATTGATCTGATTTGGTTTTATAGTACCTAAATTGTTCAATCTAATTCAGGCCAATTTGAAGGAAAGAAAATAAGGATTCCCAATTGGAATGGACTCTGTTGCATTCAAACTATAGAAAGTATACGGTCTTGGTCTGTTTCCCCTTTTGACTATTCTGGCTTTCTTCATCTGTGTTGCCTAAGCATACCGAGTAGCGATAGGAGATTAATGGGCCTCTACACTACGAGAATAATACTGTATACGAGTTCATGATGGCAGTAGCCGAAGGCACCTAACGAGGACACAACAAAGTAGAAATGGAGAAATATTGTGTGTTTGTGACATCGTAATTTTGCATCGAGCTATGGTCATTATTATCATGAGCAAATACCTACTATGATGTATGCATTTAAAGAGACACGAGTGGAAACTCCGCCTTCAAGAACCCGGTGCGAGAGTTACACCTCGGGATTAAGGCATCGTGAATTGTTGGAATTAATGGAGAAAGTCACTGCATTAGATTGTTGTTATGATGATGATGGGATTTGAGATGCTAAGATTGAATCTCAGAATCCTAATATCTAAGAATGGACAAAACCATTCATTAGTTTAAGCTATATAATTAAGGCTCATTTGACTCGGTGGTGAATTATTAATGACATGGTGTTTTGCCTCTCCAAGTTCTCCACACAAGAGTCATTTTAATACTAATACGATTTCATTTTTATCATGGTAACGAGCTTTAGTGGCGGGGGACATGTACGGTGTGTGAAATTTCGAAGAAAATTGGTGGCGGTAATCTGTTTGAAGTTATTAGGATACGATTTGCTACGTTAGCTGATTTGCTACTTGATATATTTAGAATGCCCAAACGTTGTATTTTGAAGAGGTAATTGAGTTGTTTGTTGGTGGCATTGACCCGGCCTTGGCAACTGCTGCTGTGGCTTAAAGCAATTGATTTTCCTCTGGTGCCCACAACGTCCTTACGAGGAAGAGACTCCCCGCATTTGTGGCCAGCACCACCTGACTATTTAATAATTTGCATTTTGGAGCCGGAGGTGAGCCGGTTTGTCTGTGCCATTGTTCGATGAACCACGGATTATGGCGTGTTGTGTGGTTTAAACGTGTCTGCAAAGCGTGGACGGCGAGATCGGTTGCGTGCGTATACTGCAGGCAGTGACAAATACGGAAAGACGTAAAAACCTCTGGAAAGTCTTATTGGCTTTCTGTCATGTACGGAAATGAACGTACGCTACATGCAAATGTGGAAATTTATGCAAGTTCGAATTCGCCCAAGGCCAGGTTATTGCGACCATGTACGGTGGCTGATGAGAGGGCCTTTGTCTGCATTCTGCCCTACGTACTTGGAGCGATCCCCCACCTCGCGGGACGTGATCGACGCTGCCATTGTTTGTCGCGTGAGCCATGTGGCGCTGCCAAATGTTGTTAACGCTTCGAGAGGAGAAATTTCGGGTGAGGTTCTGCGCCGATTTAAGAAACGTTTGAGAAAATCTTGCTGACGGCCGTGGGTAGAAACGTTGCCAATTTGGTGGCGCTGTCTTTGTTGCGTACGAAGGTCGAGCACACGTAACCCGAGAGAACGCTACGGCTCTGGTCATGCGAGTCATCGACATTAGCGAGAATAGGCACGGAACAAGGTGCCCGAACTTTCAAGTTACAAGAGGTCTTTGTATGTCTTCAAGAAAGAAGAACGCTGGAACACCAGGGTTCCTTTGCGTACGATATCCACGTCGGTCGTTGAGAATTCATGATTCCAATAATATTGAAGCAAGAAAGGAAAATCAATTATATGTCCATTTATAGCGACGAGTAGTTTATGAAATAAATATCTAAATTAAATGTGGCATGATATGTTAAAATTCGATATACTTATTGCGCAAGTATTATTTGTGCTGCTTTCGTGTTGCGGAAGCACGCACTCGTTTTCCGCCTTGGTGGGGGTGTCCCCACATTTCGATGCGGTGACTTCCGGAGAAAGTGACCTTTCACTCTTGAATTTTACGTTAATTAACTATTGTACGTTCCATCTTATTTCTTTAAAAAAAAAACTTTCATCATTGATTGGTAGCGGTCACGGATGAGGCCCGATAAAATTAGACGAGAATTTCACGTCGAGGAGAAGGAGGCCAGTAGGCGCCGTGGGAGCGTAGGCACTTCTCGTTTTTTGTTGAGGAAAATGTACGTGTTGCGTGGTGGCTCTATCGCCGGGGAGAGTATTGAGTGTGAAGATTGAGATCACGGCGTGAAAGCAAGGAAGTTGAATCTTACGTAAAGCAGAAAGCTGAGCTGAGCCAGTGAGGAGCGAGAAACTATTTACCGAGTGAAGTGTTCTTGTGAGAGCTAAAGAAGGAAAAGCCAGGTTATAAGTAAATTGAAATAGTTTAGAAGAAAATTCAAGAAAAGCATCAACGAGAGAAGTGCAAAAATTTTTGTGTTTGCAAAAATTTTATGATTTGTTTCAGAATTGATAGTGATGGTGTAATTGTTGATCAAGGTGCGGTTTGAATTTTAGTGATTCCTTCAATAGTTGTTCACTAGTTTCTCCATCTTTACAGTGTAGATATGGTGAAGACAGGGGCAAGTGGCAACAGTCACTATGGAAGGAATTACATTGTTGGATTATGTTGAAGATGTTATTAATGATAGTGGAGATATATATTAAGTATTAGAAGTATTCACTATAGAGTAGATAAACAACATGCTTCAATATCGCCTGTGAATATGGAGAGATTCCTAGTACAGTTTTTATCAGGATGTTTGTAGAGATAATCTTGTTTGAATGAAAATGATGTTGAAGATATTGTCTTGATAATGATCCCATGTTGATTGCTTGTGGCTTGAAGATACAATGATGGATGATGAATGGGTATCTATAATTAGAAACTTATATTAGTGAAAAGCATCCATTGTTAGCAGAACTGAAAATTACTACGATATGAACACGAAAGTTTTCCGATGCATCGTCAAGTTTGATGAGACTTATATATCTCATGATGAGTGGATCAATTTGATGATTAGAAAAAAATCTCAATGATGAATTACTATTTGGTGAGGAAAGGCCTATCTTCACATACGGATCGGAATATGAAACAAACACTGACAACAAAACTGGATGAAAGAGCATACTTATGTTAAACGAAAGGATGAAGTAAGAGAGATGGTAAGCCTAGCTCTCCTAAAAGACAAGAGATAGTAATTATGGTCATATTTACTCTGATAACATTATTTTTAATACCTATGGAATGTTGGTAAATAGAAATAAAGTGGTTACAAGAAAAGAAAAATTGAGTTTCATGAAACATGGCTTGAAAAACATGTCTTTATAAAATTAACACATAAGTGGGTAACCAATGGTGAAAGATATCATCGCAAATGTTGAGATAATTGTGGGAAATAGTGAGAAAAAATATATAACAAGCAAACATATTAAGAAGGACAGAACAAGAATTCAAGTTTTCCTTCACGGGGGAAGAAAGGCTAAGTTACCAATACATCAAACCTCACGAGGAAAGTGAAGATGAGGCCTCGACTAGGGTGAACAAGTATGGAGTCACAACATAAAAGTGAAATGAAAACTATTGTTACCAAGTTTTTTTATATGTTTTTACCATGTAAGCCACTTTAAGACTAGACACGAGAAATTTTATTTATTATTAGAACACCTTTTCTGTCAAAATTAAAAGAGGGTGTTGGAATTAATGGAAAGAAAGTCATAATTAGATTATTGTTATGATGATGATACAGTTGAAGATACTAAGATTAGATCTAAGTCCTAATATCACAAAAAAATTAGTTGAAACCATCTGGCTGGTTTAAAAGCCTATATAATTAAGGTTCATATGGCTAATTGTGGTGTGTGTGTGTGTATGATTGTTTGTACACTCTCCGGAACCTCACTAGAGTCATTTATTAATGTAAATTCATTTTTTATACGCAGATATCCCGACGTTGTGTGAGAACCACCCAAGGAAGTGTATTTAATGAGGTGGTTAGGAGCCATGAGAAAATACAGTAGAGAATTGGTCCATGGAGTTATTCTCACGTCAACGTTGAGGGAATGCCAAGGTCCACCTCTTAGATCAATAAGAAAAATGTTGAGGGTTTCTGACTTTTTGGAATGAGTAACACATAGAGAATGTACTTTTGGTTTAGCTGAGAGTGACCATTTTAGATACCTTAAACCAAATACCCCCACCTTGGGCACTTCGTTTGATTTTATTAATTATAAATATTTTTACTAAGCAAGGATAATGTAGACAACAATTGAGGTAACATAAACATTTTGTATCAAAGACTGTGTTTGATATTTAGAGAAAGTAGAAGTATTAATTTTCCACGAGCATAACCATCGATCATTGGCTAAAACTTTGTTCACACTACTAATTTCCTTTATCTGTGCCTTTCATACGTAGATATTCTCATGCAAATGCCTGGTTTTACATACATTTGAAAACCACAAAAATTTCGAAGGAAATACGCGCTTGTTGTCAGCAAAGCCATTTTTCTTCATCAATATTGACTGAGATTATGGTTAGTCAAAAGTGATGCATAATGGAAGTTGTTTAAGTGGGGGAAGATGGATAATAAACCATAATGGCCTTCTGGAATTCACACTGGGTGTACGTGAGTTTTCAGATAGAGCTTCACTCAGGCAGCCATTCTCTCTGGTTTCCTTAACTCTGTGCATCGGTGTAAAGTGATTCCATTAATTTAATCAGTAGTTTGCCATCTGAAAACGTTTATGGTTGGCTATGTCTTAGTCGATGAGCTGCCATGAAAAGAGTCAAGGTTGTGTTGACATTTTATTTTTATTAATATGTAAATAAAAATTATTGATCTACAAAAGCAATTTAATTGTTATTGTATTGCAAAAATATAATATAAACAGGAATCTAGTGAAATCCCATATAGATTAAACAAAAATTCTAAAAATAATATTAATTTAATTTTTTTATATTTTATATTCCAATTAAAAAAATTATAGTTTTAGAAATTATTATATATATATCTTAAATAATTTTGAAGAAATTTCTTTTATGTGTTTATGTTATAAAAAGTTTATAATTTGAAAATATATATATATATATATATATATATATATATATATATATATATTATAGAAACTTGATTTTGGTTGTGCCTTTTAAGTTTTAGATGTTTGATGATTACATTGATGAAGTGTTTGTGGTGTTTTTATTCGACTTGGACATATTGCAAACCATTATACAAAGAGAAATATTTAAAGGACTTGAATTTCCTCTAATGGATGAAAAACTGGTTGGAATTGGGAATAGTTCAATGTTCGAAGTTGATATTCAAGGTTATCATTCTGTACAATTTGAATATTTAATTCCTACTTGCTCTATAGTTTATAATTCTCTATACGAGGGTTTGTTTCTACATAATGTAGAGATAACTAGAACTATGTTTTACTAATTTTTGAAGTTAATGATTTGAGAGGTACATGAAAACCCCGATACATGCGATACGAATAGATTTCTGTCTTGGGACTATTTCTTGTATAAATATGTGTGTAACATCTTTGATTTTGTATATAAATTTGAATAAGAGTTTCCGATTTGTGATATTTTATCTTGGTATCGGAAGCCATGAGGCCTGCGACTTCCCGGCCCCCTAGTGGGGTGGGGAAATAGAAAATAGGGGGTTTTGTTTTTTTTTTTAATTTATTTTTTATTTTTGGGTTTTTCACTCGAAAGAAGCGCGCCTGCAAGGGAGCAACGACAAAAACGGCCAGCAGTGAAAAGAGCGCGGGCTGCTTTGGAAAGGAGAAGGGCGTGGCTATCGTTTCGAAGTATGCGCGCATCGAGTTAGATTAGGGGTTGTGTGAAATGCTGTGTTTTTCATGGATACGGCCCCGGATGCGGATACGATTTATTTTCGCAGAATCGGTGGATGTTTTTCTACGTGGATTGGTTACGCGTTTACTTTTTGCTCTGATAGGCCCCTTGGAAAATTGTTCCCCGCTCCCCACCAAACGTTCGGGAGAAATTTTTGTAAGCGAAGATTTTTCAGGCGTGATCGAAAACGTCTAGCTTCAAGTGCACGGTCAGGTGAAAAAAAATCCCGACGATTGAGGAGGGTGTCCATGTGAGGATGTTGGAGGAAATTGGTGTTGTGTGTCGCGATGGTGCAGACACATAAAGGCGGTTTCACGAATCATCTTCCTGAAGATACGTTCTTTGAACGAGAGGCCGAGCGGTTGGATCCTTGTCCTTCTGGGTGGCGGTGTGTGAGCACCACTTTGACCGACATTGTGGAGAACGAGGTGGGCCTGGTCTGAACACTGAGAATGAGGTCCAAGTCGATTTGTCAAAAATAGCGTGTGTTGTTTGTGCGGAAAAATGCTCACAGTCTTTTTGCTTTCTGGTTCATGGGTGTCGAAGCTAATTCTTTGGTACCTTCATACATCGAAGTAGAGCGGAGTTATGTCTTTGACTTGGGTCTGTGTCATTTGAGGTGGTATCGTTACTTGGCTCGATAGCACGGTGGCTAACTCGGAAATAGTCATGGTATGCGGGGAATCGGCTTGAGAACAAGTCAATTGTCACACTATCTTTTATGTACCTTTTGTGTCTTTGGTATGCGGAAAAAACTTATGAAAGGTGAAAGTTAAGTTTCTCTTTTTTTTTATGTAAATAGCTATTTTCATATTGAACGGGTCAAATCGTGGTCGCGAGGCTTGAAATGCTGTCGGATACGACGAGATCCAAAACTGTTTCCTCTGTGTTTCGGTAGGTGCTGTGTGGCCATCGCCGAAATAACAATGAGGGGGAAATGACGATAAGAAATACGAAATTATTTGTAGAGGCCAAACATGCGAATTTTGTATGAATCTCGGTACGTCTGCTGTAATCTTAGGTGATTTCTATTAAAATAGGTCTTCGGAATAGAGAATGACGATTCACGCTGTCCAACGATACGGTTTGGACTCATTAGCGAACGAGGTTATTTTCCTGCTTCTTTAATCAATTTTCTCAAGGTCATAAACATGAGCATTCGACATAATTTGAAGGTACGATCAAGAGTGATCATGGAGATTGATTGGCGGTGGTCTAGATCTATGAACGACGTGAAGACTACGATTATGCACTGGTTCAAAGGAGGAATTAGTGCTAAAGATGTAACGTAAACCTACCTACTACTCTCTCCTAATTTTTTATAACCTACCTACCTACCATAAAGGTATTTATGAATATCTCTTTGAAATTTGTGAAAAAGGGATATAAAAAGGTATATTCTTGTTTTTTTTTTTCATTTAGTGAGAGAAGAAAAGATGCGGTGCACTTCCCCAATTAGTTTATTCTCCTGCTAAAAAATTAGAAGAATACTTACGGTGCTCGTACGGTGGCTTCCTTTCTCACTAAAATGCCTTCACTTATCGACTTCAGGCTCACGATGTCTTCGAAGAATCACACTTGCGTAAGCAAGGTATATTATGAGAGGAAGGAAGATCTATTCGAAGCCGGCAGGAGCCTAAAGAGATCAACAAGTTGGATATTCAAAGCATATGAAGGAAAAAATAGAAGCGATTTGCTTGTTTCAGTTGTGCATTATTTTTTGTTTATAGATCTTGAGTATCCCATGATGTCATGTGCTTATTTCTTTGAAAAGTGGTCGCGCGAGTAATGTAAATACGGTTAAATTAAATATTGTGACATTTAGTTTGAGCACTTCTTAATACGAGTGCCTGATCTTTGTTAGGAATTACCCATTCCAACAATAGGTATTGTTCTTGAGAATATTTACGAGGATACGATGAAGACATGACAATGAAAATGGCATCAAAGAGTAGTGGTTGAGTACATGATCGCGTTTGTGTGTGCACCGGGCCGCCCGAAGTGAATTGTGATGGAAAGTAGCGAACATGGGGAAAGCATACTTGAGAAGCGATTTATAGCTTTGATACGGTGGAAGCAGTGGCATTGTGTTGCGATGCAGGGGCCTGAATCTTTGAAGAAGCAACGACGGAGGATTGGGCTGCAGTGCGGATTACGTTCTTGAAAGGAAAATTATGTTCTCTTGGTATGGATGCTTGTGGTGCCTATATGGATCATCGATGCTGAATACCTTGCATTGAGTCCAGTTGGAATATAATCCGTCTGATTCTTTTATCGGTGGACCCCTCCACAGTATCTGTTGGTAAATATTTGAGAAATAATCATCTTTGGTGAGAATGAGAAAATTAATACGAAGAGTTTATGTTGTATTTCTTGGAATCATGTTTAAATATTATTGAGCCTAGCTAACTTTAAGTGAAAGAATTATTTTGTTGAAATTTGCAACTCTAATGAATGGCGGTTAAGCATGGAGTTCCGAAGACATTTGACAAGACAAGGATGCTGGATGTGGAAAAAGATGAGAAGCATCAACAATGTTTATGGTGAACAGCAGTAGATATTTTATTTGAGTTAGTATGGTTTGTGGGAATAGACTCCCTAGCATGTTATAACGAAGTCTAGATAGTTGTTGTAATGGTCATTATATGCCCCAGAAACTTAAAATGTCGAAAGTATGGAATGTAAACACTTCATAAAGGCATTTGAAAGGTGCGTGGTGATCTTGGCTTGCTTTACAATGGTTTATGGTAGGCAAGGCTCCATATTTGTCACGGTAAAGGCAATTTGTTGGTGGTGAGCAGAAAACCACATATATTGCCTTTGTGGTTGGTTTAACGTGAGCCGAAACATATGGGCCTTCGTGGTACATAACTTCTTCAGCAGCTGCGGTGTGCCGGGGCTTTATACTTTCCGTAGGAGCGAGGGTGGACTACGATAACACACTAGCTCACGGTCTACGAATATTGGTGTGTCGAGCACAAGAGGGAATCGGTACACTTTCTATCCCGGCAGGTTGTGTCGATGTTGAAGATATGTCTTTACCTGTTAGAATGTCACTCCTCTGTATTTTGTTATATCTCCCAAATTCGCTCATACGCTCTTGAAGTTTTGGTTTTCATGTCCTTCCTAGAAGCATAAAATGAAATTGGGTATAATTGGTCATTTAAAGTTATGTAGGAGGGTATGCACCAAATTGTTACAAGACATATATGCAATCGGTAATGTTCAAACTTAGGTAGAGTGGAAATTTCTATCCACGGAAATAATTTTGTTAAGGAAATATATAATTTCATTTCTTTCTTCCAATTAGACTCTCTATGAGTGTGTTGGTTTAGCTTTATCTGGTCATAGAATATTCCATTAAAAATTAAATATTTTAAGTTGTTTGCGTGGAAGATGGAATCCTCACAGAAAATATTAGTAAAAGGTGTTTTCGTGGGCTAGATAGATGTTGTTTGTGCGAGGAAACAAGTAGAAGAGTTTTCTTCTAACATAAATTGTTAATTTACTGGACCATATGGAAAAAGGTTTTACCAATGCTTATCCTTGAGTTGTTTCTTGGGAATCTGAAAACAATTGAACCTTCCTTGGGACTATAGCGGACAAAGTACAAGGTTCAAGATCATCCCTTTTTCATCTTGTAGAAATATGGCGTTGTTGAAACACCCTTGTATTTGAAAATTTTCCTTATGATCTAGAAAAAATTAGCTCGTACATAAATGCTTGTTTCAGTAATATATATTAGATATATGTACCAAAATTCATCATGTCTTTCTAAATTCAAATTTTTTGGAAAATTTTCCTATATGTTCTTCGATGAATTTTGACGAAAATTACGGGAATATGGTTGTGAAGGTCAAGTTGTTATTTTACGAACATTTTTAACATATACAAATTACGTTATAATTGTGGTTGGGTATTTCAATCATATGGTGATTGTTTCCCTATGAGGACTGTACTTTGTGCAATATGGCTCCCATCTGCGACACACATTTTGTTCGGTGACTCAAAAGTAACAATATATTGGGTCATTGATTGCTCGACCTTTAGCCTCACTTCTTTTAACGATTGGATGCGTCGAATAAGAATCTGAACACAATTTTTAAAGGCTCACTTTTAGTCATATTCGCAAAGATGAAAATTTATTGAATGGTTGCTTTTAAAAAATACATCTTTACATCAAACGGAGTGAAATTCACTATTATATTTCTTTTACGGGGTTCTCTGCATAAGCACGAGCATAATGCCATTTTTGTTGATTTTTTGAATCTGTTCTTTTTTTTGGTTTAATTCTTATGTTGCTATAGGGTTAGAGACTTTTTTAATTTTAGTTTCTTTTTATAATCTCTCTGTGTGCTTCAAAAAAAGAGTTCTTAGAAAATCCTTTTTCACGTACTAGGTATTTGATATATTGTGGATGATGATTTAAAATGGAAGCCTCTTATGATTACAATTCTTTATTTTGACTAACTATATTTATGAAGTTTATGTAGTAACATTTTTTGTGATGACTTGTTATTTTTTCTTTTATGAAAGAAAAGAAAATATGAAAGCAGTCATAATTTAAAAAATAAAAACTATCTATTTGTTTTATGGAAAGTTAAATGAAAGTAAATTTTGCTCAAATTTATTTTCAGAAGTTAGTGAAAATTATTATAATTTTGATTTGAGATTTTTTAAAATTGGTTTTATATCTTTCAGGTTAGGAGTTTGATACTTATATATTACAAAGAGGTGATCAATTTTAATTTAGAAGATGAAAAAAATATATCTTTTTTTATTATAAAGAAGAAAAATAACTTTGCTAAAATAAGAACTAACCCTTATTGACTATGTGAGAGTACATCATTAGGAAAATTTAAAATACATGGGATGAAGGGCTTTGTCGCATTGCTGACACTATGAGGGTTGAAGATGAAAAGTGGTTTCACACTTAAATGTCTGGTAATTGAAATTAGATATCATTTTAAAATATTTCTCCACATCTTAACATTCCTAACTTACCTTCATGAAACCATGGTGATACCTTGGAAAGCTTCTCCCTAATGCTTTTAGGTACACGAATAAAATTCTAAGATTTCAGTAATCGTTTACTTATAACAATACTACAATAAACCAATTTGGTGAGGGAGTGGAAAATAGGGCTTAATCATCATCATGTTAATTTTTTATTCCTCATTTACGGATCATAAAAATACCTAAAGAAAATTTCACAAATTTGTCTTTAAATAAATGTGTGTAGAAAGAAAAATAAATTTAATACTTATCTGATAAATACAAAAAAAAATTGTTAAAAAACTTGATTTGTTGTTAAATAATTTTCAAATACACTTTGAATACACTGATAATAATAAAAAGTAAGCATGAACTTTCATTTTTGTAAATGATTTATTATTTAATAAATCAATAAAGTTAGGTCATCTTTATATGTGGTGTGGTATTGAGAAAAGATTAATGGATGGTGGAAAGTCTATTTTACTTTTTAAATGATTGTATATTTGTATATATTTAGTTTGCTATAAATAAGAAGGAAACTCTTATTTTGAATTAGTATCCTCTAAATCCTTCATTAAAGCATTGTAAATACGAGTTTCACTGTATCCACTTTGATTCTTGACCTTTTGCCATGGGTCACTCGGGGGGAGGGGGACTTCCCCATCTGTCACAACATGGCCACAGAAGATTCATGTGGATGGGAATTCATATGATGTTGTGGGTGAATTTTGTGATATGAATTAGAGGAGGAACTAGGTGCATTTTACCTAATTCATTTACAGAATTTGTTGATACGTGCGGCATGGTAGTTAAGCGGGGGCTAAGGTATATTTGAAGTTGATAATAGATCCCAAATTTGAAGTAAAATAAAGTTGGATTGGAGGATATATTCAATACATGTAGATCACGCCACTCATCGAAAAAGCATTGGGGTTTTGGCCCATGAAAGGGCCTTGATGCGCACGTTCAAAATAAATAGGAAGTCAAGGGGGGGATTGAGTTTGATTTTGGAAGCCAAAGGCATGTTCATGTGTGTTACAAACCTAAGGATCATATACAGTTTTTTTATTGGTTCTTTAATGTGACATGCGTGTCTGTTGAACCTCAAAATTGTACTTTCTTTCATCTTACTTTACCTCATTTCCTTTGTCCATTGCTGTCCCTAGACCCGTTGGTGATGATTTAGTTAAAATTACTTTTGAATGATTTACATGATGAACTTGCTAAGTTTTGTAGATTTTTGTAGGCTAGCAAGCATTTTAGTGAATGTTTAAGAATAAGAGAGTAGCCAACTAACAGCGATTCTGCCATTGTCTTCAAATTTGGGTATGTTCCGGAACGACATAAAGAGAAAAACCGCATATGAGCATATTCACGTCATGTCTACATGGTTAGTTATACCATGAAGAAGAAACGAATTACGTGTGTATGGTTTGGTGCGTGAAATTTTGTTAAGAAAAGTAGGACTTCTAATGGACACGATAACGGTCCAGGTGTCCATTTCCTTGTTCATGGAAAGCCACTTGAAAGTCCTAATGTGATTAGAAATGGAAACAAATATTTCTGGTGTTGCAAAATCTTGTTATTTACATTTGTTATATAAACAGCAGAAACGAAACTGGGTTAGTTTTGTTCTGAATTTGCATGGAATTGTCCTTTACATTTGCGAAGGCATGAAATTACTCTTTGTTCAAAATTATTTCACTTTTAATGAACGAGACATTTGTTGTTTCGAAAACGTTGATTTGATTTGGAGTTAAGGTCGTCGGTGTTGTTGCCTCTTGCACGGTTTATTTGCGTAATTTAGATAAGTATTCTAGGCGCATACACGTTTTTGAATTTGAATTAGTAGTTGTTTTCCTTAGCTACGTGGTTATGCTATTCAAAAACTCTTAAAAAAGCTCTTCAAAAATTATAATGATGAATTGGAAATGGCTATGGTATTGTAGGGTTTATTGTAGTCTCTTTTATTCACCATCACAGTTATACTTATGATAAGCACTCTTCCACGAAAGACTCTTCAAAGAAATCTTATCTTTTGTCTTACGCATGATTGTGATATTGAACGATTTTTAGTTGTGTGTTTTCACTAAGTACCACATAGTTGTTCTTGCTCTTAAACTTGTCAAAAATATCATAATAGTGGGTAGGAAGATAACTATGATGTCTTAGGTTGTTTTATTGCTTTAGGTCTTTATGTTTGCATTTGCACTCAATTACACGGTGAAGTTGTTCTAAAAACTCTTCCAAAGAAGGAACTCTTCCAAAAATACTAATCACGGTAGTTAAACAGTGTATAATTCCGTAGAATAATGCATGGTAACAGTTAGGATATGGGGTTTAATTTTGCTTAACTCATGTTCGATTGTTTTAACTTTAAGTTTGATATTGACTTATGGTTTAACCTTTATTTTAAGTAAACATTTCTAGGTTTGGTTGTGGATTTCAGCTCATTGCATTTGCACTCATATTCGGTTGTCATTATACACTGAATTCGCTTCTGATTTGTTAAATTTAACAAAACAATATTCCATTATTCACAAGTCTCTTCTTGTTCTAAAATCCATAGTAGATTCTGCTTGCTGTAAACGAAGAACTGTATCATTTTAAGGCACAAGTACTTAACAACTTCTTTATCATCTTACAAACAAACATTTTCCTCAATAGACTATTTCAAAAATCTATAACCTTTGAGTGAAGTGTAGTGCTATAAAAGCCGAGTTCTTTTTGAAATAAATTGAAATTAGTTTCAGTGAAGATGTTATGATAGTATCAATGTTTACTCCAAACATACTTCAACAAATCTCTAATCAAGGATAAAATGTTTATCATTATAAATTAGTTGTTTAAGCTGACTGAATTGGGAAGATTTGCATGTGGTAACCATGTTTTAGCTCTCTCTCAAAATACTTTGATGAAAAGGGTGACAAGTTGTTTGTGTTTTTGCATCATTTGGCAAAAGTCATTATCAAGCTTTGCTTTTGTTTGTTCATGGTTTAAGTTTAATTATGTTTTAGTATTGCATTTGCATTTACCATTTGACATCAACCAATTAGGTTTCACCTGTTTTAATCATTAAGCACTCCATTAGCCTGGTCATTTCTTCGTGAACATAAAACCACCAGATCAAAAACATGGAAATCATCACAAAAGACCAAAAAAATTCTACACACTTCATTAGAAACAACACCTCGGTACATACGAGTACTTCCTTGATGAGTTTATGACAAGTTTGACAATTAAATGAGCTCAGGCAAAATTAGATTGAGACCAAACATTTAGCGTTAAAGTGAAAACACAGGTAACCTTTGTTTCTTAGCATTCAAACTCTTAATTATAAATGAGAAGATTCGAGGAAGATTCATAGCGTGAGAGGCGGAAGTTTAATTTCTAGAACATCACTTGTTTCATCTGAATCCCAGGAAACTCGCTGTGACTCAAATACATATTCCATCCTCTCCGATCCTGGACTTATAGAATCTAAGGTCAACTATCCCATTGAAGAAACCTTCCACTTCCACATCCCACACAGACACGCCATAGAAAGAAGATCTAAAAATCACCATTGGGGACACAAACCTTTCCACTTCCGCAAGGGGAGTCAGCCATGGCGGAGAAGGAGGAGAGGAGTTTTTAATGGAGGCACTATTTGGAGGTAGAAGGTGGGGAGAAGGAGGTAGAGGAGAAGGGTTAGAATGGAATCGATGAAATGGAAGCTCTTTGGGATGTCAGGAGGTCAGGAGGTCAAGGTCCGAGGTCCGGAGTGGGGAGTGGGGAGTGGGGAGTGGGGAGTGGGGAGTGCAAAACACAAAATACAAAATGCGTGTCGCGTTTCAATTCAGTAGGTGTTTAACCATTTTCCCATTATCTGACAGAAACACTTTCTCGCGTTGCCCCTGCGTGCATACTTCAATGGAAGGATCTCAAGTAAGGTTTTGGTGACTTCCTTTGTTGATTCTAGGGACATGTTATCATTCAGCAAATCTCTAAGGGTGAAAGAAATCTGTCGGTATACAGACCAATATTTTAAAGCAGCCATCGCCTACCAAACTAGAGAGGGATCTCTCAACAATTTCACTGACAAAGGTGGATATATTAATTTTAGGCTAGAAGAGTATAAGTATAGGGGTTTGATTTGTTTTGATTGGGTTGTTGGATAGGAATGTTAGGTCAAAGATAGATGGGGAAAATAGGATTCGGGTTACAGTCCATTCAATGGAGCAAGTTAGGTAGGAAGAGCTAACACATTTAGGGTTCTTGGAATTAGAATGATTCGGGAGCAGGGTGAGGAACTAGGAAGAGGAATGAAAATATGAATTCTTCCCTAAAGCTGAAAGAAAGATGAACAAAACTATGAAAATTTTTAAAGCAGGAAGAATGTGGAATAAAATTTTTGTTTCTCTATTGAAAGTGATCATATTAGACATGAAATGGAAAATGGACCAACGATACATTCATACAAATGAAACAAGAGAAGAAACGATACTAGAGAACCATACCACACATTATCCCAAATAAATAGTTGCAACCCCACAACCCAATACACCGAAGTGATTACAATGGTCTAATCGGTATGCAACATCCAATTGGGTCCTTTATAGAGCAAGCTGAAAAATGACATGATATGAGCTATAAAATAAACTCCCTCCCAACCTTGAGGTCAAATCCATGAGAGGAGAACTAGTTTCACAAAAAGCGAGTTGAATACCTAGAGTGTAGGGTGAATGCGTGACTCATCCTCTTTTTATTTTATAAGAAAATGATTCATATAATGTATTTTACCACAATTATTAATAAAAACATAAATGTTTACATTTACCTCCATTAATTACATAATTAAAAAAAAAATCATCATTTCCCAAAGTAAAAAATGAAAATTACTTGATCAGAAACTAGAAGAAAAATCATAAATTTATTAAAGGTGTCATTGTTGCTAAATTGCCCTCCGTGACAGAACCACTTTTGAGAACGCTACGGAAGTATCAGCGGCATAAGCCGCTTTTTGAAGCCTATCTAGTTTAGTTTCTAGATATGACTTTTCATTTTCTAAATGGAGGAGTTGGTTTCACCTATCGAAAAGTGATTCTCCCACGATTGATTAGGCGCAACATACGGGGAAAAAAGGAGAGCGAGAAAATTGATTTTTGTGTGTTTTCACCTTTTCACTATGGTGTCCAAAAATGCAGGCTAGAAATTTTTTTTGACTTGAGTGTGTTCAACATTTTAAATTTTGGCAATATATTCATTGGCCTTAAAAATTTATAAAACAGTACAACAAGGTTATTGCGCTCACAACAGTTAATGTCATGCAGACGTCTGAGAATACACAGCTTAAAGTTTTGAAATTGACCCAAAAACTTTCAAAATTTTCTAATTAGTTGTTGATGATGTGGTTGGGCATGGAGGGAGGCTATTTATAATATTTCAAGCCTCCTTTATATTTGCCATGGTTAGAGCTTCAATTTTTGCATTGGCTCTTTTCAGCTTGAAAATATATAGTTTTGTTTTTTTGCTATTGACGGTGTGCAGCCTCTTTCTCAAGCATTCATCGTGTATCTCTATTTTACTTCTCTGAAGATTCTCTAGATTTTGGTTAGCTATGTCAATCCATTGCTTAGAGGTTCTCATTGATTAACTGCTTTAAAATTGTTCATTTTCAAAGTGAGTTGATTAACAGCTAGGACTCCTTTTGCCTCTCTAGTTCTGAGAAGCTCTTTTCGGTCATCTGGTCTATAGACACCCCTTGTATTCTTCTACCTCATTAGTTTCTATATGTTTCTAGTATCTCTTCGAAGAAAAAAAGTGGCTTTTTGCCTCTCTTTGTGACTTTGTTTATTTTCACTTCATAAATGACATGTTTGGTATTTGAAGTACATTGGTTCTCCTACACAATTAATGACAAATTTGAACCCTATCAAGGTATTTTGTGGATCCTTAATATTGGCTTATTTCTCCTTTGATGGTTGTGCTAGTGATCTCATTATCATCATGCTCATCTGAGTCAACAAGGTCAAAGTCTTGTTACATCTCATGGGATTTCTCCTCCTCATGTCTAATCTCTACCAGATCTTTTCCTCTTGTCATCTTATAACCCTTTGTCTGCCACTTTCGATGTGGAAAAGCAGGGCCCTTACTATGTGTGGAAGCTTGGCCCTGGCCTCTCACAGTATGTTTTTACCAGCAAGCTCTATCTCAACCACATTATCCTTCTGATAGAAATCATGATCCTAAATACTCACTGAGTGACCTAGCTTATCAATATTTAGAGTAGAATGGTGGTGAGAATAGATGAAGAAAATAAAATCTGATGATGATGCACATGGTATGGGTTGAAGATAGAGTGTCTTGGAAAAGAGATGGGATGGTAGAAAAGCACATCTTGGGCATGATAAATAGTGAATGGTAAAGATATGTCATTAAGCATAGAAAGTACTCACAAATATTTGTTTGTTTGGGAAGTGATGGAGACTATGATCTTGATGAGGAGTGGTGAAAAAAGCTGTTCATTTGGTGCTCATATTCTCTCCTTTGGACACTATGTACCATCTTGTCAATACTATGGAAAAGTGACAGGGTATGTTGAGAATCTTGACCTTGTGAAGTGAATAGTGGTTGGATATGATAGGTGTGAAGTCTAGAAGAAGCTACCTTCACAAGAAAATTGTCTCATGATGATTTTCAAATAATGAGGCATATCTCTCCAGAAGATAAGAGAAAGGAGAAAAATCCCCTTTCTTTCATTCTTGTATCTAGGTTTGATGTGTGGCTCAAGTGTGCTCCTCAGTATTTTTTATTGAACCATTTTCCCCAACATTTGGGATTCTAGTGGCGGTTAATGTAATGGTATTGGACACGATGGTAACTGTAAAGGGTTACTTGAACATCGCAGAATTGGAGATGAATAGTACGCTCGAGCGCCAGGATAGTGTTGGACCCTTTGTATTCTCACGAAATTTAAAACATCCTACATGCTTAAAACATGTCAGGTCATGAGAGATGCCATGATTTCCTAGTATTTGTTGTCAAGTATGAGATTCTCCCTCCTTTGTTTGACCTCTCTCCCTTCATTTCTTCTCCATCACTGTAGTTTTACCATCATGTTCTTCTTCCATGAGTGTCTTAGTGCTGTGAAAACCCTGGGAGATGGAATGATAATGAAAAATGAGTTTTGGGGAAATGAAATTGGATGGAGAAAATTTAGGGAGATGGGGGAAAGGTTTATGAAATAAGCGAGGTGATAGAGAAGTAGTGATGATGAGGGATTTTGGACAGGGGATTGTTTACGGAGTTAGGGATTTGCGAGCCTAAGAAAAAGAAACGCCTGGGTCTTGGGTTTCAAAGGAAAAGGCTTAGCGAAAAGTTGTAGACGGGGGGTTTGGGAAGGATTAAACCATGATATGGGATGGGAATGAGGGTATTAGGGGTAGAATTGAAATGTAATTAGGGATTTATTTGTGGAAATTGGTAATGGGGTTAAAAGCTCAAAATAGACACCAAATACTTTTAAAAACTTCAACACCCACCAAATCAACTTGATAAGAAGAGAATGGTGCTGTGACGGCCGCAAGTTGCTGGAGGCTATGGAGAACCATTGCTAGGGTTGAGAGCGATGTCATGTGTTTTGGGCTCACTAGGTGTTTCAGACCAAACCACGCAGTGCCCACAAACTTCAAAACACGTCTCTCTTTTCCATTAGTATGGTACATTATAGTATGAAGATGCAACATAACACAGGAGCACCATGTGCAAGGAGCACGGCCTTCCTCCGTTTGCAAATTTAACTAACTTTAGGTGTATTTTGTTAGCACGGTTTCTTGATGATGGAAAGAATAAAATGAAGTTTAAATTGATGTCCTTTGGTTTAAATACTTTGTAGGATTTTATTTGATGATTTTAAAATACCTTTTATAATCATTAATTTTACGCCTTTAAAACCTTACAAAATACTTTTAACTTTGTGTTGTTTGCATTACAGATTGATCATGCTAGGTAAATCTTCATACACTGTAGAGTTTGATTTGTTTGGCATATGGGAACTAAGTTTAGCGTGGAAACTGATACTTATTGCATATAATGGACATAAAGTACATATATATAAAAAAAATGCATATCTGTTTTGAAATAATTACATTTTAGAACTAAAGTCACACTTGGAAATCAAAATTATAACTTTGGAAACCATATTTACATGCTTGCAAAATCATCTCTTTACATGGTAAAAAGAATGTTTATTTTGTTCACTCTTTCACTTTTCAACTGCATACGAGTATGGAATGGTGTTTTATTGGACCTTGGTAACCTAGAGACCTAATAAAGACCTTAGGTGACAAAATTCATGGTGACTAAGCACTGGCAACGCAGGTAAATGGACTTTCATGGTACAATCATCTATAAATAAGACATGAAGGTGGACGACAATGTGAATTTTTTTAAGAAAAAATCATTTTTTTTTTACTAGGGGCGCCATCGGTGAGTAAATTTTTGTGACTAATGGAATAGTAAAAAATTTACGGAAATTGAGACTCCTAAAATGATATGAAAAAGAAGATTTTTGATCACTAAGTTGCGGGACGGCTAAAGCACTAACATTGACGCTTATTGGGGATGGTAGCTGCGAAGATGTCAGAACCCATAAAACTGGACACACAGAGATCGATTGCCTTGTCCATTGGGCCAATATGGTCAAAAAATCAAGCGCTGTGAATAAATGCGGCAACTCAAATTAAGTTGACTGAAAAAAATGACTCGGAACTGACTTACTTGAATGAAAAGCGAACTGAAAAAAAGGTGAAAATGGTGAAAACTCATGTCCTTCACTTCGATCTGCGAACTCCGGTGATTCTCTGCTTCACACTTCAGAAAATGTAATTGGTATTTACAATGAAATGGAAAGGCGATCGAAAAATTTGTTTGAGAGAAAGATAGTGTTTTGGAGCCTGCAATGCATTGGTCTCTTATTTTCTTTCCATGATCTCTGTTAGCTAAGAATTATGTCTTGATACATGGAAATACGACTATGCCTGCTACATAAACTGAACACCAATATCATATATATATTCTGACTAAGTAAATGCTGCCGTGTCAACCTTGAAGTTGTATTCCTTATTTTAAATACATGGGTCTTCTCTTGTCATGAGTTTTGTTCTTGAAATAATTCATCTCTCTTGTGTGTTGAAGGTGTAACATTTGGTTAATAGCCATATGTCATTTCCTCGATCCCCGCTTCTTGTAGACATTTCAGCCCTTGACTTCCTGACCATTGAAAACAGTGTAAACCTGTACACAACCGAAAAGAGAACATGTAATATATTTATGTTGCTCTGCATTACTGATACATTGATATTGTTATTTTAAAATTACTTTCTTTCTCCAACATTTTCTTAATGGTCTTTGATAAGTTTGTTAGTGGACTTTGCCAAATCCATTGTGTGATGGTAATAATGAATATACAGAATTAATGTTGCTGTGTCTGTGTAAATAGTCATCTTCTTAGAATTGAATTTTAATACGTTATGTTGATAATTTTGTTGGGACAACCAAAACGGGACAAAATATTGGTTTGAAAAAAAAGCCGAATGACATTGGGTACACTTTGCTTTCTAAGTAGGGATCCCTTTGATCCTTTGTAAATTAATGTGTGGTTGTCAATGTCCACTTGTGATGTGTGGATGTCTTTGGGTGAAACTCGCCCTGTGGGGAAATCACAGAGCCCCATGTGACTTGATTGCATGTACTAAAATAGATTGAAGGAGAGTAGCAAGGGCTTTTCACTGAAAAACTTCGACATTCATGAGCGGGCTCATTCTTAACACATGAACATCTATAAAGTATTAGGCCAACAATATCCCGCTCTCAATATTTTGTTAGTGTGGTCTTCCAATATAGGTGGCCTCCACAATATCCTTTAATGGAAGTCATTCATCATTTCATTAATTCTTCGATAGGCAAGTTTAACAACACCACCTCAGGATCCTTCCGGTAAGTGCATTATCCAATATGCAATATGTTGAAACTTTAAGTTGAATCTACCTTGAATCTTAGTCATACCCTACGGGAAGGTTTAGGTGTTGTAAAACATAAAAACAATATCTTAATATCGTGGAGATGACAAAGATAGGATAGCAATGAAGTTCACTTCTTCTTCATTTTTACAGACTAAGGCTAAAAATCAAGTTGATGTCAAGAGAACATGAAGATTTGTGACTCATCAACGAGCTTGGCTAATCCTCGACCTTTGATAAACTTAGCAGGCTTGATCTGAAGGTCATATTCGATAAAGTGCTATCACTCTTCTCTCCACCTGCAGGTGTATCTGCATGAGGCATACTTTCTGTTGCATTCGTACATAAAACCGCAGGGTATGTGAATGTGTGTGTAATAAATATTTGACACTTGCAACCAAATCCCAAGGGCTGTTTCTCTATGATGTTGTGTCGAAGGCTACTACGATATTGCAAGCTGAAAAATGCAGTTGGTAGCTAATTTTTAATACTTTCTTGTCAGAAGCTGGCTGTAGTGCTTGAGAAGAAAAGCAGAATATTATGAAAATCACTTGTATAATCGAGACTTGTCAAAGGCGGGACGTTAGTCAGGGAAAACTTACTTGCTTTAGAATGAAAGGATTTAGGCATCTTGGAACCACTTCACATAACTATGTTTACCAACGTATTTTTCAATTCTCTAGGGTGGCTGCTGCTAGAAATTGGAATGAATCTACGTAAGAAATTTGTCTTATCGTTGAACAACGCGCTTCCTTTTCTTCTGGAAATCAATCGTGGGTGCCAAGCACGGGAAGGTAGGTTCGGATCCCATCCTTGGAATGATGTGACCAAGGAGTTTTCCTCACTCGTGGAAAAAAGTTTTCTTTTGGTTCGAGAGATATTCCAAACTTCCATCTCGAAAATAATTCTTAATGGTGAAAAGTGTTCATCGAATGAAAACAATGTTAAGTCATCTAAATAACGTGAAAATATATTTTACATTTAGCGAATGCTAATAACTGTGGCCATCGAATACTATGGCCACACTTACATTTTTCAAACCAAATGAAATTTTCATATTTGAAGATTTTTAAAGGTGTGGTAAATGTTGTCTTTTTATGATCATCCTTGTGCACCAAAATTTCAATTGTGCTCTAAATAACCATCTAAAAGTGACATCAAGAAGAGCAGAAATAACTCTTTGAAGTATATCGTCCATGTTAAATGGAATGAAAACACCATGGGGACACTTTGTTCAGAAGTTTCTAAAATCATATGCAGTCGTATTTCTCAGACACTACTCACTAGGACCAATTTGAAATCCAATTAGAGAATAAGTCGGGACAATAATGCCAGGGCTGAAAGAGTCTGTTTAACTATTTTCAATTGATGGCAACAGCTCGGGTTTGTCTATTACAACTTTTGCGGAAAGGGCATGATGGGACTTGATCGAAATAGTGTGTTGAATGATTTTCTTGTCATACACCTTTAAATCTACATATTCATGCAAGAAACATTAGAAAATTAGAAAATAATTTAACATATTAACATTGCCCATAAAGGAGAATAAGGACTTGAGATGGTTTAACCCATCTTTGGTTTGTCGGCTATCCAAATGTTTATCTGCTTGCTTACTGGCAAGCATCAATGTAGGCATATTGCTACATCATCTTGGTCAAACAATTCTTTAAAATGTGAGACCTTTTGGAATATTGTTGTCTTTTATTCTCTTCTTTCATCCATACGGAACATTATATCCTAGTCATCTTTATCGAAATTTTATCTATAGAATGATTCTCAATTATACTTCACCTTGAAGAAAAGTTGTTTGTTGCTTAAATCACTTTTGAAAGAAGCATAATATTGCCAGAGATTGCGCCAGAATAGTGGGCCGATGTATCACATGAATCTAAAATTTTCGTTTGAAAAAGATGAGGACCTTAAAATTTCTTCTGACACAACAATGAATGTTGCAGAGATTTTTTGATTCCTTGGCACCACTATAGTTTGCTCCTAAAAAAATTTCAAGAAAATATAAAATTTTAACGTTCTATATTGTCTCATTCAAGGATGATTGGCTGATATTCACCTTTAACTTGCCAGTCACCAAGGTTAGATCCTACACAACAATCTCCTTCTTGCAGTTCTTTCCCAGGTCTTTAGGGCAGTGATACGGTGCTTTAACTTATAACTTCATTGTTAGATGCAATCAAAAACTAACTTATAAGAACATAATCTAACATTTGGGGACCTTATTGTTTTGCTACAATAAAAGGAGTTATAGACCCAAATTCACAATGCCATACCCATATTTCCCAGAACACCATCAAAGTCCATGGACCATAGACCATTCTCATCCTCCAAATGCTAAAACTATGGTTTTCTGTTTTTGGCTAATTTTGTTGTCTCTTCATTCTTTTTCTCGACCTTCCTGGTTATCAATGGGGCGTATGAATATTTCCTACTTCCTTGTTCTTTTATAGGAATTTTCAATGCTTCCTCTAATTTTGTTTAGACCAGGCTAGGCAGTTCACCTTTTCTTTTCTTTCTTCTCTAATACAATTGGATCTCTTTGAGAACCTCTTTCTGTATACTAGCTAGCTATCATCGTTTAAGCAACTATCATTAAACAAAATGAATGACTCTAAATATGTATGTAAGCGTTTATCAGGGTATTTTGGGTTTTTCTTTGCTTGTGATCATATGTTTTCATCTTAGTTTCACGGTAAAAATTTTCTCAATTTATAAGAAAACAAGGATGATTGCATAAGAAAAAGTCTAATTGAAATATGTATAATCCCCCGGAGATCTTACGGCAAGCAACATTCAAAAAACGCAGGGTATGTCGACTGCCACCACATCCATTAGAACATTATTCTTGGAATACACCAGGGAACTACCAAGTCTCTAAATACGTTCCATCCGTGGAACCTGCTGAATCAAGAAGTATAAGTCATGGTGAGGATGAGTGATGTGCGCCCCAACTTGTCCATTATGGTTTTGCCTTGAATTGTGGAGGCTCCAAAGTCTGTTTTGTGGAGATATGTAAAATGTGGCGGTTGAGTTCAAATAAAAAGGAACATAGCTGTCTTCTAATTGATCATCAATAGCAAGACCAAAAATGAGTTTGGGTTGATCATCTTCGACATTTGCATTCGTAGGACAAGGGATCTAATTTAAGCATCTTGGAAGCTTATGGGACCCTCCTGGTTAACTTTAACAAACATAAGTTTAATGGAATAAACTTTTTTTAACTTTAAAATTTGTGTTTCTAGAAGTAAGAAAATTGGTTTTTTCTGCTTCTTTAATAATATTGTCTGAATTTTCCATTATGGTCCTTTGGTGGAATTTTATTTATTAGGTCATCCTTTTCTTATTTTTTTGAACTTATGGATGGTTGATTGCCTTTTCTAGTTTGTGATCCTGGGCTCACCACCCTTAATAGCTAAAGGTTATTCCTTGTTTGAGTGTCTTTTTCTTTAGAATTGCTCTCTTCAGATGGGATTAACTTGACACATCTATATTCCTCAATGACATCATATTTGTGAACTAAGTGAGTTAGAAAATTTTAGGTGGTAATCATCTTATTTAGTCTCTAATTCATGATCATTATGAGATAAAATCTTCCTCTTTAGCTGCTCTTTCTTTAAAAATACTCCCTCATCTTCGGTAAAAAACATGGGTAGATCATCATCTTTTGAAAAAGGAGGTTTTCCTCAACAATTGTGTCTTCATCTTCTTCTCCTTAAACATATGCTACTGCCGGGTTTCCCTAATTGCTTCTTGTTCTTGTGGTGGTTGTTTGAACACGTCGTTCTCTGCTTAGATGTTCTTTTAAAGTGTTGTTGACCTCTATGGTTAGGATTTCCTTGATTGTCTCTCCATGATGGACATCCAATAATATCCTTTCAATAGTTCTTATCAATATGTATCCCAGCATCGGAAGATAGAAGTGGATAGTTCATCTTTAATAGTAACTCTCCTCTCATTCCTATCTCTAGCTCTCTTCATTTAGTAGATTTTCTTCTAACCATGGGTAATGTTCTTTTGTGTATCTCTGGCTGCAGCTGAATTTATTTCCCATAATTGATGAGACATGCAGGATAAAATACATCGGATAACATATGAGAACTAAACTTTGGAGAAGCAGTCTCATGAAATTGCATTGTAAATTGTATTAGGCAAGAGTGTTAAATCTTGGATTGATCATTAAAGATTTATTTAATGCTCATACTCGAAGCAAATGTGAGTGGTTTTTCTTCTGCCTCCCATCGGGCTATAAAAAAATCAATGAAGCTCAAATGCTAGGTGGCAATCGTTTAACCAATCAAATACCTAAACAAAAATTTGACATCTTTAGAGAAGCTGCGGGCATATAATCCTCACTTTCTCATTGTAACATCACTTCCTCAATATGTAAGTAAATTAAAATTCATAATGTGTTTTCTTGGGAATGTAGTGAGTTTTCATCATTCAAGAAGTCTTTATTTGTGAAAGGTAAGTCATTCAATTGGGGGTAAGATAATTGGGGTAAATCTTGCCATGATTCTGTTCAGGTGAAGTGTTGGTTGACAACGAAGGATTGGTTGAATAAGTAGCATAACCAAAGATTGTGGGTACTAGTAATAGGTATGTGAATGATGGTCGAAGGTCTGGAATCAACAAACTACAATTGATTGAGTTTTAAAGGTTAGTTGAAACCAGAAATTTCCTCTTGATGGTGAAATTGGATCCATCATTTGATTTAAGGTTAGTTGAAGCTTAATCTCCATTAATATTTCATGGGAATAAAATGTATTAAATAGCTTACGACCTCATATAGTGTTAAAAGGATCGAATACTATGTCGGATAAGGGGTTTCAGGACTTGGATTTAATAATAATTAAATTTTAGATCATACGGTATGTCTTCAAGAGAAATTAGTTTTAGCAGTAGAAAGCGGTCTTACCAATGGAACTAGTCATGGTAGATGACTGTAGTTTTGAGCCAACACGTACGAAAATAACGTCTCTGGATCATCGTGGATCAATGTTGGATGGGGATACGAGATTTGTCTATTATACCTTCTCCCAAGCCGGGCGCTATAGTCTTAGCACCATCAATTGTCAAAATCATGCTACAGCTTAACCTATCATCCCGAGATCAAGTTAATGTTACTTGTCGTGCAACCAAAATAAACCTTTCATTCCCGAAAAATGGCGCTAGTGGCATGTTTGTCTTTCTTGAGATCTCTGGGCAGAAAATAAATCCCAACAGAAGGTAACCATAGTGACCCAATTTTTATTTTGTGTCCTAGCCCTGCAAACCAGGAAAGGGCTTTGTCACAATATCTGTGACCAAGAGGGCCTGAATAGAATTATGTTTTTAGAAAATTTGAAACATAAGTACGAAGTTTTGATTTGTTTGGATTGGAGTTTCTTGGATGAGGATATTAGGTAAAGAGGATAGGTGAGGCCGATGGGATTGAGGTTATAATCCATTAAATGGGGGGAGCCCAAGTGGGAAAGGCTAGCACATTAGGGTTCTTATGATGGAATGATTCATCACAGGTAGGAGTTAGGAAGAGCATGAAAGTTGAATTCTTCCAAAGAAATTTGAAATAAAGATGAAGCAGAGACTATGAAAAAAATTTCCAAAAACAAAGCATAAAGAGATTATGTTTCTCTAACTGAAAAGTTATCATACAATAGACATGAAATGAAAAATGGACAAAAATACATTCATACAAATGAAATAAGAAGAAACAATGCTAGACAACCATGTTACAATTATCCAGAAAGAAATAGTACCAGCACTTTTATTAGCTCATGCCAAAAATGATTGTAATAGAATCTCTAATCAATATGCCAACATCCAACTAATTCCAACCTGCGAATGACTGGTACATGATATAGGCCTAAAAAAAACTCCTCCAGTGACCTGGGTAGATGTGGAGGATGATGGTTCTGCAAAGCACAGTGATACCTGGGTGGGGTGGTCGACTAAACAATACCTCACCTTTCCAGCTGATTCATTACACACTATGAATTTCATCAATGTATTTACCCTAAATAATAGTAAAAACTATGATATTTAATTATTTATCACCTCAAATTATAAGTAAAATCATAATTTCCAAAGTGAAAATAGAATTACAATGGCGAGAAAAATCATAAATTTGTTGGGGCACAGTGCATGCCAGGCGCCCTCCATGTTACCGGAGCCCTTTTGGGCCTTCCCAGGTATCCCAGAATTGGGCTCAGATAGTTTTTTTAAAAGCCTATCCAGTCACCTTCTAGATATTGTTATTTTTTGAATGGAGTTGATTTTCATATCAAAGTTATTCTCCTCAAATGGTTAGTGGTGCGATGTCTGGAAAAAAAGGAGGTAGAAAATTGATTTTTTGTGTGTTTTCATATTTTTCGCTTAATGGAGTCATCCAAAATAAAACTGAAAAAATTTGAAGTTGACAATTCATAATTCATCATTTTAAATCATGATGATGATTTGTGAAAAAAGTGTCTCATAAGAGTGCAACACTAGGGCATTAAAACATGACAGTTCAGTGTCATAAGACTATCCAAGAATACACGAGAGACTTAAAATTACTAAAAAATTGTTAAAAATTTAAAGTGCACTATTGGATTTTGATGATGTATTCTAGGAATGGAGTGAGGCTTTAACAGTATGTCAAGCCTCTAATTCTCTTCTTGCATGGTTCAGAGCTTCAATTTTTGCATTGGCTCTTACTTCAGCCCTTTTAATTTTTGTTTTTCTTGGCATAGTGCTTTTCCTTCTTTTCTAAATATATAGTGTCTATTTTCCTTCTCCGGAAGCCTCTCAGGTGTTAGTTGAAAGCTCTTTCAAAGCCATTTCTGTGGTTCACTTCACCACTGCAATTTTCATTCCAAGGTGAGCTTATTAACAAACTCAACCTCATTTGCCATCTCAAAACCTAGCTCTTTTCATCCTCAAATACAGACATATCATGGCACTTGTCTTTGCCTCATTGGTTTCACCACTATGTTTCGTGTCTACAAGAAAAAATTTGTCTTTTTCTGCCTCTCTTTGAACGATGAATTTCATACATATCGATGACATGCCCTGCTCTTCGCTACTAGTTCTCTTGCCAATCGGGGTTAATGACAAACTTAGACCTATGGGAGTGGTTGTGGCTCTTTTAATCTTGGCTTCCTTCTCCTTGTTGATGATTATACTACGATCATCTCATCATGTATTCTCATCTAGGTCAACAAAGGTAAAGAAATATTCTTTTGTCCTCGCACGAGTCCTCCTCCTCGTATACGATCTCTTCTGAATCTTTGCATCTGTCCATCTTTTGCTTCCGATGTCTGCAGGTTGCCTTTCGATGTGAGAGGCAGGAGCCCTTACACTATGTGTGGAGGAAAAAACATGTTTGTGACCTCCTGGGCTATTTCTCCAATGACTCTTTCTCTAAGCCACAGTAGCTGTGGTGCTCTTGATCTACAGGCTCTTTGCTAGGTGACCTATTCTCAATGAAAATGTAGATGATGGTGGTGAAATCAATGAAGGGCGGTTAGTGATGATGAATGGTATGAGATGAGATGGAGAGAATAGGTGTGGAAGGATGAGATGATGAAAAGACATCTTGAGCATGTTGAATAATTAAGGAGCGGTGAATATGCCATGTAGCTATGAAGAAATTACTCATGAAATTTTGGTTATTTAAAGACAGTGGAGGAGGACTATGATCTTGAGTAAAGAGTGGTGAAAAATATTGTTCATTTGGTGCTCATATTCTCTCCTTTGGAAAATATATGCTCATCTTGTCAATGATCTGGAAGAGGTAATAGGTATGTTGAGAATCTTAACCCTTGTGAAATGCATGACTAGCTTAATATGATAGGTGTAAAAGTCTAGAAAGCCTACCTTCACAGAAAAATATCTCATGATGAATTTTCATCTCAGCAGGCCTCTCTCCGAGGAGGTAAAGAGAAAAGGAAAATCCCCTTTCTTTCATTCTTGTACCTGGAAGTTTTGATGTATTTCTAAGTAATGCTCCTCCAATGTTGCCTTTCTTGAACCATTTTTCCCCAACATTTGGGATTTCTAAGTAGCGGTGATACGATATGGGTGGACCTTTGTGTTCTTGACAAAAGTTGTGGAGTTGTCTTGGAGATTTTAGATGACTGGTCTTCTCCAACAAAGAAATGGTATTCAGACCCTTTGTGACACTGCGAAATTCAAAACATCTACATGCTTAAAACTGTCTCCAACATCTTCGATTACTTGTGAGTTCACAGTATTTTTTGTCTACAATTAAGTTCTCCCTCTTTTTCCCTCCTCTCCTTTCTTTCTTCTCCCTCTGTATTTTTATGTCACTGTTCTTCTTGCATAGGTGTCTTGGTGCCCGAAAGCCCTGAGAGATGGAATGAAATGGCCAGAAAAATGAGTTTTGAGGAAGTGGGAGATAGGATGGGGAAATTTTGGGAAGATGGGTAAAGGTTTATAAAATGAGGGAGGTGACGAGGGGGCTGGTGATGATAGAGGATTTGGGATAGGGGATTTAGTCTGAAGTTAGGGATTTGGGAGCCTGAGCAAATAGAGCACCTGGGTCTTGGGGTTTAAAGGGAAAAGGGCTTAGGAAAAGGGATTATGATATGGGGGTTTTGGGAAAAGGTAAATTAAGATATGGGGGGAAAGGAATGAAAGTGCTATGGACTGAAAGTGATATAATTAGGGATTTGGTGGTACAGTGGTATAGTGGTACGGTGGTACTAGAGTTTATGGTGCCATTGCAACACTTCGATTGCTAAATTTATGAAACACGAGTTGCTAGAAGTTTGAGAACGTTGCCATGTGTTTTGGAACTCCCTTATTATTTTTTGTCAGCGCGCGCACACAACACATGTGTACCCTCGTCGCTTGGGAATGCAACGTAAAATGCAAGCGGAAACGTACGATGCAAGCACGTAACAATCCTGATGCAGGTGCACAACGTAACACACGGAGAACACCCTCCTTCTTCAAGAGGCAGAAGCCCAACACCTTCTGTCACTAGTTCACCTTCTTTCTTGTATTTCGTGCTTTTGTTCGAGGTTTCTTGATGATGGAAAAGAGAAAATGAAGTTTTAATTAAATGTCATTTGAGTTTAAATACTTTAGCAGGATTTGGTCTTGACGATTTTAAAACCCACTTTTGCGATGTTCAATTTTAATTTTTAAACCTTACAAAATAATTTTTAACTGTTTGTCTTGTTTGCTTTGCGGATTGATCATGATGGGTAAAATCTTCATACTGGGTTGATGTGTTTGGCATATGGAGCAGGAGGTTGGAAAGAATTTGAAGCGAGTACTTGTACATATAATGGACATAAATTACATCTGTTTTTGGAATAGATGCATTTTGAAATAAACTAACGCTTGAGAAATCAAAATTATGCAGTTTGGAAACCATATTTACATGCTTTTCAAATAATCTCTTTACATGGTAAAGAGATGTTTATTTTCACTCTTTCACTTGTTGACAACATGTCTTCGATGGAATGGTAACTGAGCCAGAACTTGGAAAATAGCTCTAGAGACCTAATGAAGACCTTGAGTGACTGAGACTTCATGGTGGCTTTGGTAAAACATAATGACTTGATGAAAATGGACTTTCATGACTGGTATGCTTAGAAATACATGAAGGTGGTGGCGGTATTAATTTTTAAGGAAAGTGAATTTTTTTTACTAAGGGCTCATGAAATTTCGAAGTAAATTTTTGCATGACTAATGGAATGATAAAAAATTCTAAGTGGAACTCCTAAAATATGATATGAAAAAAGTTTTGAATCACTGATGGCAGGATAGAAAATACTAGAATAAAAGTGCAAACACCCCCAACATTCCATTCACAAACTCCATGGGGTCCAGTCAGACACTATCATCTCATTTCCCTGCTCAGAAAACCACCAGTTTGCCATTCAATTTAGCAAGTTCCAAATCCTAGACATAGATAATATTCATGGCAAGAAAGCATATTTGCACACCATTGACCTGTAACAAATACAAAATATTTACTAGGAAAAGGTGATATTGTAAAAATAATTACCCAAGGATGAGATGTTATAACTTCGTTTGACTTAACCACAGGCCAAATTAAAAATTCATTGAGGCTAAAATCACGTAAAGTGTTCCTTTCAAACCATGAAGCTTTAGAAAACATGGCAAGAAACCCATTGAGGTGGATCCTTTTATTCCTCACTCTCCATGACTTAACTGATTTTTAGTATGTTTTCTCTTTTCTATAACTTTCAATTCATCCCCTTGGAGGTAGAAACCCGTAATTTTTGACGAGAATCTTCTATATTTTTGTTCAATTTTAGATCTATCCATATACTAAGTCCAAAAACATAATGCTGATAATGATTAGTAGCAGAATTCCCCTAGTGGGAAAACACTTATTTGCATGTTATGGATTTTTAGATATGTAACTTTGCAAAGATCAATATCAAATTTAACCTTACCAAAAAAATTATCATTTGTTAAATTTAATATAAAACCGTTAAAAATCTAAAGTTTTAAAGGTATTTAATTATTGTGTATGTATGTGTGTGTATATATATATATATATATATATATGATAAAATCTAAAGTTTTAAAAATTATTTGGAATTATTATTGTGTATGTGTATATATATATATATATATATATATATATATATATATATATATATATATATATATATATATATATATATATATATATATATATATATGTATGTATGTATATATACATATATATATACATACATACAATAATTCCAAGTGAACAAAAACTTTAAGTTTTATCATTTTTTATATTAGATTTAGATACAAATAGATAATTTTTTAGTGAGTTAAATTTGATCGTGATCTTTACAGTTACATATCTAAATCATAACACTCTTGAGTTTTCACTCTGGTTTTAGTACGACCATTGTGTTTTAACTAGTATATAGACGAATCTAAATTGAAACAAAATATAAGAAGATTTTATCGAAATTATTAGTTAGAATTAATCTTATATGATTTTGATCCATTTTATGTAAAAAAGGCCATTTTGAAGGTGATCTGAAATTTTATAAATAAAACATTACAAAGTAGATTTGGAACTGAAGGAAAAGGGAGAAGGTGATGACATACTTTCTCCTAGAAGTAATTTGAAAGGTAAACAGAGGATGCTATTTGTGAAATTCTGTAAACACACATTAATTAAACATTAGTTATGATGCTTTATATGTTTTACTGTTGATTTTTTAAACAAATAAACACTCTATTTATTATATTTATATTCTGAAAATCATCTCATTTTAATTTAGAGGCTTTTGTGATTTGAATTTATTATTTGGTGATACTTACAAGATCCATCACACATTGTTCATTTTTGTGTGGTGTTTTCAACTAGAAAATGTTGTTCATGTTAAGACGAATGACCATGGGTGGTTGAGGTATTCCTTCATGATAGTGACATAAAAAGTGGAATTTCATAACTCATGGTTTTGATCCTGGAAATTAAGAGTGCTTAATTTCTTCTTAATGGTAGTGATATGTGGAAGGGTCATTGAAGAGCACGATGATGAAATAAGGATGTGTTATCTTGAAAAATAGAAAGATGAAACAGATCCCTAACATTTATAAATGTTGATGAGAAAAATAAATAATTTAGATATTAAAAATGAAAAATAATTATACCTTTTAAGTTCATGTATCTCATTTAATTTTATTGCATTGTGGTGCAAAAATTTGTACATAAATGGATGTACATATGTATGAATGAATGGTTAGACTAAAAGATAGTGATTTTTGTATATGTTTGGTTTAAAATTTTGAGTCCATAAAAATTAATACTGGATTCTGCAAATGACATTTCTAACCAAAGTTTTCAATTTATATTTCTTTATATTCCTCTATTTTTATTTAAAACCATCAATTTATTTTAGTCCAACCATTTTCCAAATTTAATTATCTCCTTGACATCTCTCTTATGGATCTCGCCATGACAAACTTCTGTGCAATACACAGAAAGTTTTTCTTTGATCGATTGCAAATTGGCTCATAAATAGTGATTATTTATAATCTCTCCTTTCTTGGAAATTTAACGAATAAAAAAATCAATTACATTAAATGCTTGAATTGTAAACTGCTTTTTTCTTAAATTTGAAGTATTAGTTTTGTTTTAAATCTTAATATTCTCTTTTTTCCCTATTTTTCCATGAAATGATAAATTTGTTAAAATTGGAATAGTGTGATTTAGAAAGGTTTTGATCAAAATATTGGTTGATTGAGAAAAACAAATTAATCAAACCTACGATGGTGGATCTTTCTACACATTTGATCATTAAGGACCCATTTTCGATACCACATAGAAAGAATAATTCCCTCAATAGTACATCACTATAATAAACCTCCCTATCATCATTTAATCATAAGCACAAAAATCAATCTAACTCTTGTGGTATCTGCATGATTCCAATGATCCATAATTCTGAGCACTTTTAACATACTGATGTTATGATGTTATTAAACATAAACATATTAATTATTCTTACCTACAGGTAAATCTAGGGTAACTCATTCTCCATTAATCAAATTGGGCAGGCATGATCTTGCTTAAACAAATAATTCAATAATAGCAGGGGGCTAAGGCAAGCAGGTCCTGCCACCGAGTGGAAGTGCAATGGTTGATCTCGTTGATGGTGACCTTGTTAAAGCAACATAAACACAGAAAAATGTTAGCTCTTAACGGAGGTCAACATAATTTATTTAATGTCAAAAAATAATGCAATATCGGAAACGAGTTCTTAAAGGACTATAAAAGTTAGTGAAACACAGTGGAAACGTGTTCCCGAGAACTTCAAAAGTACAATAGAGGTTTTCTGACCTTTATCACTAAACAACATGATAGCACTTCGGACTTACTACACAAACAACCACGCATTCAACACTTGACACTAGGCAATATAATGAGCCTGTAAACAAACAAGCTCTACTTTATCCGTGACGAAGATACAACAATAGATTATTAAATTAAGGTGGTAGAAATTTATTTAATGTTAAATTAAATTTTAAATTATACCAATTTTGAAATTAATTGTTTGATAACATGACATGGATCATAATTACACAAGTTATTTAATTCCTAAGAAATATCTTGATCATAGCGCATTTATTAAATGTGTTGTTTCCGACTTTATACCTACAAAGTAATTCATACCAAGCCTTTCAACAGATAAGAAAACAATTTGTTCTATATGCAAATGCATTCTTAACATTGAGATAAAGATCAGAAATTGATCATTCAAAGTCTCTCGATATGGTCTCAATTCAGTGAAAATACGAATATTTATCTATGGACAACGCATCTTCATTCATTTTTCATATTGATAATTGGTATTGAATAGAGTCAACTTCTGATTGAACCTGGTTCCAATGGTGGCTTTCAGCTTTTTTTAAAAAAACAAGGTTAGTGGCTTCATGTAATAATTTTCTGCATTAAATAGTAGGTTTTGTGATATAATTGAAGCACAGTGGTTCAATCGAGTTGGAGTCCGAAACTCTCCCAACTTTGGAACAAACTCCCAGTAGAAGCGTATTTGGTCAGCGAAGTGAAAAAGGGTCCTTTGGTGCAACACCTGAACTCATAGCGGGTCGTATTCACTTCAGTACTGAACCTCAATCAGGTAGTTCAGCAACTAAACGCGCTAAATAGACCTCAATCATTGGTTTAACAACTGAGCACGTAAATAAGTCTAGCAACTAAGCACACTTAAAATAGATCTAGCAAGTGCATCAGACAAGTTCAGTGAAAAAATCATCACACAGGTATATGATGAATAAGAATACAAAGATCGCCACAACATTATTCCATCAAAAATTTATCATTGGAATAAATCCAAAACTCTAGCATGAGAATGTATTTAAATCACTTCCAGGTGGTGTTGGATAGATGATTGATTATTCTTCGTCATCAATGATTCAATATTGGACCTATATTAAGTACCACATACGAAACACAACCCAAAACAGGTAAGGTTTCTCCATTAAACCTTTGGTTTATTATTTTAATGTAAAGTGAGATATATAGTGATTTTTAATTCTTTTATGTGTAAATATGTATATGCTAGCATTAGAAGAGGAATAGCCAATTTGTTAAGTTATGTGGATCTATGGACATCACGGGCTGGTATTTTAGTTTTGAAAAACTTCATTGAATTTGTGTGATAATATGTATACCTTAACTGAGTCGACACAAAGCCTCGATGAATCTTTCTTGGTGTTTTGATATTTAAAGGCATAGAGATGTTTTCCTCCATGCTCATAGGGGGTAATATATAAAGTTCAATTTATATATTGTTTTTGTAAAAGGGTTTTTAACTTCACGTTTTTCCTTTAAATATTTGATTTGGTCATATATGGTTATTTAAATGATAAATATTGAATTCTCATTAAGAAAGAGAATCATTTATTTCAAAGTGATAAAGCGAAAGATAAAATAGATATTATTTTTGATATTGATATATACATTGCTAATAGAACCAGAAAATAGGGAGTATTGAATATTTTAATTTTTGTTCATGCGTAATTTTTTATGGTTTTTTTATATGTTTATGATATTTTGTATATTGTTATACTTTAAATGAAAATTACGACCTCATTTTGGTGATATACACATGTATGAAAAATACCCATAGAATTTGAGTATTCCAACGAAAGTAAGATGCACAAAAGTATGTTAGGTATATCATGTAATTATATATCTAAGGTTTCTTTCTTCATGAACATGAACTATTGTCAAAAAAAAAAAAAAAAAAAAATGATATTTATAATTAATTATAATTGATTTTTTGGCAAAATTTGTGTTAAGTGATTTACATATTTTGATTTTGATTTTAAATATATTTTTATGTAAATAATTTGTTTAATTCACCTGAAATCATAAGGTTGAGTAATTAAAAAAATAGTTGGAATTCAATTTTTTTCAAAGTCACAAATCTATGAAAATCATTATTAAAAAAAAAAAAAACTACTTAAGAAGTGAGACATCATTTCCTTCAAAATAAATCTTTTAAAAACTTTCAGGTGCAGTCTTTCAATACTAAGACATCCGTGTTTGGAAACAAAAAAAAATTGAGTATTTACAAACAAACATGATATAATTACATATCTAAATGTGTAAAACACTTTGAAAAATTCCAATCTCAAGAAATTAAAGAGCTACATGTCTTACACAGTTAGGGTATTATGTTATTTGATTTTTATAGTCAAGTGGTTATCTTTGAAAAAATAAATAAAATCGCTTAAACAAAAATTAATTGGAATGGAATCTTCAAAATTACAATTAAAATAATGAAAAGACAAAGTCAATAGTCAATATGCAACTTGTGACACAAGCAAAAACTAATGCAAATAGTGGTACAAATGAAACATAAGGTGTAATTGAAGTGAAAGTTCTTTAACTAGATATAGGATAGATCTCATCAATAGTGAATGGTGAAAATAAGTTTTTTGAAGATGAATATTAGAAAAAAGAGACAGAAACTATAGTGTTATTTGCATTGAGAGATGCTCTAGAGCCTAGTATAGAGGAGATGTGTAGGCATAAATGTTTGTAAGCACACATAAAATAAACATTTAACATTTATATGTCAACTGATCCAAAAACTTAAAACATATAACATATATAATTTTATACAAATATTATGTGTCTATCAATATCAATACAATTATTGTTAAATCATCAAAATTTACGGAAAAAATTAGATGGTTGAAGAAGTGAAGAAAAGAAAAAAACAGGATGATTGAAGGAGAAGTGAGAGAAATATAATGGAAATTTCAAATTAATTTGTTGAAAGCATTATTCTAAAGATAAAGAAACCTAAACTACAACCTATGGATATCATAATCATTATCCACTCTCATACCTCTACCAAATAAGAATAAGGAAATTGAATCCCTATTTTGAACTTAATCTTCTTCTTTTTTCCCTTAGTTGATTTGTTTCATTTCATTCTAAACTTGGGTCCTTTAAGCAGTTTTCTATTAAAAAATTAATAATATTTGAAACCTTTATTTTTTTACTCTTAGATATTAAAGTTGTTGTTCATTAAGCACAATCCATACCCCGGTCATTGTTTTCTACTATCTTTAATTTTATTTAATTCCTTCTCCCAAATTAATAATATGTATATATATATATATATATATTTTACAGAGATATGAACCTCACAAAAATAGCCAAGGTCAATATTGGAAGTATCTCACTGCTTTTAAAAATTTTTGATGAATTTTGAAAAACTTCCAACTTGTGAAGTTACAACATTAAGTACCAATTGAGAATGTGTAATATACAAAAATAGAATTTCTACAGCGAATATAGAATATTGAGTTGAAGATACGTATCTTAAACACAATAATTTAGCTATGTCAATTTCACTTCTCAAATCAGATTAAAGACATATCAACAAAACCCATGTCTCCATATGTCATCTCCAGGTGAGGAAAAACGTTGATACGGACTGTAAAACACTATTCAAAACTATTGTTTATTAAAAAAGTGAAAATAGGACTTGGATCCTGCCATTTTAAGCAATGTCTGTCTCACATAGAATAGAGCTGAAACAAAATCATTCTAGCTAAGTTAAACGGATATCGATTCTTATATGGGCTGACAGAAACCCATGACATAAATGTAGAAAAGCTGAAACAAAAACGAGCGTAATTACTAGGGGGTTCTGTGGTAAAATGTTATCGAAATAACAGATCTGGAGTTTATTGCTTAAAGCATGAAAACAGTTCTAGCCTGTTTTCTTGCAATGAAGATAACAAGCAAAGGTTTCTTGCGACCTCAAGTACAAAAAGGAATAGATGTTAAATATTCGGTAGAAAAATAACGGTTCCTACTGTTTAAGTACATAGTTATGACTGAATAAAGTACAATAGGGATCAGAATCCCACTTTTTCCTTTCCAGAAGGTTTGGCCCTTGCCCGGAAAACTGGCTTAAAATCAGGTATCAAAGCCTTGTTGGCTGTCTCTGAGAAATAGCGTAGTTCACACGGGGAATACTATAAAACTGCGAAGATGCTTTGACGATTATGAATGTGAAAATATGCCCGGGAGCCTCTACTTTGTCTCAATGGATAGACAATCTCTCCTTTAAAAAAAACACAATATAAATAGCTCAAAGATCCCACTTTGGTGCTGCAACACAACCTAGCTCTAAATAGGCGTGTTGTGGTGAAGAAGGTAGCTTGGAAAAAATTCCGAATGAGGAAATGTGACCCAAATAACCTCTCTTTCCACTGAGGATGAGAGTGGGATGCAGCAGGAACACCTTGCTAGCTTAACCAGCCACGCTAAACGGCGGCCAAGGTACGTGGGCCAAAGCAAATGACAATCTGACATGAATCTGATGGTTGTCCTCCTCTCCATGTATAGCAAGTGCTCCTCTCACAATATGATTCATACGCACACTAGCTAATAGGACATCCTCGTTTAATTGTAGTCCATCGCGGTACATTGTCTAAGTGGTGCATATGGACTTGGTCCAATGCTGGCTTTGAAGCAACATGATCCAATCCTATTCACACATGTGGGTGTTGAATCTGAATCGCAATATTCTCCTTTTCACATGAAGATATTCATTTTCCCTTCTAAGAGGTTAATGGGCCTCCTACCATTTTATTCATGTAATGCTAACTATGTGTTCCTTTTAAGCAGAGTTTGAAATTTGGAACATTACGATTATACCTCAGAAATATATTGCTTGTCCTCAAGCAACTACATAAAGAAAAAATTATACGTACTCCTCCCACGGCACTCCTCATCGATAGTCCCCTGTTACTCCAAGATAATACCGCAACAAATCTTCCTCAATGTCTCCTCCCAAAGATGGGCAAATGGCTCACATCATGAAAAAGGTGGAAGTTGTAAGGTAAGGAAACAACTACTTGCTTTCTCATGACCTCCTTAAGGTAGGGTGGTAATGCCGCCAGAAACCTTTCCCAATAGGTGACCCACTCCACCATGCTATCATCAAAATGGAAATGATCCATTCTAGGTAGCTCATCAAAGAAATATGCAACCTTGGACTTTGCTTCACAATGTGTTTAGGACTGAGAATAGAAGTTTATGTTTGTCAATCAATTTTATCTCCATTTGTAGTAAGTATGAGGGGTTGCGGATATTGGGCTGAAATTTCACTTCAGCTCCTACAATGGCCCAAGCTACCCCACAAAGAAAATTCAACCATGAAGTGCCTCCTCCAAAAGAACACAATTTTCTCCCAATGGCTCCTCCCATGGAAAGCAAGGGGTGTGATCATGGTAATCATGGTGTGGCCAATAACTTATCACAACCATGTGCAAAACATGGAGAATCATATCGTGTTCCATCTCAAATTCACTCTCCAAACAAAAACTTCCCATGAATATAAACATATCAACCATGCTGGGGGCTTAAAATACTATAACTTGTTAGAAAATAGCCATGGAAAATGGATAAGTTTAAGGAGCAGGTGGGTGCATTCCATGCACATACAAAAAAATAACAAGTGCTTCTGTACTTTTACTGCCAGTGTCACCTGGGATGAAACATGAAGATACAATGTGGTGTAATACATTTTAAGGAATGTGCAAACACACACAAACACTGTGCGGAATGGCCATAATCAATGCTAAGTATTCTAAGTACATCATCATACGATATGCAAGGAAGATGGTCTTCTTGTTTATATATTACTCCAACAAAGCAAAAAAGTACAATACAAAAATAGCAATTATACCTCACCTCATCGCGTAACACGAGACCATGGTGAAGCCAGGGCTCCGGCAGAATCTCTCTCACCTCCAATAGAGTGAGAAGTAGTTGTGACCTCCTCTCTATGTCTACATAAGACTATACTGTCTCTCCATGTGTTGATATGTCATGTTCGGATGCCTCCCAGTGAAACTCCTCCTACAAAATATATGCATCATAATACACCGAGGAAAGAAGTCCTCATGGTGGCGGTACTGGCTATCACCAAAACAACAAAACAAGTCAAGAAAAGACACATGAGAATAGATAGCCACATCATACATATATATCATCTTTCTATCCGGGTCATCAAAATCATCGTACCTATATCCTTGGGTTACTCTACCGAGTTGAGATCTCCAATATGGATGATCTCCCAAGAAATGACATTGGTGATACGGTATGTGACTCTCCTCATGATACTTTTCTACTTTGAGCATACCTTTGAAGATCTTCCTCCGAACTCTTGCCTGTCGAAATAACGATGGTGAACCCAAGACAAGATGTCTCATCGGTAGCAAATCTGATAGCCTCCACAAGGTGGAATTCCTCCATGTAGTGAGGACATAAAAATACGAAGTGGACATATATATAAATTAATTTTAGGTTGTCCCTTTCCTTTCTGATGCGGTCCCCTCCTTATATTTTAAAAACCTCACTAAAATATAAGGGTGAATGTCATCATCCCTTGATAATGATCCTTCTCTTCTTCCATATTGAGAATGCACCTCACATGCCATTGAGTGACCTCAGTCTTGGTCTCCCATGGAAGGCTTCTGTGACTCACAAATAGAATGGGGCTCTTCAAGAAGTGGGGATCTTTCCCTTGAGAAAACTATCATGCATGTTTTATCCCACTTCCCAAGAATATGAAATTAGGTTGGTTTAATAGGTCTCTCCAACTCATATGATGTTTGAGTTTTTTGTTTTTAACAAATGATGGTTCACAATGTTTTCTGTCAAAGATCTTCACCTGTAATCCCTTAGTGAACTCAGCATAAGTTTTGTGTGACAAAAGGCGACTCGAATCATTATTTTAATCATGGGCCATGCCTTTGAGGTATGGTGCCTGCTCAGGCAGCATAACCTGCAGAAACTTGGGTGTAGTGAAAAGCCAGAATCCCCTGACTCTTCTGCCCCAAGCTTTGGATGTGCACTCTGTGATCCTTAAAGTGAGATAAGAATATTCTACCTCTCTTGCTTCTTTTGTGGCTACTAGATCTTGCCCCTTGAACAACCCTTGGAGGTCAGAAAGTGCTCCTTGAATATCCATGATTGAAGGATTCATACTCCAAAGACGGTGTAAGGGTCTCCTCATGGTGCATCTTCTTCCTCCATCCTTCTTCACGATAAATGTGGGCAATAATTTAAGTTGTGGATTTGCATGTGTGGTTGAATTCTCACACCCATCATGTGAATAACTAGGGATTTCCTCAAACCTCTCAAAAATCTTCTACACTCCTCCCCTTTCATCTCCTTGAGATCTTCTTTGATATTCTTCACCGGCTTGGAAAAAAGTGAGAGATCCTCCTCGCCCTTCATTCCTCCGAACAATGGAGTCATGCTTTTTTTTCTTCTAAAAAACTTCCCTTCTCCATGAGAAGCTTCTCCTCCTAATGGCATAATGTCCTTGGATACACAGGCGGGTAAAGGGTGTGTACGTGCCAGCAACAATATCCCAAAATGTGTAATTTATACAACAACAAGAATATTTGAAGATATTATTAAGTTGGAGATCCGGTAATACTTGAACACAATATAAGTTGTGTCAATTTCACTTCTCAAATCCATATTTAAGACATATAAATAAAGCTACATCTCCATATGTCATCCCAGAGTGGGGAAAAGTGATGATGTGAATGTAAAGAAACATTATTTCAGGGAAATAACATTGTGATAATGAGACTTGGATCCATGTTCATACAGTATACATATACACATGTAGAATGGGGAGATGAAAAAAAATCATTATTCAGTTGGCAGATCTCTAGATTCTTATATGGTTGAAAAACAACACAGCCTTTGACATAATCATGCGAAAACTATGAGCTTGAAACAAAACAAAATTTCAGAGATTTGTGAAAAATGTTGAACAACAGATCTGAAGTTTATTTGGCTTCAACCATAGGAAAAATAGAGATACGCGGCACTCCTTTTATACAATGTGAAATACTTTCAGCAAGGGTTTTCTTGGAAGCAAATGCAAAGAATGGATACGAATATTCAACAGAAAATAACTGTTCACACCAGCATATGTGAACATGGCTGAATAAAGTACAATAGGAGTTAGAATCCATTTTCTAGCTTTAAGAAGGTGGCCTTGAGAAGCTAACCCAAAATTAGTGTCAAACCATATAGTTTTATCTCTCCCAAGAAATAGCCTTGGGTTCTGGGGACATATTTGTCAAAGTGTGAGATGGCACAGCTTAGTGCCAAGATATGAAAAGTATGCTGAGTGTCCATGTTGATGTCAAATGGATAGACAATCTCTCACTTCAGAAAAACAATGTAAATGACTCGAAAGAAGATCCACTCCCGCTATCGCACCACCTTTAGCCCGACTCTAAATAGAAGCTGGTGTAACCGAAGGGTAAACGTAAAATGTCGAAATAAATATTATTAAATAACCTCTCCTTTAATGATGGGGATGCTATCTTTCTGGAGATATAGTATGGATCTCTGAAAAGCACGAGGTTGTGCAGAAAGATGTCTGATATAACTTGTAATGTCCCAAAGTGGGAATACACGACAAATACATGACAAAACCATGACTCTTCTGCAAAAGTGGTGTCTTTGAAATAGTTTTCAACTCTGGATCATGAATCAATGGATCTGTCAACTCTAAATCCAAAGAAGAGAAAAAAAATCAACTAGGTGAGGTAAACATACACTAATGTGGATAAACACCCAAAATAGGGCTACGATCCTTTTTATCAACTACCACTTCAAAAATAACGTAGTCCCAACTGCGTTATGAATAAGTATGGGCCAGAATAATGCTACTGATGTCCAAATGAATATAATGTGGCCTTTGCTTTGAGAAAAAAATGGAAAATTTTAAGAATAAACATAAAGATTCGGAGTATTTTGTGACAAATTAAGGGCCACTTTATGCTTGACGATACCATTTTTATCGGGTTGGAGGAAAGCATTTAATAATAATACATTCAGATCTAAACAAAGGATCTGTACAAAAATATAGGTCTATATCGGATCTATACACTAGATAATTTCCTCTCGAATTCCCCTTAGGGTTTTGAACCTGACTGCCCACTTCAATGGTGAAGAAATTCCTACTTGGCCCAAAGCTGAGAATACATCTACAATTTTTATTTCATTTTCATATGGTTGAATAATTGGACAAGGATGACATGTAAAAACTCCTAAAAACAGACCCATCCCTTGCCTGGCAGTTCATGGGAACAAAGTACGAAGATTAAACCATAAAAATAATGCTTGCGGTGTGAATGGGTTTGAACTATGAGGCCGGGTCCTTGTGTTAAATCCACGAACGTGCGTCTAGATACAATGCCTCATGGATGCATCGCCTTGGGTTTTCTGAAGGAGGCTCACATATGAAAAGGATCTAACTCATTGGGGTGCAAGGTTTGACAAGGGGCTTTTGTCTATAAAAAGGAAGAGAGAACATCATGAGAAGATTTATTTCAGTATTTATAGACATATATCATTCTGCGATTGTTTGGGCGAGAATAATGTTGTTTGCGTGGGTGTTCTGATGGAGAATCACACTCCTTCTTGAGCAACTCTTCAGAGGGCCTTGTTTTGTATTTCCACTATCTAGCATTTGGCCAGCTTCATCTTACACCTACGACATTGATCCTTTTAAGGACCAGGACATCACTTCCCACTGAGCACAGCAAGTGGAGGATAGATCTCCATGGAATCTATGCATCTCTAGCACCTTTTCATGAGAAAGTCATCTATCCCCTTTGACAAGAGTGTTCTAGACCTTGGAAACTTTGAATCCGGAGGATATTGGCATGAAGGGCCAAAGTGTACTTTCCAGAATTCTACCATTGATCCCTTTTAACGATCTTTTGTGTTGTATCGCAGAGTTTTGAGAGTTTTGGCATCAACTTGGAGGAGAGAATCTCTAGTGATTGGATCTTTCCTTTCCTTTGTGGTCATGGTTAGCCATCCAGTCCCGTGTTTTGTTTTCGAATCTGATCACCGACGTACATGTTCTTCAAATTTTTGAATATTGCCGCGGATACGCAACTTAGATCTCGAGATCTACTCTTGTACTTTCATGTTTCTTTTGAGATCCCAAGGTGTATAGAAAGGCCTTTCTTGTATACGGATCTAGAAATAGATCTAAATTTTCTATACGATTCTACTCTGGTTTGATTGTAATAGCGCTATTCATCATTAAAAATACCGCTGTCAAGCTTGATAGGTCATTTCTTGTGGTTGTAGCACACTCATTCACAAAGTTTCTTCATGTCTTCTCTTCTACTTGCTGTATAATAATGCTTGTGGACTTCAATATAATCTCTTCTTCAAAGTCAGAATACATTATTGGCCCTCATGTTAAGTCTCCACTGTTAAATGTCGTAGGAACATAATGCTTTGTTTTCCAACGGTCTTGTTTTTGTATTCTGCAGTCCCCTCTTTGCGCATTTTCTACTTGCACTAGGTGTGAGAGAACCATATTCCTTTAAAGTTTTTAACCTCTTGGTTTAAGTCTTATATTGTCAAATCTAAGTTTAAGTGGTTTCCAATCTTGTAGCATACATTCCTAAAATGGTTTTCGGGGGATCTCTTATCACTGCTTGATCCTGATTTTGGGATATTCGATGGTGTCAAAGCATCTTCTTGGCTCAGCTTGTGTGTCTCAGATAGGAAGATTAAAGATCATGAATATTATGAACTTGCTCACCACATTAGTTTCAGATCTACAAAGGACCTCCCAGGAGGTTAAGAAAACGAAGAAGGAAGAACCTTGCTTCCTGTCTCACAAAAACGGAAAACCAAGCACATGGAGGGACACTTGGATCATTGGAGTACGGGTGATACCTTGTTGATATAAGTCTCAACCCTGAAGCCTTCAAAGAGACTAGTCTTCCACGGTTCATTCAAGGCGGAAAGAGGAAGGGCTCACTTGCGACGAGAGAAATCAAGTACAATAGGTTTCTATTGTCCACTTTTGATGGGACATTGTGGCCAGCTTGAGCAAGAAAGGCTGTTGCATTTTTCCTACTACATCCAGTAGTGAGAAAGCGATCAGAGATTGTATGCTGCACCTTGGGGGAAGCAAGCAAATGGTGGTTAACAATGGACTTATTCAAAAATTTCTTCTTTTTAGATTTCCTCAAGGGTGATTAAAGGAATTTGATGAAGAAATTGAGAGGAAGAAGTCCTCACCATCTCTTGAGAATACTTGTATCAGCACTATAACAACCTTGGAGAACAGCTTCAACATCATCGATTGAAGGCCATGATGGAAGAAAAGAACTCTTGGTACATGGGGCAGGCCCAAAACCAACAGGCCATGATTGTGTTCCACTTCCTCTTGTTAATAATCTCTTAGAGGTTGCTTGAAACTTGTTTTATGACCCGGAGCCATCTGTCACTAATCTAGAGTAGTGAGTTACCTTTGCCTTGTCCAAGAAGCAATGAGTAGAAAGAAGGACTGACTGCCTCATGGAAGCAATGGGATGACAACCATTCGGGAAGCAATGAAGACAAAGGTAGACATCTTGAGATGAGAAACATTTCTCTCTCTAGATGACACTGCTCAATGAGCATGCCACTGAAGGATCAAAGAGATACTTCTACTTGCAGCAGATCCAAGGCCCCACTGGTTTGGAAGACTATGCATGAGGAGAGTCTCATCGAAGATGTGGAAGAGTACACTTCAACATTCCATGAAGTGCAAGGAAAACTCTTCAAAGATTTGAAGGGATGGTGTCCTACAATGGGAGGATATCAAGTGTTTGCATGATGAGGTCCATGATCCATTGGTGGATGAATGGATGTGGATGGTAGAAACAGAAAGGTAGGAGAGCTACTTATAGGATCTATGATACCGAGCATTGAGGAGGCATGGTTATGGTGGCTACTCTTGAAGGTTTGGCCATCATCTTCTTTCTAAGGGTGTGTGTAGGAAAGATGTGAAGCCTGCTGCCCATCATTGAGCAGCAAGGAGTATGGACATTGTGTTGATATAACTTTCTTTTATCAGTATTGTGTTCACACCACATAGTTATATGTGATGGAGGTATGGGGAAGTAGGCAAAATCTTTTTTTGCTTTGGATGTTCTTGGGAGAAGAAAAGCCAGGTTTACTCCACTTCATGATGTTGCAAGGAGGAGGAGATAGGAATTATCTCCTTATCCTTGAATCAATCTGAAGTACTTCCATGTGAGAGGGGCTTCTTGTTTGTGTAACATTATAGGATATATGTAAATGGAACATCGAAGAAAGGGCTATGCGTGGCGGGAGCCTATTTGCATAGGCCAACAGTGGCTGTCACTAGGAGCATAAACTTATGGATGGGTGTCCCCGAGATCCTTTCATCTTGGTCACCTTGATGGACAAGGAAGAAGGGAAGGTGAAAAGATGGTGCTCAATGGATGGAGACATCTATTGCTGTGATCTCAATTAACTAAAGCTTGGGTTTCCAGTACATGAGGGAGGGATCTTCATGCAGCACATGATCCAATTCTTTCATGAGGTATGTCATATCATTATGGAAGTTTTGTTCCTTGGATCCTATCGGCCTGATCTTACTTCTAGCACATGGTAAGGATCTTGTTGTTGCATTTGGTGAGCTACATACTCTTACCATTTCTGTCTGGGTGCATTTGCTCCACAAGAGGGCAAGCTTTTCATTAAGCTCACATGATCAACAATGGTAAATGTATGATGGAGACGACCATCCTTATATAGCCATGGGAAAGTGTTGTATTACTTCATGTATGTTCATTTGTTGTATACATGCATATTTACTATTCATTAGTAAGTGGAATAACATACACATAGACCACCATGTATCTAGAAACCACTTTCCTTGTAATCTTTGAAGGCTGAGTTGGAAAAATTGTGACCATAACTATCAGGAAGTGACAGCACATTCTGCACCATATGAAGCCTTCATTGTTTCCCTTTTCCTAATTCACGTCATGGTTCCAATTTCTGGGGGTTGATCTTTCTTTTGTGAGGAGCATGAATGGAGAGAAACACATTGACTAGATGTGTTCTTTTGGGAAGAGGATTTGTTCTTGCATTGCATGTTCTAATGGGAACATGAGAAGAAATATGGCCACCATATGCTTCATCTTCTTCTTATAGGTGTGTACTTAGGTTGATGAGATATGCATGTGTTTGGTGATTTCCCATCCATAACATGTTGGAGAGAGATCTTTGTAGATCTAGTCTTCATCTTGCCTCATGAAAACACGCATCCCATTGCTCAGCCATCGGTCAGCAAACACTCACACTTGTCACCCGAGTGGAAAGGCTCAGCGGTAAGTGGGCACCTATGTCTGCCATGTTCAGTTTTTCAACCCACCACATTGCATGAGCTCCAAGGTGGAGGAGATTCTGGGTTACCATGTTGGGAGGTGACTCATTTTGTATGGATGATTGCTTGAGAAGAATGTTTTCCAATCCATTAGGTTCCCATCACTTGCGATTTAGCAGGGACAAGCGACATTTGGGAGGAGGACTGTAATGTTTATGTAACCCAAGCTAATATTCCAATTCTTGATCCAACCTACTTGTAATATGGAGAAAATGAGTATGTAGGCTAAAATTATAATATATGATATTGGCGGTGACTCCAGAATATGCCCTTGCTTCCTGAAAGTATAGGCTTTCTCCTAAGTATAGGTAATACCTCTAGCCCCTAGTAATGAGATAGGGGACAGCTATCTCATTGAATGGTTCTATCAACTGTGTCCTTCCCTGAAAGGGCAGGCTGCTGGCCGAGCTAAATGGAACATTAGAGTTACACCGGTATCTTTAAGCACGATAAATAGTGATGGAAAGCCCCTTAAGTCTCCTAAGAAAGACAGCTTAACCCAAGTGTGAAAAGGAGACCCTCTTTGCAGCTCAATAAAAAAAATGCCTTTCTTATATATATATACATGTGTGAGAACGGGGGATAATATCAAGTTAATTTCGTTACTTTGACCAGTCAACAACCCGGATGTGGAGGGACGGTCAAGGAAGAATAACGGCAGCGTTTGGAGAATGAATCTCTTGATGGAAGCGAATCTAATTGGGTGTGGCCAAGAGCAAGAAAACTACATTTATTTAAGAAGGATGGTATCTGTGTTCCGCCTGTTTTGGGTGTGTTTTCTTGTCGAAGCTTTTGTTTCCTCTTGTTGTTTAACGCGGTTATTTTGTGTTTGTTGCTTTCGGGTGTTCAAAGCGGGAATCCCACCCTCTTTCCTTGAGAACCTCTTGAAGTTCTTTCGTGAGAATTTTCCACGTATGTTCCAGGCCAAACTACACATATTGCTTCATCATCGCGAGTTCTGCAGAGTTGTTATGCTATGTTGTGATGCCGACGATGGAAGGTTGAATCCCCTTTTACCGAACAGTTTCTCTCCTTAGGAGGAAAGTTTCCTTCCATTGGGAATCATTTGAGGGTCTTGACTCATTTCAAATATTTGGTATGTTCACACATTTCCCCACATTCCCGACGTACAGTAGCTAGAGAATACTTCAACACCAGCATGGAGAAGAAGCTTCGGTAGATGGTCTAGTGGCTCCCATTACGGTGTTTTCCTTGTGATTGAAGTTCATCCTTTCATAGGAAGGAAGCCACTTGAGGGATCTACATCAAATCAGACATATTTCAGCCTTCCTACATCTTATTTTTATTGTTGTGGTGATTATTAGGTAATTAAGAGAATCACATTTGTATGTAAAGTGTGTGACAGAAAACCACTTAAGGTTCTCTTGTATTTTATTAAATGAACTAGATTTTAGTTCTTCAAGCATTATTGATTAATAACATGAGTAGATCTACTTGTTATCCTGACACCTGAGTTGAGCCTCCTTAATACTGCTTTGTCTCTTTGTGCATAAATTCTAATGTGATGTTCTGAGGGTTTTTAGTGATTTTAGGCTTCTTCAGAATTATTGGGAGGTACATTTACCTCACCTAATTTCATATTCAGAATATACTCACCAGACTTAGATGCTAGATGGTTATATCTCATGGAAAAAGTGATTGTTTGCATTTTTATGGTTTATATTTCTAGAAATACATTTTTTTATACGAATGCATTTGTTTAGAAAGCGGTCCATATTCGAGGTATTTTAAGATATTCCCAATATTTGTATTTTCCCTATGCAGGATATGTAATGGTATCAGGCTTCCAATCTTGGCTAAACTGTGAATTCGGGGCTTTTCTCGCCAGAGAGAAGGAGAGGTGGACGGAAAAGATAAGGCTACATTATGTGAAGGAGAAAAGAAACAGAGCTTACAAAGCTTCTTCTGAGATCTGCTCACAGGAAACTTTTAAAGAGGTTGAAAAGCTAAAATGGAGTGGATCTCCAGAAAACTGAATCTAGGTTGATCAAGTTTTCCCTTAAATGCAATGCAAACAAACTACACACCTGGTATAGGTTTGATAAAATTACAGATACATCTTGAGATAGGTGAAAAGGAAGGAAGAATATGAGAAAAGCTGACTCTACCATTATTTTTAAAATGTGAATCTCAGGCGAGAGGTTTGAGAATCATGCCAATTTCCAAGGATTTTGCAAGATCCGAGGGTGGAGAAAAGCAAGCATGAGGATGTGAATAGATTTCTTCTATCTACTTTTGAAGGATTCACCCACATGTTTGGTGGAGCTTGGGTGAGAGAGCTGAACTCCTATTACAGCAACCCCACATTTTGAAGAGGCTAGAGCCATCAGAGAGGTGCAGCGCTAAATTTCAAAGAAGTAAAATACCTATGCATGGTGGATTTTTGAATCTTGTTCTTTGAAAAAATGCAAACACTTCCTCTTATGCAAGATTCTGTTGAGACATTGGTGGGAAATTTTGATGGGAAACTTCCACCACTAAGACACATAAAACGAAAAAAATTGAAAGAAAAAAAACCTTGCCTTGATGGAGAGGCTGTCAAAATTCCACTCACTTTTAGAAAACTGGGGGAGAAGCTGACATCTTGCATCACACATTGTTAGAGGCAAGACCTGCTGTCTTCCTAAACAAGGGCATGGGATCTCTTTTTTCACAAAGAGATCGAAAAATTGTTGAGAAGGTTTCCCGCCCACATTGATGAATATGAGGGGTAACAACGTTGTCACATCTAGAACACCTCTAGTACCTCATGCAAAGGAAGGAGGGCTTGTGCTCCAACAGAAGGATTCTTGTGTCCTGCCAGGGGTTAGGGATCTCATCGCTGGAGGGTCAAAACACAATCATTGAGCAACATGATTTGGCAGGCTTGTTGTATCGGAAGGAGAAAGGCCAAAGGAGCAGCATCACTTGATGAGAGGCACACACCTTCTCTATTTCAGAGACCTAATGCAAGGAAGAGGCTGCGGTTTGTGCCTGAGAGCGAGGCAAGGACTGCCCAACGATATGTGGGTCTATTCTTGACATTGGTCGCCTGCTACATGGAACGTTTCCACATGGGGAGGCCACCAGATCTTAAAGTTGAGGAAAAAGACATCTTGTCTTTGGATTCACCACTCTTGGTTTAAGGAGGTGAAAGATTTTGGGGCCCAGCATGGGGGTATCGAAGTAGCAGAAACACGACAACATCGAAGAAACTACATGCCCCGGATCCTGAGCATTGTCTTGGGAGGATTGATCCATACTAAGAGGTCTCAACTCTTCAATGAAGTGCTCAAGGATCTTGGTCGCTGCGTTCTTGGGCGGCCCTGATGGAGGATGAGTAGATACATGGTGGAGGATATAGGTCATCTATTCTCATGGCAAAATGTTGCAGCTAAGGAAGCTTCTAAACTCAAGGAGGAGGCTAACGACATGCGACACCTTCGGACTTCACCCAGACACTTTGATATATCTTTCATGACAGTTTTGTTGGGAGAGACATCTAGTAATGATATGTTTCAACATGAAATATGCATGGCCGGATGCAGTCGGGACGATGTCACGGCCCACCTTCCTACTCATTGAGGGTAAATTTTTCAATTAGACCATTTCAGCTCAAGGACTGAAGTACATGATAGAGGGTATACATTGCATTATGATTTTCCTTTCTTTATTTTATCTTAGCAACATGTTGTATTAAGGAGGATCATCCCCTTCTTATAATTTATATTATGATGTACTTGAGGCTAATTGTAGCATTGAGGTTGGCTATCTTGTTGGTGGTTTGTGGGGAAGCCACATAATTCTTGGTGTGCACCATTGGCACTGATGTATATTCATGATTCTATCTTATGAGATGACTGTGTTGTAAACAAGTGGCTGGGAGAGCACTTGTTGTTTTTGTTTGATGCAGAAGGATACTCTGTTGGGATTTCCCATTGGTGGAACTATGAACCCTCTCCGGTTGTCATATGACAACTTGTTTTTATTACAAAATAAATAATTCATGAGGGCATTATTTGGAAATGTTGGAGGTATTAGAATGCCCATGGGAGCATAATTCTCCCACTTTACACATGTTGTGTACATTTCATGAGAACCATGGGCAAACATGATTTCACATCACTATTTTCCCTTCTTGTGGGAAGAACCCTTGAAACCGAGGAGAGAGGCACTTCTGTGCTGGTTGTTTGATGAGGCTGGAAGCCCACATTCTTGGAGGCCATGTTAACTGTTAAGGACAAAAAAAACCCATTTGCATAAATAGAAAGAAGCCATTGGATGGAAGAATCTAATCTCCATGCAGCCCCAATACATTGTATAAACGAGTTGAGCTGATTCTTTTGATGAGCTACCTAGGATGGCTCATTTCATTTGGATGATAGCATGGGTGGAGGAGTCCACTCATTAGGAGCAAGACTCCCCATGTTTGTCATCACTCTACTTTGAGAGGCTAGGGGATTGTGATAGGTTTCCTCACCTTCACCTTTGAATTATGTGAGCCATTTGGTTTGTCATAGGAGGAAACATTGGATAGCGATTTTATTAAATTATTTTGATGCCAGTGATGGAGGCCATTGATGGGAGGCCACAAGAGGAGGAGGGAGAAATTTTCTCTCTCTGCATTTGTGAGGACAAGAAAATTTTTGGAGGGGGGGACGTAAAGTTCCCAAATTTCAGCTTCAGCTAAATGGAACATTAGAGTTAGCAGTATCTTTAGCCAATAAATGAGCGGTGGGAAAGCCCATAAGTCTCCTGAAATTGAATAAAAACACTGAAGTGCAAAGGAACCCTCTTGCAACTCAATAAACACCTCGTTGTGAACGAGGATAATATCAAGTTGATTCGATGCTTTGACCAGAGTCAACAATGCGGATGTGGAGGAAGCAAGGGATCAAGGAAGGAATAATGCTAATTTGCCCCAGAGGGGAGATGAATATCTTGATGGAAATGACCTAGGTGGGTGAGAAGGAGCAAGAAAAATCATTTTATTTAAGGAAGGGGATGGCAGCCATTTTTTCTTGTAACAGATTATTTATTTTTAGTGCCTTGTTTTTGCTTCCTCTTGTTGTTTAGCGAGTTGTTGTGTTGTTTAGCACGGGGTCTTCAGGAATAGCAATCCTATTTCCTTGAGAGCCTCTTGAGAGGAAGTTCTGCATGCATTTCCACATCGAGGTTTTAAGTAAGCTTTGGCTTACTTCATCGGTGCGGTTCACAGAGGGGAGATTTCATTGTGTGCGTATTGCCGGGGTGCGGCTGGTCGAAAGGTTCCAGTCCCTTTTACGAGCTAGTTTCTCATAGGAGGGATGTTTCTTCCATTGGGAGAGCTATTTAGAGAGGGTCTTGAGCTCATTTTAGGTCTGTGGTAGTAGTTAACACATTTCCCCACATTTCTAGCATTGTTCTAGCTGGGGAATGTTATTTTTAGGCAACTTAGGTAGATGGTACAGTGGCTCCGTTCCGGTGTTTCCTTATGATTGAGAGGTTCATCCTTTCATGGGAGGAAGCCCTTGAGGGATCTACATCAGATCGGACATATTTCAACCTTTACTCTTATTTTCCGATTTTACGGTGATTATTGATGTGATTTTTGAAGAATCCATTTGTATATGAAATGTATGACAAGAAACCCTTCCGGGTTCTCTTGTATTTTGTATAAGGAGACTAGATCTCAGTTCTTAAGCATTAATGATTAATATATAGATAGATCTAATTTTTCTCTATTTACGAGTTAAGTACTCATAAGACAATGTTGCTCTATTTTGTATAATTTAAGATAGCGGTGTTACGAGGTTTTAGTGATTTTTTTTTTTTTTTTTGCTTCTTCATTGTGGGAGGTGTATTTACATCACCTGTTTCCTTGTTCCCCGATCTCCTAAATTGAATGCTAGATGGATATGTCTCATGAGACAAGTGGTTTTCATTTTTATGGATTATGTTGCGGAAATACATTTTTTTTTAATGCATTTACCGAACGGTCACATATTTGGAATATTTTAAGATATTCCCAATATTGCTTATTTTATGTTTGGGATATTACGGATCCAAAAAGGGTATAGTAGGCTTCCTTTGTTATTTCACACTCTTGGATCAAGCCAAAAATATTCCATACTCCAAAAATGTAGGAATGGAACTTTGAAAATAAACAAAAAAGTGACTCCTGCGTGCCTTAACGTGACGCCAGCTACGGTGCCCACCCAAAAACTATTTGAAAGTTACGGGAGTTTGAAGGGGTCATCATCACCCAAAACCCCGGAAAAAAATCGGAAAGGGTTTCTTCTAATTCCGACCTTCAAAAATACGACACTTTGTAAGTTTGACCCCTCTTCCAATTTCGTTCTCTGTCTTTTTACGGTACACTCTTGTCAATCATTGTCTCAAAATCCCGGTAAACCTCTATCATCGTCTATCGATTTCCCAACACCCGAAGCTCTAAATCACCAGTACGACTCCCACAAATGAGCCTCCTCAATAGTAACGTAGGCCATACAACCAAAATGATTTATGATGAAAAGACTGAAACCCGCGGTGATCCAAGATTGAAGCTACGATACCATGGTAACCCAAATGGGATGTTTTCTAAATTTTCATAAGTTTACTTAAACCCCAAATTAATAACAATAAAAAAATCAACATGTATTTCACGAGAAAGATTTACTTATATTAAAATAAAACATAAACCTTTTAATCTATGTACATCAAATGAGAAGAATCTCGACATTTTATTATAGATAATAATTGGGGTTACAAATGCATGCTTTGAAAAAAGGTAAGATGAAAGGCGGTCACCAGATGAGTTGAAAGCACCTTTGGTGGCCTCAAAACTAGCGTGCACTCCACATCGACGAACGCCTTTGAACCCCGACGAAATAATGAGCAAAAGTTGAGAGATCTCGGACTGATATTCACCAGTAAGTGAAGCTCTGCCGAAACACGAATGAAATCTCCTCCGAGGGTTGGGTTTTATTAACCTCTTAATCTTGGGGTTTCTGTCACCGAGGGCGGGGCTATCGTTTGAAATGAGAACGACGTCCTGAAACATCTCACAAGAAAATGATGTGATCCCGGAGAAATGTCCCTCAATGACTCTTCCTCCTTTATTTTATAGATCTTGGGGCACTTTTGGGCCTTATTTTAATATTGTTTTAAATAGAATGCTTTTCCTCTTATTAAAATGTTCTTTTTAATGTAAAAAGGGTAAATCGGCTACAACGCCTCCTCCGATCACTGAAACGTATCGCTGCCATCGCAGGTATCCTTGTCATGGGTTCCAATGAGCTATTACACTAGGCGTTCCATCATGTATTCCTCCCGAATCACATAAGCCTAATACGAACGAGTTAAGCCCCCAAATAACTCAGGTGCCCGAAAATTGTCGAATGCCTTTGAATGAAAGCAAAACTTCTGGATGATGGAATATATCAGCGAATGCCATTTTGCCTTAGAAAACTCCTCAAATCTCCTCCAAAAATCATGGAGCTTTCTTGATGACACCTTTGTGCACTGTGACCGATGCTCCTAACTCGGTATCACAGCCTGTCATAGCGACACCAAAAAAAATAATAATAGGACAACCACAGCCCCAAGATTTCTTGCCCTCAACAATCCAATATGTGAGCCACTACCATTGCTTTGATGTGTGGACCCAATGGCTGCGGATCCCATGCTGCTTCCGGTCACATTGTACACACCTTCGCTGGCTCCCTCGGAATAGACCCCTCAATCGGGATCTGAACGGTCTCCTTGTGTCTGGCCGACAAACAATCCTCTAGAGCCCCAACCTTCCATGACTAATCGTAACCCAAGTCCCATGGGCAGGGATTGCCACCTTTGCCTGCGGGCATGAATGGTGCCCCATGAAGTGAAGTCTCCAACAACATCGATGTCCCTGGCTCTTGTGATGTGCCCGCCTGTTATGCTCTGCTTGCCCTGGCTAGTACCAACTCATCACTCTCCTATCCGGGTCCACCTCCAATCCCCTGCGATCCTGTCTCACAGATTAGGATGGACGGCGGAAAAACGACGAGCATGCCTACCAGCGGAATACGCGCAACATACGCTGTCCCAAGGCCTGTCTTCTTCGCTGTCCCCTATAAGGTGCCATAAAAGTACCATCCTCGCGATCTCCACCTTAGTATCATGGAAGAAGAGTCGGACACAGTGTCAACTTCATGGGAATATGCCCAAGTTATTGCTGGCTCATAATCAACTCTGTCGCTCTATCCCTGTCTTGTAGCAGTTGCGGCCTTGAAAAAAGCCCTCTCTCTATAATGAGCCAAAGTGACCGAATGTGTCTGTGACCCCATCAATGTACTCCTGATGCTACTCACACAATCTTTGTTGTATTCGGCGCATAAACGTACGTACGTACTCATGAGGTGTCGGTCCAACGATGGATTAGGGAAAAATTTTAGGGGCGAATTTTGAGGTTACTATGAATTTTTAATAAGTGAATTTTTTATAAAGCCATTTTCTATAGTTTAGTAAAATTATCCCAAATAATTATTTTAAAAATAATTAATTATTAATCATGCAAAAAAAAAGGGCATAAAACAAAAAAATGAAATTCTTTCGATTTTTCTTTAGGGTTGAGACAGATTTCACAGCATTCGCTGGTTCTGGTCGGAAGGAAGAGAGGTTACAAGTGATTAACCCCCATTTTTTCTTCGGTTCTCTAGAGCCCAGGAAAGTTGGTGCAGGGCTTTGTGCCTGGGTCTTCTTCTTTGACAGAGCGAGGGACTTGACGGGCCCTCTCCATTCAAGTGAGCTTTGAAAAGGTATGATCATCTGGGTTGCTGCGTCATTGTTGCTACTTGAATCTGCTTGTGTATGAAAATCAAACTGACTTCCAATTAGTGTTGTTCCATGAGTTCGAATTATTTTGCCATTGTTTAATTTTGCGTATAGGCTAACGAGAGTAATATGGTACAGTGCAACAAATGTGTACAACCATATGGCTACAGAAAAATTAAGTAATTTGCCTCTAGGGTGTATTTGTGGTACGTAATTATAGGGATTTACGCTGCCGCATTGTGGCAATTGTGGTAACGACGGATAATTATCTCGGCTGATATTTAACGAGACGATTTTTCCGATGAGAAGAACCTTGTTCTTGTCTTGCATTCTTCTTCTTGGGAAACGGTGCGTTCCTTGCCTTCATGAGATTCAAAAAAATGATGTCGATTTTGGTGGGATGGGATTCAGGTCAAAATGGAAGATTTCAAACATCACTGTCATTCTGGATTTTCGGTCGGTGCTTGTTGTGGGCGGTGCAGGCACCGATCGCGAAATCGAGAACTATTTGAATACGCCTTAATGCTTGGTCGGTGGGGGATGGAGTCAAGGGACTCCTGGCCTTAAAATCGGAAGCAGCGATTACGTAGTGATAAAAGCCAAGGGGTTGACAATGTGAACTGAAATGCCAACAACCCAACTTTTGATTCTGGAAAATTCGGTACATGAAAGTTTGAAACATCAGTATCGACAATATTGAAGCACAGAGATTGTTGACAACAGCTTTTAGGTTCTGAGAACTCGGTAAGAACGTTGACAGGTCATCTGATGCCATCGACAATTCCAGTAGCCTTCATGTTGTTTTAATTCTACTCAAATGTTTATTAGCTATCCAATCTCATGTCCTTTTGGAAGTGAGGTACTTATTCATCTAATCATTTTAGTTTGGAAAAGATTGAGTGGTACCTTACAACAATCGATTCGATGGGTTGTTCTGTTAATCATATAAGTTCATATTTATTTACCTAATCGAGTTTGAGCTTGAAGGCTGCGCAGTTGTTCCTGTTTGAAACAAACACACGAACAAGTAGCTTTCATGGCACCCTCTCATCGGGGTTGAACGATTCACCCCACATTTCTCAATCGAGGATTAATGGCTTTGCTGAAGAAATACTTTAAGGGTGGACATCAGCTATCGCGGTTTCGACTAATTTCATTCCAACATCGTGCCATGACAGAAAAAACCATCAAGAAAGCTACAAGAAACGATGGTGCAAGTTATACCCGCTAAGGCAATATAAATCCACGCCTTTTGAAAGAATTGCAATTCAGATATATCTCTTGTTTCGTTCCTTTATGGTAAAGGATACGATTTAACGAATCAGAAGCCAATTACAAGCATGCAACACCGGCTTCGACTTGTGTCATAACATGTGCAACACCCTCTCCTAGGGCTCGGCTGTACGAATCATTACTACGAGCAGCCATGGGTTTGTGAGTATACATCAACACGAGTATCCTTAATTAATTACCCTCCAAAGATAAGAAAACGAGCCTTTAGTTGTTTTCGGTGCTCTATTTAATACGTATTGTCTTTGCTTTCTATGTCAGATACGTACATATTATCCTTTTATTGAGATGTCTTATTTAAGATTACATATATACCTTGTATTAAACGTTTAGCAGAAATATAGTTTTGCTACTGCTTCTAACTAATTTATTTGTTTATGTAACTTACTTTTTAAATTGGTTGTTGTGAAAAAAATGAGTTAAACATTGGATGTCAAACTATTTCATCGGAAATACCCGATTTTACGTGGAAGTGAATGAATGTAAACTTAGATATTTATATACAATCCTGAAAATGTTTTGAGAGTATGTCTTCTAACTTTGATTCTTTAACCCAAGCCAAGTGGGTGCATTTGTCATCTTTTCTTTTGTCATTGAAAGTCTTTTGGCAAACTAGGGAAGAAACAATATCGTATGGGCAATATAAAATAGGATGGTATAATTAAAAGTAGATAATAACAAACCATGAGCGTTTGAAACTCACGGTGCATAGGTCCTGAAACATTTCATAAGTCACCAAAATATATCCAAGGCCATTAGTTTGACCCATGCTCACAAAATTTTACATTTGGTCCTTTTTGTCTGATTCATCTGGTACGCGAAGCAAGCACAATTTATAGGTACGGATTTCGGTGGGAAAATGAGTGTATGGAAAAGAGATTCGGTCCCATGATCAACGACACGACATGAGCTGGCATTCCCTTTCCAGGCAAGGCGCTTAATCGATCAATTGAGGATAAACGTATATAAATTTAGAGAAGAAACATGTAAATGATCCTAAAGGTACCCAAAAACATTTACACAATGTAACACAGGCTGCCATCTAATACTTGAATAGTTCTATATTTAAGTTGACTCGGACCTTTTAAGATTTGTAGTGTCTACAGAAATTGCATCTGTGCAACATACATGAATAGTAGCAATGTCACCACTTGCTTCATTCTCCAATTTACGCATTGCAAAATAGTATTCGGTTAGACTTAGTTGAATTATGTTTTTTCTTTCATAGATATTATGTGAACATTGATACAAAATTTCAATTTCGCACTTTTAGTAAATGTTATTACAGATTTGTGTACCTTATAGTGAATCATAGAACACATGTTATCTTATAACAACTTAAAATTAAGAATGAATACGGTAACGCCCAGCGATTCATAAACGATAGACTCCATTGCTAGGGTATCTCGATTTTGTTGTTATCACTATGATCATTTAAGTTCTCCAACATATGAGACTCCATGCTTTCTATAGTTGTGCAATCTTGTGGATACGAACAAATAAATTTAGGAGGCGTACGGAGATATAAGTGAATTATATAACATCTTATATATTATTATTTCTTGATTTTTTTTCAAAGTCTTCGCGAGGAAATGTTGAAACATTAGGTATTGCATTGTAAACTACTATAGTTGTATAATAGGGGAACATAAGCATAGCCTCATCATGTCATGCACCACGACCAAGAACTCTCGGTAACAAACACAAAAAGTTCACTATTTATGCGTGTCTGAAATACAAGTGACAAATACTTTACAATGCCTAGCACCTATGACATGTAAATTTCTAGATACCGAAACAGCTCTGTGAAAAAGGTGTTTGGGATTTTGAAAAATTTCATTTGAACGTTAATCCAAAATTGTGTTATGGAATATTTTTCTTTTAAAGCTAAAAATACGGATAGTTCTTGTCCAAAGTAGTTCTCATGCACTATTAGTGAGTGAATAGTTCAAACATCTCAAAGACATCAAGTTCCATCAAGGGTGTAAACTGAAGCACGTTATAGTTCTATAGTTAGGGTAAAAATGCAACTCATATGTTAAAAATGTGAGATGTTGCTAAAGTGGTTAGGTAGTACAGCATCATTACTTTTAAAATCATTCATTATGATTATAAAGTAAGAAGAGGTTTGGGTAATTACTAGTCTATATATAGTAGAATTAAGTTTTCTGGTGGTGTGATAATTACTTAACATAATATGTAATGACTTGTTGAGAACCTAAAATTGTCTATTTTAAAAATCAAAGATATCATATCAAAATGAACGGTTTTATGAATATAATCATGGTAAAATATTATTGTGCCATTGGTTTTAATGATATAAATGATTGAGACTAGGTGCTATTGTGAAAATCCCCATTAGATGCAATATAAAATTCTATAAGTGGTTTTATCAGATATAAATACTTCGGCACTAGGGTGCTATTGTGCTGTGGTTTTATTGATGTAAATGATTGAGACTGGACCTTTCATGTGAAATCCCCATTAGATGCAACACTCAAAATTCTCTATCGGATAATGTTCATCGCTTGATCCTGAGATTCTAAGAAGTAAAATCAATGATTTTAGATAATCGAAATCAACTTGTTATAGATATCCAAATTAAACTTCAGAAGAGTTGTTCATGCAACTAGTAGCTCAAGCCCAAATTAACGTACGATCAGATAGATTAAATTTTAGAATTATGTGATAAATGGGTCAATGCCTTCCATTATTTACTTGTTAATTAAGTTTTATTGAAATAGGATTTTTAGATAGTGTGGTAGATTTTGAAATTTCGTTAGAATGTCAGTATAAACTAAACCTTTCAAAAAAGTGATTTTCATCTTCAACTTTTTTTTTTGGTGGCAGCAAAAGTAACATCGACTCTTGTTTAAAAATTTGAGTTCACGGTTCTATTTTTTACTCATTACATTGAAGAAGCTAAGTGATCTTATAGCCAGGGTGGAAGGTCTGTGATGTTATAGTCTTAGAATCATTTCCAAAATACCATTCTACACGAAATCGCCTTTATGTAGTAGACGTCACATCGAGGCCCTCACAGGTGAGAATATGCTTGCTTGGACTTTCTGCTCCTCTCTCTCCTACGTACGACCTCTCTCTTGTTGTGTGTCTGTCATCCTTTTTGTAATGAGTGACAATTGGTACGAAAAGGACCCCTATTTTTGCACAATTGCTGTAAGTTTTACGAACACGAGAAGTTTTCCAAGTACTTGATCTTGATGCGGACGCATCATCTGTAAAACCTTGTAGCTTGTGGGATGGAATTTTTGTTTGCTCAATCCTATAGCAAGAACCTCCCAATCTCTCCCCGCCCAGAAAAGGATAGGAAGTATTAATGTTGTATGTTGCTCATCGGATGTTGCCCAATAGGTACCCACTATTAAACTTTTGGATTGTATTCACTACAGTGTATATGTTTATTCACAGGAATATCTTCAACTTCCATCATTGTTTAAATGAACGCTAATTACCATTTGTCCATGCACTTAAAAGCGGGGTGAAAAGCAACTTAAGGCTTGCTAGACCAATACACTTGAATCCATAGTTCATTTGGGCTCAAATTGTGGAAAATGTTGTGAAATCACCTTGCATGTTTGATGAATGGAAATCAAATATGGAACTTATGTGCGGAAGAATCAAAGGGTGTGAGCGAGCGATTGTGTGATAATCTTCTGTAAAGGATAAGAATGGGGAAGAATTTCTCCTTTCATCCTTAGACAGATTGGCATGTTTTTGTACGATTCTTCACAAGGGCTTCGTAAGAAAGGCCATAGTCTATCCTAGCTTTCCGATTATCTGAGAAAATTATGGAAATTCTTCTGGGATTTCCGGTAAAATCTAGCGGGAATTTTTGTAAATCCAATTACGGTTATAAACTTGGAGAATTTTGAGGTGTCCCGGGGTTTTGATGGTGTTCGATGCGTTTCACCCTTAAAAAATCGTTAAAGCATTCCTGTTAGATTTTTTGAATTTTGACTAGGGAGTTCTACTTCATTTTAGGCAAAATGCAGGCAAATTTGGAAAACTGAGTGAAAGCGACGCCATAAGAAAATGTTCGGTAACTTTTCACCATTTCGAATTCCGAACTTTTTTAATCATTGTTGGTTTATAAAGATTTCTTTCCCTAATAAATATTTCGATTCGAATAGGTAAGAACGACAAAGAAGTGGCATGTCTACATCTGAAAGGATGGGGCGCATCTCGCCATTTGAGAAATTTGCCTTTATCCAAATGTGAGTATCTTGTAGATGTATGGTCGCTCCTACTACAATTTCGAGTTGTAAATAACGATAATATATCAATGCAAAATCAATTCAATTGTCTGTGACTAAGAAATCACTTTTAATATTGAAACACACAGGGTCGGTGAGTAATATGATGCCTTTAAGCAGTCTATTAACATAGCAACAAAAATTATTATATGGTCTACCAATCTTTCAATGCTTATCTTTGTTACACAAAGTCGACATTAGCCACCACATGGTTGAGCGGTATTTTACCAAGCGGTTTCTTCTTTCTACAACGGTTATCATCGCACATTAAATACGAAGCAACATTTAAGTTGTTGAGAATATGAGCCTCGTTTTTGAAATACGGAAAGACTCCTATATTGAAGGCTTCATAAAACTTTATGTCTGAAACTCTCACATGTAGCGAGTACGGTGTTCATTTCGAGATAGGTTTGAAATTTGATGGGTCACGGAAGTTGTAATTACATAAGTACGGTGTGAAGATATAATAAAGGATGAAATTGAGCAGGCTGCAGCAGTGGAACATATCATTGTTGCCTCCAAATGCAACATTCATTTTCAATACAAGCATGAAACACAAGATGAATTTTGACTATCAACATCCCAAAATATAACATCCGTATTTTGATGATCAACATGCAAAATATAACATCCATTTTAATTCATTCTCGGTATTCGAAAAATAACGTGGTTTTAGGCCACTAACTTTTAAAAATGTGGTAATCTCCATTAACTTCCACGAAAGGGAAAATGATATACTTGGAGAGGGCCTCTTTTGGTGGTAATAGGATATAATTTGAGTTAATTGTACGACATCAGAACGCTATCACGAGATTAGTGAATTCCCCCGATGAATTCGCTGGTAATCAATGTAGATCCCAACTAGTACGGGAGAGAACACACACCCGCCGACACCCCAATACTGGTACCTTTGAAAATACGTAGTAATATAGCGCAATCATTCATCGTAAGTTTATCACACCGAAACAGTAATGTCAAGTAATCCCGGACACAGTACCGCGATGGTACATTTACCGAACGAGTGCGGGTGCTAAAAGCCTATTGAAGGTCTACGAACATTAGTAAGCCTTTGCAGGGATGTCTGCTCTTTGTCTAGTCTCCCACCTATAAATTATAATATCGTAGAGTAAGCTGATCTCGGTCCCGGTTGTCTCTCTTCGATTGAAAGCTTGGCCACCTTGTCTCCAATATTTCCCCTCTGAGGTAAAACAATTGAAAGTCAGATAGAAAAGTGGCTGGCTACATATCGCTAGAACTTTTTAGCGATTTGATGCATCCTATGTTTCTGCATATTTGTGATTAATCGACAATAGTCTTAACGTATTCAAGTTAAATAATAAGAAAATTATTTGAACATTAAAAAATCAGAAGTTTTGTTCTTTTTATAAACCGAAATCTTCTTGTTGTTTTAAATGTACGGGCTGTTCCTTAATAAAACAGCAGAACCTGAGCGGAAGGAAGCACGAGGCTTTCACCATCGTAAACATCGGACGGGTGAAAATGTTGGAAATCTAGAGCGTTAGTTAGGATGATTTCTCTTTTAATGATATTTCTTGTGGCTTCTTTCACGATGCTGAGTTGCGTCTTCAGTCCCTACAGTGTCCATTATTCTTGTTGAGCTTATGTGGTAGAATGCGTACTCGTGCATATCTTTCCTATCTTTTGCCAGTCCTTTCCCAAATTGTCTTTCACACAGGTAACTATCACTATCCTCGGCTTGTCCCTTTAGGTTATTGTTGCTTTGAGATCTAACTTGGTGTTCTTGATTTAATAAAGAAGATTAAAGAATTATTCGAAATCCTCTACACGAAATATCTCCTTTTCCTCCCTTACGCTCTAAGCATTTATATTAACTCTTAAGAGAGAAAATTAAACAGCTTCATATTTGTTTGATGGGCTTTGTTACCTTGCAAGTGGGTAACCCCTAGGAGAAAAATTTTGTCCTATGGATGGATCATGATTAATTCCATTTATAGATCATTTTTGGTTGTATTCTTGTTCCCATGCTTCACCTTGGTGGTTTTTACTCACCCCTAGTCTAGTTTGGTCTTACTGAGGCCTTTCTTCTTTGATCTATTTTGTCGAACAAAATAAATATAAGTAAAGAAAATTTCTCAAGTTTGGGATTTTGTGTCGGTTCACGAGCTGGGAAATTTAGCTCTTTTGTTAGAGTTTTTGTTTTCAATATACTTTGGAAATTTGATGAGTTTTAGTTTTGAGATATGGTACCCCATGGTTTGGATTTGAGATCAAGTTCATCCTCAAGATAATAGCAATTGAGATTTTCTTTGTTTTGAATTCTACATTCAAGTTGTACGGTGACGAGGCGGGGCTTAACAATTGCAGCAGGACCTCATAGTTGGTGGTCGGATGTTTCTATCGCTCGAGAGTTTTGTGTTGAGTGCACGGAAACTCCATCGCTCTAATTGACAAAAACAGAAAGTTGTCTTCATCACGATGGTCAGTACAGTTCCTTCAAGAACGTGGGAAGGCAGAGAGAAGGTAGTTCTAATAACAAACAACTCACTATTCCAAACAAAGAAAGAGCTACAGCCTATAGAATACATAGTAAAAATAACCTGGTCAGAGTTCCCAGAGCCTCATAGTAGATTAGATATTACTTAGAAATCTTTCTTTCTGTTGACAATCAGAAATGTTAGTAATTAAGAATGTACCATCATGTTGGAAAGCAAGTTTGTCCTCTTTGGAAATAGAAATTTTATCAACATATGTGCTACTATATAAGAACTAATATTGGTAATAATAAAGGTTGGTTGTGTTTGAATTAGATCATCATGTGAATTCATGACTTTTCATGTTTGTGATTGATAGGTATATGATATGTAATTAAAACAGTATAAATAAAATTTATAAATATTGACCACCCCAATGATAGTTAAATTTTTTATTTATTGTTTACCCCATACAAAAATCTATAGAAATAATATTTTTAGTTCGAAAATTGAATATTGTATTAAATTCCTCCTTGATAAAAATGTTCTTTAAAAGAATAATTCTGCATTCATGGGGTTACCTATATCTAAGTAGAAATGGGTCTATTTTACATCTATGTTCCATTATTTATAGATCATTACACGTTAAACAGCTTTACTCTTGGTAGCATTGCATTCAACATTATTGCTAAGTATGTTTTAAATGGATCAATCAAAAGTATATGATTTTATCTGTATTTGATAATGCAAGTTGAATACATCATACAATACATAGGAGCACTATGGATATGAGTTCAATATGAAATAATGTTGATTGCTACTATTACTATTATGTAAATTGCTCTTCAATAGCCATTATTGACTATGTGAAGAAGGCTTTGTGGGAATTTTTATTTTATAAGATTATGTAAGTGAGTTGCGGACCAACTAAGTACAGTTTAGGGTAGGAAGATTTGGGGTAGCTGTGTAATTCTTAATGATCTTGTCTTCTCTTCTGTGATGACTTTTCAATGTGCTTCGAGTTTGACCTATTGTTTTGGTATCAGTATATGAAGGCTCAAACTGCGACCTATATGTAACTACTTCTTATGATCGTTCTAGGAACATGAATCCCCATTTTATGGTTTAAAATTTGTCAAAAGTTTTCTCTCTTGTAATTAATTTGTGGAGGTTATTTCAAAATTTATTTAAGGTACCATGGATCTAAATTTCTTATGAACTTTCAACACTAACAAAATTTGGTGGAGTGTTGATCAATTCTCCTTGAATTTAGGGTTATAGATGTTAATGAAAATTTTGTGCATGAAGTTGGGTGCAAATGCACAATGTTGTGTATGGTATGATAAATATGGGATAGTGCAAAGCATAGTTTTGAAGATTAGTCTAGATTGTTCGTACCTAATCAACTAAATTGATTTAGTTTTTATTTGGATGGTTAATTGTTGGTTCAATGGACGGAAGATCTTACGGTACAAATACCAAAAGGAAAAATGGGGTCCCATCATGGGGTACTCTTTGTAATTTCTCCACCACCACTACCATCAGCGCCCTCAAGCTCCTCTCCAGCATCGTATGGGTGCTAAACGTTAGCACTTCGAACGGCAACACTGTACTTAGTAGAACTAGAAGAATGTGTTTTCGAAACTACAACGAACTACTTTCCGCGATCTGCTTGTGCAACGTGGTCTCGATGGTTCTCCTTCTACTCTGGTTCCAGCTACCATATCTTCCGCTGAGCAGCTGCCCCGAACTCCCACTGAACAGCGATTCACCATTTTTGTAGTAGTGATTATTGTGATTTTACAAAGATAATATAATCTCGTAGGGGGGGTGCTTAAAAAAATTATATATACATATTATATTATTAATAAAATACTTTTCATTTTCCTATGTATCATGGGGGGATTAACTGTTATTATATATAGTTGGGGGAAGTTCTTAAATTTTCCTAACGATGGATGCTCTGTCTCCAAAAAAACTCATCCCTCTCTGATTTAAAATGTAATGCTCTGTTTGTGTGCTAGCCCTGCGCGATGCTATCCCATCAACCTTATCTCCAAAGAATGTGGATAATAAGCTATTGTCATGAATGCTAATTATCATACATCATGTTGCTCCTCTGGTGTTTGGGGATTGTTGTGTATCCATCATAAGACTCAGTAACGAGCCTCCATACAACTCTACCCAAAGACTATCACACATAGTGTACATAATATCCTCCTCCTGGTAGCTCGAGCTCCATCATATGCTACTACTGACTTAATCGTCACAAGTGACTCATCTGCAGTGTCTCCTGAATTCTATTGCTCATCTACATAACACAGAATACGGCTACGGCCTGGTGTCCTTCTTGCGCAGCCACGATCTACTCTCCCGAAAGCATCCTCACGCTGATCCCATGGAATCATACGAAGAAGAGTCCTCACCCGCTCGGAAAATGCCCTTCTATCGCCTCACGCATCATCTACATCACTCAGCTGTGGTGGTCAGCCCAAAGGTCACCCTGAGATGAAGAAAAATCCACAGCAACTAAGCTCATTTCTATTGCTAGATCCATAAGCTAGGAAGACGACTCCTCACTGATCCATTGTCTCTGAAAAATAATGTTCTGCTCAGCAGGCCCCACTTGAGGCTGGGTTCTTGGCAATGGGGTGAAGTACTGTTTGCTCTCTCCTTCAGAATTCCTAAAAACCCTGATAACAACTCCCAACAAATGGCCTCCAGGACTCCATGCATGACAGCAGGATCGGTGCCGCCCTTCTTATTCACCTAATGTTGAATGATGTCTCCTAATGTTGAAGAAACATTAGAACATGTGAGAATCAATCCTTCACACCCAAATTCAGAAACATGATCATGAGTTCGAGTGTGGTAGTGACTTCCAAACCTTAAACTACACTCCCAAATGTGAAACTTTGCACAATTGTCCAAATCCCCGAAGGTTCCTGCTATTAGTCTGAAAATTATTTTCATAATGTCATCATTGTAGGGAGGGAAGGGTGTTGTTGTCTCAAAAATATCAACGAAACAAGAAGCATTTATATGCTTGACTCTCTCACTTAGATGTTCCAAGAATCTAGCTTATGTGATGCAAGCATAGATATCATTAATTAAGCTCCAATCAAGATTGCTCTACCTTTGAAAGGTAGAGTTCCAGTTTCTACAACATGGGAAAGTAATTTTCTGATCCTGCACAATTCCATCCCAGTACATAAGCCAAATTTCCCACTTCTTCACTCCTTTTTAGGATATAAGATTGCCTTTTTGCGACAAATTATTAACACCTTCTTCAGAGAAGGAGTCACACCTTTAATAAGTTTTACATTTTACGGTCCTTGCTGCATGGTGGTTAAGAACTAACTTTTGTATTTCTTCTCAAGCGGTTGAAGTCCCTCCATGGTTCAATCGTGGTGTGGTCACCTATTGCAATTGTTATAGTGATGCGGTGTTTTTATCACTTGAACCAGCCCTTTTATGCTGGGTGACACGTGTTCTTTGGTGTCAAATACGGTACATAGTGAGACACAAAAAGAATCGGTCTCAACCCCACAGCTGATATCTCTGTGTTTTAGCTAGAAAAATTGACCTGACTTCGTGACAAACTACATACTTGAGAATATTCTAGACAAGACACATTGTGCTTCTCCATGATACTAAAAAAAAAAAAAATGTGTGTCACTTAGAAATATAAGTGGGTGCAGGAAATCGCTTGATAAATATCATTTATACTTTCTTGTCTGAAGAACACGCTGTTTAATAGAGCTTGACCCTCTTAAGTTTACCCGCTTTAAGCGCTCGAAAAGGAAAATTCTAAAGATTTGGAAGTTGATCCCTTGCCCAAAACCAGGAAAAGGGTTTTATTCTAATTCAACCTTCAAAATACGACCTTTGTGGTTTGGCCTCTTCCAATTTCGTTTTAAGCATCATTTCTATTGCTCAATCATTGCTCTGAAATCTAGGGAAAACACTCCCCATATGGCTCACTCTATCATTTCCAACACCCATAACTCTTAAATCCACCAATACCTTGGCTCCCACAAACAGGCTTCCTCTAATAGCTTGCATAGGCCCTTCCTTCTAACCAAAAATAATTTTATGGTAAGCGAAAACCCAGGTAGTCCAAGATTGACTGCGAAATGTAACTATGTCCCACAAATGGGATGTTTTTCCTAAGTATAAGTTGCATGACTTCTAGAGTGTGCCATAAAATCAACATGTATTTAATAGAAAATTGCGATATGGAAATAAAACATACGCTGTGCAATCTATCAACAAATCAAATAGGAATAATCTCGTACATTTTTTAACCTTGAATAATATTTGGGGTTACAAATACATCTAACTTGAAAGAAAAATGCAGGGATAGGCAAAGATGCCAAGATGATTCTTTGCCCATTACCTTTGGCTAAAACTAATGATACACTCTCCCCGTAGCATGACAGTACATCACTGAACCCAGGGATAATGAAGCATAAATTTGAATACTCCAGATGATCTATGCTGATCACGAGCTGTGGCTTGGGCCAAGTCCTCAAAGAGAGTTGGTTTTTCGTCCAACACTCACAAATCCTGCAGGGGTTTTTAGTCACAAGGCTATGGCTGAAATGAAAACGACGTCTCAAACTTGTCTGTACAAAGAAAATGATATGATCTAAAGATATCCTGATAGCCTCCTCCCTTTATTTTATAGATCTCTTGGGCCATACCATGGCATATTTTAATATTATTTTATTCATGGAGCACTTTTCCCTCTTATTAAAATGTTCCTTTTTAATATTGAAAGAATGATAAACAACGTCTCCCAACCAACGAGCTGTTATTTTAAGGTGTTCCATCATGTGTTCTCCCAGAATGCCATGGTGTAATGGTGGGTTTGAGCCCACAAATAACTCCAAATTTTGGAAAATTTGTGCGAATGCCATAGGAAGCAAAAAGCCAAACGCTCGGATGATGGAATATATCAAGTGAATGCCACCCAACTACATATAAAACTCCTCAAATATCCTCCAAAAAGCCCACAGGCCACGGCCCAGTGACACCCGACACAATACTGTGTTCGGGGGGTACACTCCTAACTCTATAAGTCCCATCTCGGCCACTATGTGGGCGCGCCAAAAAAAAAAAATATTACGGACCTTGGCCACAAGATTGCTTGCCTTGAGCAATCCAAATGTCAAACCCTGCAAGCCCATGAGCAGGTGTTAAGACCCCGATGCCTGAATCATGTAAACCCTGAAATTAGGCTAACCGCCCTTCGACCTTCAGGATAGACCCCTCAATGCCGGAGATCCCAGCTGAGTCTCTCATGTGTACGTCGACAAACAATCACTCCCAAACCCCAACCACCATGACGATGTTTAGTCCCACGGCGGGCGCTGCTGCCTGCGGCTATGAATGCCCCATGGTGATGCTTAACAGGCGTCAATGCTCTTTGTCTCTGCTTGTGATGTACCATAAGCTGTCCTCGTCGCCCCACAAGCTGCACGTGCCAACTCCATACTCTCTCAATCCCGGTCCGGAACTCAATCCTACGATCCTTCTCTCTTGAAATTGGGATGGAGTGTTAACGACAACATGCTGCCTCACTACCGGTGGAATACGTAACACATCTTCTATATCCTAATATGGCCCCTGTCTTCTGTGCTCATATGAAAAATACGTACCATAAGGAAGTGCAGCTCATCTCCACTTAATCTATGTGAAAACTAATCCAATTTAGGTACTTGACTTCATACGGAATATGCCAGGAAGGTGTCATGACTCATAATCGACTCACATTACTCTTATCCACCATCTTGTAACGAAAAGTTGCGTATGGGAAAATATGGTTTAACATATTTGTCTGTCTTCTTCTGTGTGCACATAACTTTGACTTGATAGGGTTTTGGGTCCAACAAAGCAAGCAGAGCTAAGTGTAGGGTATATCAATGCTCAAACTAGTTCATGAAACATGGGATGAAGAGTGTATTGTATGATGAAGCTTTTCCCTTGTGAAAAAACTACTTTATTTATGTGTCTCTCATGTATTGTTGATAATGTTGGACATCATATGGTTGTCACTTGGTACTTCATGATGGAAGGAGGGACATCTAACGGCGAGTTGGGTCATTATTTGTGTTTTTTAAAAAAGAACAAATTTGGAACCAACATACATAACCTATTTAAATAAATGGAGGAAGCCTTCCTTATCTTGAATTGCCATATGGAGGAATAGATGGCCTTGCATCTGCTTTTGAGTTGTAGGGACAAGCAACAATTTCTGAGGGCTATAATATTCCCAAATGTTACATCACATTTAAGAATATTAGAGGTCACTTGACTTTTCTTAATGAATTAAGTAAATAAAAGGAGGTGGAGGACCTGTTTATAATAAGAATAAATATCATTTTATACGCATGAATGTGGATTAATTAGCCTAGATACATAAAGAGGTAGTTGAAGGCAAATACTAATGTGAATAGTTGGAGATCATATCTCATTTAATAGAAAGAATCATAGGAGGGTTGATTCGATCGGCTAAGATCTTGAAGCTTTCAAGCAAAATGATCATTGAGCATTCATGATCAAGTGGTGGAGGATCATGTGCAAATGAAGCACACATGATGGAAGATGCACATTGCCTAAAATTTGTTTAGCAATTGATTGGTCCAAGCAGCACGGTCCCATGAGAGGATCTTGTCCACATGAGGCTAGCAGCAATTAGAATTAAGACGAGAGCTTGAGGGCTCAACCATTATAAAGATAGGAAAAAGTGAAAAGTTGTCTTGTATTATTTGATGTATGATCTTTTAGATGGAATTATCCAGTGACATTCACTGCGTTCTTCGTTGTTTACTTGGGAAGATTATGGGGGTGTTGTTGTGGGGGTGTTCCTGGTCAAGAATCCTCCTCTTTCTTTGAGTGATCTCTAAGAAGAGTTTGTCCTTCATTATGCATTAGGCTTTAAAAATTACTTGTTTCACTTTTTTCCTACTTTTCTGTGAACATTCATATTCAAAAATTTGCGGTTACGAATCGGTTTGGAAAATTGAGTTGTCCTTGATACTTTTAGTTGGAGACAAGGTGAGGATTAACTTCCCATCACTTGGGCTTATTGAGTACGACCTCCCCGAAGCCACATTGTAGATCTCACATTAGGCCAAAATTGTTGACCTCCTAGCGGTATTCTCCCTCGGAATAACGTATCATATTGTGAGATCTGAAGGAAGGAAGTTGCTAATGCTTGTTCTAGAAATCCGGGTGGAGGATCGTCTCCACATTGCCATCAATCTTGCCACTTCGACTGGAGTTTGTTTGTCACCCAGGCGGGAAGGCCCTCTTTCCCTCACGATTTGTTTTTTTGATGGGTTGTGTTGCAACGGTACCAAACATATTTGGAGGATTAGGAGCTAGATCTGAAACTGCTAGCTCATGGAGTACGAGGGGGTATCAACCCTTCAAGCATGAATGCGATGCGAGCACACCTTTCAGCCATCTTTTCTTCGGTCCCCTGGCTTCGGTCTTGTGTTCTATGGGATCAAGGGTCAAACCCTGGGGAGGAAGTTTTTCCAAAGTTGTGGATACGGAAATCCTTTACGGGTTCTCTTTGGGAATTCATCATGTGGCCATATCTTGAATCTTGGCATCATCAAAGCTGCGTTTTGAGTAGATGCATTTCTTTTCGTCACCTTTTATGTTTATGTTATGCTAAAGACGGTCATGAGTATTTGTGAAATATCAACGATTCATGTTGTGCCTGCTTTATACATGTTTTCATGGTGATCCTAGCTCATCTGGCAGTGGACTACCTATATTTTTGTGATGGTATATCGTCATCTCATTATTAGCTTAGCTCAACTCTTTCTGCCTTATTCTGGTTGCTGTAGATTTGTTATTTGTCTTGTTGTAATTTCTTATATTTTGTAAAGTGTTACCACTCTCACATTTAGGATATTACGAAATTATCGGAGAAGGAAGAACGGGGGATAGGCTTACGCCTGTAGGGATAGAAAATATGTTGGATTTGAATATCAAAGAGAATATATTATTTCTGTACTGCTTTCCCCCTTTTATATGGGACTCCCATCGAGAAAATAATCGAGAAACAAATCTGTTTTACTAAGTTAAACGGATCTCCGGTCAAAGTCTGACTCAAAAAGCCCCAAACCCATGACTTAACATAAAATTTGTTTCAGGACATAGATAGTGTGATTTTCTGATGGTTTATGATGAAATATGAAGGAAATAACATACATGAAGTGTGTGCATTAGATCATGGAGAAAAAATAGAGAAAAAGCCTATTTTACACATTATTGGAATGACCGGCAAGGGTTACATGGAATGCAAATTGCAAAAGTGGAATCTGCCGGTCCGGATAAGAAAACAAAACAACTAAGAGTACGGTATATACAATGAAAAATATAGAAATTAAGGAGAATACTTCTTACAAATTTTACGGGAGGAAAGATAGCCCTTTCACACAGAGAACAGCTCCCAAGATTTAGGGGGTTTGACCCTCTGCATAACCTGTAAAAGAACCGGGTTCCTAAAAAGAACATCATGTTGTGATCTTCCCAGAGAATAACGGCCAGGGTGTAAGATGTGCCAATATCACTCCAAGGTAGGGATGAGCTAGAGAAATTAGGGATAGGATTTCCCTTTTTAACTCTAAGTATATTTTGCGTAACGTTGACTGCGTATTTCTTTAATTCTTAATAAAATTCTTGAATTCCTACTTGAGTCCGGCCTCTTTCCCACTTAAGTGTGTTTGTAAACCGAGCCTAAGTTTAACCTTGTTCACATTGAGCATTCGTTTATTTATTTTTTTGGGAGTTTTATTGATCCTCCTTTAAAATTTTATTCATAGGGCAGAAAGAACAGGAGCAAAATTGCATATTCCCATTAGCTTGGCTAATTGGGAATATTATAGTCCTCCCCATTTGTATTGGTGTTGTTGCCTCAGGGTTCAATACTGTCTAGTACACTATGAATATGGTCATGGTTGACTTGGTCCAAGTGATCAATGTCAAGGACAACCTACAACCTTGAGGACTTTAGCCTTCCTGATTCATTCAAGCTGAAGGAAGGAAGGAGACAACTGCTGACAAGAAAGGAGAAATCAAAAGGTAATAGGTTTCTATTGTCCACTTTTGATGGAATGTCTGAAGCTGACTTGGAAATAAGCCTCAATTTTTTCCCTACATCCGAGTGGTAGAAGGAGAATCGATAAGTTAACGATGCTGCACCTTGAGGACGCAAAAGCAAATGGTCGGATTGACAATGTGGGACATGAAAAAAGTTTCTTCTTTTGAATATTTCACTCAAAAGGGTGATTAAGATATTTTTGAAGAGAGATCGAGAGGAAGATAAGTCATCACCATCTCTTGAGAAGACTTGTATCGAAAGCACTATCACGGTAGCCAGAGGGGCAACCTTCAACATGTAGAGTTAGAGAGGCCAACAAGGTGGAAAGAACTCTTGCAACCATACAGGGAGGTGTTCCCAAAGGCCATCAAGGTATGATTGTATTTTCGCTTCCTCTTATTGCAGCAAATCTCTTATAAGTTTGTGAAACTTGCTATCGCATAATGCAGAGCCACTAAATAGAAAATACGTTATGGGCTGAAGGAGGTAGCTTAGCCAAAATGCAGAATGAGGAAATGTAGCCCAAAGAACTTCTCTCCTTCCCTAATAGTGAGAAGTTCCTTTCACTCTTCACGGAGACCTGTTGGATGCAAGAAAAGCACAAGTTGTGCCGAAAGATGCTACGATATCGCCTTAATAATAAAGCTGAGGCCACATCAAGCACAGCAGAATAACACTCTCTTCATAAAGGTGGTGTCACGAAATGAGTTTAGGCTCTTGGATCATGTATCGATGGATCTCGTATTAAATCCAAGGAGATAAAAAACAGAAATCCAAACTCGGTGAAATCAACAATTTTCCCACCACCTAAATCCTGGCATGAAAAGATAGAAATGGGGTTGCGATCCCGCACATCAACCTCGCCGGAAAGTAACATGGTCCCACTAAGTTGTAAGCGAATAACAATATGGAGGGTTGAATAACGACACGCACATCAGAAAAATAGGTCTACAATATGGCCATACAATGTACGAAGAAAAATGGAAGATTTACAGAATAAACCCTCAAGATTGAGGTGCTGTGACAAAAGTGAGACTACAAAACTTGACGACATTGCTTTATATGTTTGAACGTTGTATATTAGATTTCAGATCTAGAATATATATACATGCAAAAATATGGTCTGTGATTCATACACCTGAATGGGATATCTATAGATTCCCCTTGGGCTTTTAGATAAGGCATGAATGTACGGAAGTGAATCACGGGATCTAGGGTGTAGATACGCAACAATAGGAGATTACGCAATGAAAATGAAACATAAGTAAATTAGATACGGAACAAACACGGATTGGATGACGATCACGGATCATCACAATGAATGGGAGAATCCACATCACCAAAGATCTATATTCCAAAAAGCGGTCAAAACACCCTGCCAAGGCGGGTACTTGCAAATAGCATACTGATGGGCAAAAATTTTCGATGTAGGCTCTGTGCTTCGGTTTGGCTAGCTAGGATCTGCAACAGTATATATCGAGATCCAAAAATCCTCTTTCCAATGGGATAGACGACTTCCCCCACTTAAAGAGCCTCTGTATTTTCTGGATGGGTACATCCTGACCTCCACTTGCTGTGACTGCAAAAGCAATCAAACCCTCAATAGGATTTAGTTGGTTGGAGAGATGAAACTTGGCCAAATGTTTGGTTGTGGACAAGATACAACAAGACTCCCTAAAGGCTACTCTAGGAAAGAGGTGGGTTCCACGAAGCCAAGAACACCCAAGTACTAAACGAGCACTATTCTGATATGACCGAAGACTGGGGATGTCCTAATAGGAAAATACCTTGAAGTATCGATGTCGACCTTCTTGGTGTCACTCCTGCTACTTTTAAAATGTGGAAATTTTTTCTACGGCACTAAACCATCTTGATGAATTAGCTTCATTCACATGGAAGTGGCCTCCAACACCGCTTAATTGTGTTGTGCACTCTGGAGAATGCCGGCCTGCAGACGGTGTTGTTGATTCGTCTTGTTGACCCAATCAAATGATCCGACCTCTTTTCATAGGTATGTTGTGAAAAACATTTCCGAATTTAACCTTTTTCACATTGAGCATTGATTATTTTTTGATGTTTGAGAGTTTTCATCGTCTCCTTCACAATTTTATTCATGAAGAACGAGAAAAAGTTAAAGAAAAAATTATATTCCATTAGCTTAAAAACATGGTGGGGATATTACGATCTCCCCTCCCAAAATGTTGCTTGTCCTCAAAACAGCGATGAAATCGAGTCTTTCGACACTTCCTCTTCCCATTGGTGACACCATCAAGGATCAAACTGCATAAGGCCGGGTGTTCACTAATCCATCCTTCCATGAATTGTCCATTAAGTCATTATAAGATATTATGATCCATCCCACAAGGTCGAGGAATTTTGTTGAAACAACCGTTTTATTTCTCTCCCTGAAATATGTAACAAAAGTATGAAAGGGCCTGTCTGTGTTTACACATGCCTCCTGTTCTTCGCATACAATTTCAAAAATAGGACAAGTACATCATCCATGTGTGGAAGCAAAAGTGCAATCACACAAGCAGAATTTGAACAAGAGGAGAACGACCAATAGTCCACATATGGTGCAGGCGCAGACATCTCTTGCTGCATCAGATCAAGATGTGGTAAGTGGTCTTTGCCTTGCACTTATGTTACCTCACTATGCCATTTGGTATGAGATAAATTTGGTTCATAAAGGCACCGCTCATGATAGAGAATCTCCCTTTGTTCATCAAGGTGGCAATTATAAATTTGAGCGGCCCCACTGCTTGCTATGAGATTTACATGATGTATCACTCCTCCTTGGAGCCATAGCCTCATAAACATGGTAAAAGAATATGCTATGATTAAAAAATAAAACTTGACTTACATAATCAATTCCTCTGCATCAATACACTCTATCTCATACACATGAGTTTGTTAACGGATCTTCCTCCGCTTCCCCAAAGAAGGGAGAGATGGCTGAAATAACCCCTCTGTGGGGTCTGTCTTGCTGCCCCAACTCCCTGCTGTACATCTTTTAAAATTACGTCTGACTCTTGCTTTTCAAGCCTCTAATCAAAGCTTCTCATCATGATGTTGTAGATCCTCATGGAGTGCTGTGTAATGGCTTGAACTCTTTGTAAGCTCTTTCTAGCATCTCTTGTGAAGGCTTGGAGGATCTAGACAGAAGACCCTACTGTGATGATAGATGACCTCTTCATGAGCTAAATAGCCCTCTTCACTTGTTGGTCATCAAGTATCTGTTTAAGTGTGTAGATCATGGAATAATCCACTGAACAGGTTTCCAACTACAGCTCTAAGATTGCTCAACGGTGACAGTGGCAGATGATGCATCAACAAAAATGTATACATGTTAAGTCTCCTCAACAAGGCATTTCCTATGTCAAAGGTATGTGTTGGGAGGCAGTCCTTGTCTTCCTCTTCCCACAACGTAGATCTAGATAGAGTGGGTGGTGATGATAAGGAACAGATCTCCTTCTTCTTCAGGCTTTACCCAAGCCTCTGCGCCGTTGTGCTTTGTCCTCCAATGCTCCAAACCTCATCGGATGGTGGAGCACCAAGACAAAGTACACCTCGCAATTCTAAATACGAGGTGGTCTTCTGGGTGGTTTACCACAAGGCAGAAGGTGATGCCTCATAGGTGTAAATACGCCGCATCAAATGGGATCAACATCTCCTTACTTCCATTGTGTATTCCTCTGATCTGTGTGTGGAATTCCCACCCAGTAGCCTGGTATCATTCTTAAAGTTACAAAGGTGCTCTTGATTGGAACATTTTCTCCTTCCCTTCTTCATGCCTAGGCAGATGTCTTGGTATGTGACCGTTGTGACCTTGCAACAGTAAATATTTGACATACCACAGCACTGAACACTTGTTGCTCATCACTCTTCATGTATAGGATCCTTGGGGCCTTCTTGCCAGATACAAAATGCCTCTTTATAGTGGATACGGTAGCCATCTCCATATCTTGACAAAAATAGATCTCCTCATGTTATACTGCTTATTTGAGAATTTTTAGTTCTTCTTCTTCTCTGTGGGTATGCCTGTCAATAAGAGATCATTTTCTTGATCTCTCCTTGAAAGGACACTCATGTCATGTCTTGAAGAAAATTTTCTTCTTTGAAGCTAAGGCCTTTGCCTTGGAAAATCATGTGGCAGATCTTTAACCTCAAAAATGTTGAAATGGATTTATCTCCATGGATATTTCCATCTCATGCAAAAGTTTTGGTTTCTTAGGCTTAGTTTGTTTCACCCAGAAAATTTCATATGCTTTAAAATCAAATCTTTTCCACTAACCTCCTAGTGAACATATAAAATGAATATGTTTACATTTTCCAATGAAGAGAACTCAAAAAATAACCAGCAGTCCATATGCTTTACCTTGGAGGTGGGTACTTAGCTGCCTTCATGTTTATATACAGGCTCAAATCTTTGTTGCAAATATGTGTCAAACTACCCAAAGTTGGGCTGAGCTCTTAGGTGATCCATCAAAAATAGAGTAGAAAATCTACCTAAAATGGGTTACATCACACCCTCTTCTTCTGCTATAGTATAGGATCTCCCTCTCTTCATAAATGTATACTCGGATAACATATGGGTATTTGGTTGTGTATTGCAAGGGGGGGGGGGGGGGGGGGGGGGGGGCCAGCAAAGGTGAATAGGTGGCCTGCATGTTTTGAACATACCCAGGGACAGCAACATTTATCAGGAAGATGCTGTCTTCCCCCAAAATTTTACATCACATTTGGAATATTAAGAGGTCCTTCAGTTTTCTTAATGAATTAAGTAAATAAAGAGGTGGAGGACCATAATCATAAATAAAATAAATATATATTCCTTTGAAAAAAGATGATTGAGCAACTACTACGTGAATGAGATTGGAGATCCCGTCATTTAATGAGAGAAAGATCATGGAGGATTTGATTGATCTGACACAGATCTTAGAGATGAAACTAAAGGATAGTTAAATTAAATAAGTAGTGGAGATCATAACACAAATGAGAAATAAACACATTGGAGAGGTGTGTACATTGCACCTAGGCTACATTTTGGTTGATTTGGTACTTGATACGATCACTTGGAAGATCTTGTCCACATGGGCTAACGATTGATATTAGGGCTTCAGAGCTTGAGAGAGGCTCAATCATTATAAAGGAGATGACAGCAAAAAGGTAAAAGGTATCTTGAATTATTTGATGCAATGCTGGAGGTAAAATTGTCAAGTGACATTCCTTTGCATTCTTGGGTTGTTTAGCAAATATTGCGGTGTTTAACGCACAAGGTACCTAAGCGAGAATCATCTCTTTCCTTGAGTGATCTCCTAAAGGAAGGAGGTTGTACTTCATTATACATCGGGGATTTAAGTTCATTTCATTTTCTGCTACAGCGAGCTTGGTCATATTCAAAAATATTCATATTTACGAAAAGTCAATTTGGAAAATTAGGTTGTCTTCGATGCCCAATTTGGAGAACAAGGTGAAGATTATCCCCATCACTTGGGCTTATAGATCGTATACGGAACACATTGCCCGGGGTACGGCATCGAGGCCAAAAGTTGTTGACATCCTAGCGACGATATTCTCCTCGAGAATATCGTTTTCCATATTGGGATCTGAAAGGGGAGGAAGGAGATTGCAAGTACTTCAACTAGCAATCCGATTGAGAGGATAATTCCTCCCCACATTTCTCGGTCTTTCCGTGGCTTGGGGGTGTACGACATATTTCAGCGGGCATAAGGTCTCTCTTTCCTCCCCAATCTTGCAGTTTTAGAGCGGTTATGGTTTAGGCGATTTTAAACATCTTTTGAAATTAGAGCTAGATCTAGGCTACTGACTCCCATGTAGATACGAGGAAGGATCCAGCCTTCAAGAATAGATGTGATCTAAGCACACATTTCAGCACATGTTCTATAGATCTAGCTTAGGGTCTTTGTTACGGCGGAATCAAGGATCAAACACGGGGTAGTTTTTCAGAATTGCAGATCTGGGAAATCGCTTTTGGGTTATCTTGAAATTCATCACATTGTGTTGGATCTTGAATCTTGGCATCATCGACCAGTTTTGAGTAGATCTGCATTTCTATTTTTCAGCCAATACTGTTGTCTATTACTGCCGAAGAGCAGAGCGATATTTGTTTGCGAGCCTCAACGATTGCATTAACTTTTCCTTTATACATGTTTTCATGGTGATCCTGGCTCCCATGTGACAGCCTGAATATAACTATATCTTGTATTGTTGTAGCTTAATCTAAATATAATAAAATGACTCAACCTCTTTTTATGTAGTTTGTGTAAGATTTATTTTTGTCTTGCTATAAGTTCTTATATTGTGCAGTATTACGCATTCTCCCTTTTGGGATATTACAATGGTATCCATAGCATGAGTGTTTTCGGCACAAAACACGGGCAACTTCATCTTGTGCATTGAAAGAAGAAAAATAGATGAGATCTGTTAATGAGGATGAAAAATATGCCACTCCTTTCTTCGGATCCTGCAGGTCTCGAGGTCAATCAAATGAAGGAATAACACGGAAGAAAGAATCCCGAAGAATGTGTGATGAAAATGCTACATCAGCCGCAAAGAGAGCCAGGAGGAATCCTAGATCTCCTAATAGATCCACTATGCCCTTTCTTTGAAGAAGGTGAGAAAGTGCTAAGTGAAGAAAAGATAATTTGCAGAACTCTATGGACTCTCGGTCTATATATTGAAAATTTGAAAACACGGCCTCAGGGGATTTCAAGGAGAAGCTAACTCTCCAACAATTCTTCAAGGTAAAGAAAGAAAGGATCTGGCGGCATTAGAAGAGAAAGGCATAATGGTTCTATTTGCCTACATTTGATGAATATTCCACTCAAGCAATGTCAAGGGTTGGAGGAGGAGTTGGATTCATTTTTAGCTTCATCATCATGGTGAGGACGAGGAACTGATCAAATTAAGCCTTCATCTCTTAGATGAAGCCAGAAGATTGATGGTTTGAGCACTGTAACTTTCTGGTGGCAGAAGTATTCATTCTTTCTAAGAATTGAGGAAAGTTTGATGTGGAGAAGAAAAGTTGTGCTACAAAGCCATCTCGAGGAACCAAGGAGAATACATCACTACTGAACAAGGGTCCTACTTTCTTCACCTCACTATGCAATGCTTGTGTCTGGAAAGACATGCCATCTGCAAGGTAGTGTTGGAAAACTCCTTGTGGAAATAAACGAGTCCATGCCGCTGGATCAAGAGATGCATGAGAGGAGGAAGATGCCAACACTAGTACATGCCCGAAGAAAAGTATCCTCTTACAAGCATTTGGAGACATTATTATCCGGTTGGAGAACTCTTGTGTTACATAAAGTTCCCACATATCGATTGATCCAAAGTGTATAATTTTAGCACCTATTGTTTCAAGATACATGGATAAGCAAGGGTTAAGACAAAGTATTGATTTGAGAACGAGACGCTCACCGGCACGGAGGCCTTGGTCCAGTAGGGAGGAGACTGAAAACTATCCTGACTACGTGGTGGTGAGCTACATTCAACCGCTGAGTTGAGGTAGAGTTTGAGAAGAAAATGGGATTAGCATTTTCCTATGTACCATGAGCGGGGTGTGAAATACGGTGTGCCAGTCTCACAGGCAATGCATGTCACCTGTGCTGAGATCTACATCAACATCCTTAGTAGGCTGTGAAAAATAAAGGTCTTCATCATTCTTGGGGCATGGAAGTGACTTCACTCACTGCAGAAACAATGGAAAGAAAAAGATGACAGGCAAATGAACATATTAAAATGAGAAACATTTTCTCCTTCTGAATGACCCTTTCTCCAATCAGGACTTTCAGCACATAAAGAAAAAACTTCTGCTAAGCCAAATCCAAAACTTACTGGTTTTTGGAGGGCCTTTAAATGGAAAAGAATACGATTAGAGATGCGTGAAGATGCATTTCAACATTGAGAAATGAAAGATTCTTCAAGTATTGGGGAGGATATTCTACAAAGGGAGATGCCATGATTATCAAGTACTCATTCATCATCCATGCAGGAGTGAATAGGTGGAATATGATAATGATTTGCAAAACCATGCAGATTTACAAATGACATATGTTGATACCACTAGTTTCATTGGGAAATTTAAACGTATCTCAAAAAGCTTCCTTTTCTGATCCATGCCTTGAAAAACACCATGAAATGAAAGAAGAAAGGCATGAGTTTATATTGTGACTCTTGGTGGAAAATGTAGATACCAACATCATCATTTTTGAATCATGCCTTGTTTTCCTGATAAATTGCAGCAAGGAGGCATGTTCATTTTGGTCTCACTTGAGAAGGTTATTTTTTATGACATCTCCTATGTCTGTGTGTTTTGTATTGTGTAGAATTTGGCATAATGATCTCATGATGTGCATTAGTGATGTTTCTTCCATATTGGCTGATGTGACATCTTATATTTCATTAAGAAGTATGCTTTAGCTATAATGCACATGAGAGAAAGAGAAAGCGATAAGATCTCTTGTTACTTTGGTTGCTCATGGGGAGTTTGGCTTGATAAATACCCATGGAAGAGATGGAGGATGGCAAAAAGGCCTTGCAAGTGGTTTGTTAGGAAGACCATGGTTTGACATATTTTGTCTACCCATATTACTTCATACCCTTTTTCATTGCATAACTTTTGAAATGATGGAGTTTGGATTCAACAAAATTTGACAGGGACTAATTATTACATGCTTTGAATATTTTTCGATAAAGTAAACCTGCGAGTATCGGGAAGATATGCTGAGGTCACGAAGTGTTATCTATACTTCTTACTATTACCTTGATGACAGTATTGCTGTAGAAAAAATTAATTTCCCCTAAACTACCACAGTGCTTGTACACGTTGAATTGCCAATATCTTAAGATATTATTATTGTTGCTTCGGAATTTTCCCTGCGAGGAGGATTGTAATATTTCCCCATTAGCCAGCTAATTGGAATGTGTAATTTTGCTTTAAATTTTCTCTCATGAATAAAATTGTGAAGGAGGATACGATAAAATCATAGCGACAAAAATAAATCAATGCTCAATGTGAACAAGGTTAAATCTGAACTTTTCTCATAAACACATGTAAAGTGGGAAAGAGGTTGGATCATTTGGGCGGAGTCCAACGGACCAAATCAATAGCTTTGTCCGGTGTAATGTCTCTGGGAAACTGTATGAGTCCATGTTGAAGGCACTCCTTCTTAGATAAGCTAATTCATCAAAGATGGTTTAGGGTTTGACAAGATTTCCACATTTTCTTCAAAAGAAAGAAAGAGGACACCAAGGAGGGGTGCAATGGTGCCCTCTTCCCAGAAGAGTATTTCTGACTGTCATCCTCATTCTCATGGCTGATTGAGAATGTTAACACTTAGGTGTTCAAAGTTGAGAATCCTCCTCCTGGCCGACTCTTGGAGGTCTTGTTGCATCTTGTCCACTATCCGATGATTGACCAACCTCATATTCCAACCACAATTGAATCTTCTTTGGGTTTGATTGTTTTTGTAAGGCTGTGACAAGTGAGCTCTCCTGCCTCAGATCTAGGCAAATCTAGAGGGCTCTTTTAGTGGGAGATGTCTGTCCCATTGGCAGAAGGGTCTGGATCTTTTGGGCCATTTTCAGATCTTGGCATTAGGCCAAACCAGGTGCTAGATCCTACAACGTATTTCCTTCCTGACTTTGTATTTATGACATTCTTCGATTCTTGAGGTGTTTTGTTTAACACCAGAGGAGAGATCTCCCGGTGATAGGATTCTCCCTTTCACCTGGCTGGTCCATGTGTGTGCATCAATCCCATGTTTTGTTGAATCTGATTTAATATCCTTCTACTTTTCACCCAATTTGCCCCGAATATTCTTTGTAGATGTAATTTCTGAATCTCCGAATCCTCCATTCATGTTTTGATCGAAAACCCAAGAGGAATGTTGTGAAAGAACTCATCTCTTTGTACAAATATGATATAGATATATTTTTTTGTTTTAAATATTCTATTTAATGTAATGTCATTTGTGTTATTGTAAAAATAATTTTAATCTTTCTAAATTCAAAGTTTATTTGTTACATTTCTCATTCTTGAGGGTTTCTTCCTTGTAAAATATTCCATTTTCTCTTGTACACTCTGTAAACCACTGTAGATCTGTTCTTTTAGTCTTGTGTAATTGTTAAGCCTCATATTTTTATTCTATTGTAACTTAGTGAGACTACATTTAAATGGTGATGTGCATAGTGAAGCTTCATTCATGTGGTGTTTTCATTACATACTAAGTGAGCTGAATAAAATAAAAATCCTCTCCTTTTGGGTTGAACATCGTTGATAAAGAGATCGAACTGAAAATATTTCATTTTGGTAGTCATTATTCAATGAGGCTTTGTTGTACATTCCCATTTTAGGATATTGATGGTATCAGCATACTGTAGCACGACATGCTTTTCTTATAGATCAATATGCTCTCTAGAGAAGAACCTCTCTATTATCAGTACCAAATAATAATAAATATTACACCGAACCGAAAGGGTAGAGCACGCTTATAGAAAATCTGGAGTCAAAATTTGTCGGCAAAATTTGCCGGCAAAATTTCCGGCAAAATTTCCGGCAAAATTTCCGGCAAAATTTCCGGCAAAATTTCCGGCAAAATTTCCGGCAAAATTTGCCGGCAAATTTGCCGATTTCAATTTGCCGGTAGGTATTTGCCGTTTTCGCATTGCTCGTAGCGCCTTTCGCATTTTCAATCTTTCCGCCACTGAAAAACACTTGTTTGGTACCGGCAATTTTCTCGCTGCTCATCCGATGAGCCCATACTGCCTCCATGGCCTTTGTTTGTCACTCTTAAATATTTTTGTGCTCTTCCATTACTGTCATTACCCCAAAGCATTGCTACAAAACTCCAAGGCACTTGTCCCGAAATTTTTGTTAGGAAGAATTGCTCAAAGCATAGATTCCAGGAATTGGTCCTCCCACAAGGTCGCAATATCGACTCGATTGCCCATTCATTAGATTCATCATAAGTTAGAACTTGGTTCTCCTCCACACGATTCGCGTCACCTTGTGGTTAATGCGGTGATGGTCCTCAAACTAGTGGTAGCCTCAACCCTAATGTTGGAGATACGACGGTGGAACACTAGGGGCAATTTCAACTAGTCACTTTCTATCTTTTATGATGGGTTTAACCCTACACGATTTAGGCGATTTTAATTAACGACCATGCTCCTGATCTAGGTTGGTGGTTGGCAAACTAAGCCTCCTTTGAACATCCCTATGTTTGAAGAAACGCCAGGACCTATTAATCATGTCTGCTTCTTTCACATGTGGTGTTCTTCATTTCTGTCACTAATGACTCCATCCATACTTTGGTTGTTCAGTAACACACTCACTCTGGCTTTCTAGAATTAGGCACTAGTGAGCACTGCCTCTCACTCACTTTTGCGACTCTTGCTAAGCGATTCATCCTAACACCAGTTACCCTACCCGCTGTAATCTTGGGTAATGAGCTCTTTTAGCATTTACATTCAAAATTCTACCACCCACCTTTTTTTGCCATGTCCAAGAATGGCATGGAAAGAGGAGGCTTGGGTGGAGCTCCCACACATTCAACGATAGTCTCTATGTGATTCGTTTTTTGAAATTATTTTGACATATTTGGTAAATATGTCCGTGTCCACTTTCTCCAGGCCAGGAAGAAGCTCTCCGTCATTGAGAAATATGGTCCAATTACTATTTCCCAATGCGGTTACATTATCTTGGACATTTGAGATCTTCCTAAGACCTGGTAGTGCCAGTACTTGGCACAGGGACACATCTCTGCCTTGGTGACTTTCATTCAGTCTCTTTCCACCGTTAGTGTCTATTCTTCCCATGGGTTATGGTTTTCACCCTTAAGGAGGACAGAGCTCCTCTCGTGCTTACTCCCCCTCTGGAACAACGCTTATCCGGAATGACTTCGCCTTATGAATTTTTCCAGTTACTGATAATTTTGAAGACATTATTTTAACTTGTTTACAGAGTATTTCTCAACCCTCACCGCATCATATGCATGGCAGGTGCTCTGGCCTCGTTGTCAACACCCCGGCATCTGGTGCCTTGTCAAACTCCACCACAACAACACCTCCCCCCTCCGAGGTCGGGGTTTGTGCGCAGCAAGGTACGTTAATCCTCTAATTCAGAAAGAAGGAAAATTGACCAAAAGTGTGACTGAAGCCTAATAAAGGGGCCAAGGTAATCAATAAGCACCCCTGAGGACGACCTGCCTTAATAACGACCAGCAGTGATCAGGCAGAAAAAAATAGACCTCTTCATACGAGCAAGCCTTTTCTTCGACTGACGGTGTCCATAACCGATATATCGCGGTTGCCATGTTTTAACGAGCTTTCCTGCGTCTCAAACACCCGTGGTCAAACTGGGACGTTTCCTAATCCAGGTCTCCCAGGGTCCCGTTACTGCAAGTTCCGAATGTGGAAACTAAAATGGTGCAAAATATTCCTTGTTCTTTTGTGATATTTATGGCTGTATTCTCCACCTTTCTATATCTACAGTCTTCACAACACCCTTGAAATTGTTCGTTGGGCAGAGATGAGTCATAGTGGATAATGCCTCACTGTGTACAATTTTACAGGAAGAAACGGGGGACATTACCGAAACCATTTGATACCTCCCCAAATTAAGGATGACAGAAGAACATGCAGCTTCGCCTCCTTTGTACGTGCGTGTCCACGGATATGGTAGAGCCCTACGAGGCATCATCGTTTCGATTGAACCTCCTTCACGATCACTGACCTCAACATCGGTGAGTGTTTTCATCTACTAATGTTTCATCTTAGCCCCCATGTGCTTGGTATGAACCCCTGTCTCTCATTGTGATGCATCGAATGGCTATCGTGTCATGTGGTCTTTGTTGTTCTGGTCTATATTTCCTGCGGTGAAGAAATTATGGAAGCAGCCACCACGTTTTAAGGATGGTATTTTTACGCACGCTGCTTCCCTTCACGACAATCCATGGCTATGGTATATTTGTGGGTCTAAAATTCCATCTAATATGGTCGATACGATTTAGAAATCTCCATTCCTACATGAAATGCTTTCGAAAGGAGATATAGCCAATACTCTCCTACCATTAAATTAACATTTCGATAAACCGGAGGTAGAAGAAAAAAATTGCCCTTGAGGCACATTCAACCGGAAGAAATTGTGGTCACTAAGTTATTCGAGGAATTTTGTGATGTTTTTCTGTTCCTATTTAGAATTCCCAAACTCGATCACCTTGGTATACAACTATCATATTGTTGCTGGCCAGGTACTGATACGATGCCCTTAAAGATTGAGCCCATTAATCCTTCCGAGATAAAGGCTGAAAAGGATAAAAAATGAAGTAAACTCAAGTAAAATTTCGGTTTTCATCACTCCACTTAATACACCACTTGGGTTTCTAACGGGTTCTTGTTCTCGAAAACGGCTGTCCTAGGCGCCGACTTTCATGACTTTGAAAAAATCTTGTCCAAAAAGAAAAATTCCTTTTCGTTCATGACAAATCATATGTTAGTGTACCGGAACGCCAATTTCTCCTTTGTGGATGGTTTCTACTATTGTTGTTTGAATGATTATCGCCATGATGATGATTAAAAGTGTCATTCATTGATGCCTTCAGGGAACTTTTTGTATAGGGTCATGTTGTTTGGCCTAAAGAATGCTTGGGCTTTTGTATTCAGAGACCATCCTCATCTTCTTCCTTAAGTTTGGTTCCATATTGTCCTTGCCTACCTTGACGACATATTGTAAATTACAGGCATCGGAGCAAGCACGTTCATGATTTTCGTGCCATATTTTTAGGTATTGCAAGTATAATATCTTCAGCCATTGAAGTGTGTCTTTTTGCATTCCTTAAGAAGCCATATATTTTGAAGCTTCATTGTGTCCAAATATAGTATGCCCTTGATCCCCTAATTTCAAGCCATCCTTTAGCTTCCTATTCCTAGTACCCATTACGAGATTACAAAGCCTCAGCTTAGTAACTTCTTATTCGGTTTCAAAATACACCATTTCACTGCCCCTTTTACGCGTAGGTTTCTAAGCTCCTTGGTCTCACATTCATTTGACATTTTTGGATGACCTCGATCCAAAAAAATTTTAATTCCCTAAACATGCTCTACTTTCTAGCTCATCATTAGTCTCTCAACACAGAGATTTATCTATACATCTGCAACCACCAAATGAGTCCTTTGCAATCCTAATCTAGGAATATTGAATCGGAAATGAACAAGTTATGGCAATACGTCATTAATAATAACGCGTTTACAATCTACTCACATGAAGAAAATTGGCATTGGCGGTTGTTCTCCCAGTGAATTTTTCCATTTTATCCTTACACGTTCCACTAAGGTCGTGACAAATTCAACCTGTGGCTTTCTGTTGATTCGATGGATCGTAATGGAAGTAATCCGATTGGATCATTATCCTAATAAAGAGTTCGATCTCTCATGCCAAAATGAGAAGGTTTGTGCCTTGTTGAACTCATTTCTAAATTGCATACTAATATGTCGAATCTGTGATTCAATTATGATTTGCAGGTAATTTTCATTCTTGTTAACGAAGGACCCTTGGTGTGGGGACATCACCTTATACCTACGAACCCAAAAATTCCACTTCCTCATCTTGATGGCGATATGTGACGATGTATACGAAGACAAGCCCCACCGCTCTCTTCTCATTGGTGACAATCTATCATCACGGTGCTTTATTCCTGGTAATCATTGTCTTGTGCACGTGAAGGTAGAAAGTGTAATTCCCTACCAAGAAACGAACATGGTGACCACCTCTTCGTTTAGCTCCCTCCCGGAAAGTCATACCATTTGGGTTTTTTTGGTCTCTCTTTGAACGATTGCATTGAATTTTTAAAAATATTCCAGTGCCAGGGTATTTTCTGACACGATATCCTCCTGCTCCCCTCTTGACTGTCACTCTTTTGATGGAAGTCCCCTTTTGAAATTTGAACGTTGATTTTATGGGGTTTTTGAACTCATCTGACCAAGTAAACACACATATGCCATTGTGGCGGTTTAATATTTCACCAAATAAGTTGAGGCCATACTTGAGTTGATACTTGTAAGCTACCATGGCGTTGGTTTTCTTTAACCATATTTATCGCCCGATTACGGTGCAAAGTAATTGATCGACCATGGCGACATTTGAAGATGAGATATGACATGAGCTATCCTCTCTATTGGGCTTTGAGCACAAATATTCATCGTCCTGTACCCCGAGGTAATGTTCCAAAATTAATGAATCGATAAAATCCTTGAAACACGCTTCAACGAATGGTGAACAAACACAAAACCAAGCTGAGACATATGCTTTTCTGCAACTTTGTGGGTCTATAGTAAATCGCTAAAACCACAACTAGGTTTACTTCATTCACATCTTGTTTTTGTGAGAGCGAGTCTATCGATGTGATGTGAAATCCCTTCCCTTGATTTAATTCTTCTAGTTTCCTACGACATCGCTTTTAGAACAAAAGTACCATATGCTTGAACGTGTACGAAGAAATAGTCATGTTGCATTGCCAAACCATCAAAGGTAACTTCAAGAGAAGCACACAAGCCAATATATCTAAAAATTTCACCCTCATGTTAGTTCAACAGTATTCGCCCTAGTGAAAATTAAGCACCTACAGAGTGGGGCCACGGGCTATTTTAAGGTGTATGTCTATTTTTTAACGAAATAAATTATATTTTATAGCGAAATTAAAAAATAAGAAAAAATTATATTTATAGATAGGGAATCTATTTTTTGGAATGCATGTGTACGTGTGTTCGTAAATCACATGTCTAAAAATGAAGATGGTATGGGATTATTATTATCTCTTAATAATAATTAGGCAATAAATAATAATATATTCTCTTGAAGCCGCAATTTGATTATTTGATGTGACTTGATTGGTGAAAATTTCGAGTTCTAAGGTTGGTTGGTGGGTTTCAGTAGAATTAGTTGTAATTGAGTGATTAGGAAGTTTTAATAGGTTGGATGTGTAGTTATGTGAGTTGTGATTAGTTTCACTTTCAGGACTAGCTAGTTGTAACTAGTTGTAAATAAAAGATAGACTAGTGAGGAAGATACGGTGAATGGTACTAATTAATTCACAAGTAGTGTTATCACATACCATTTGAAGAAATACTACGCTGCTACATGCATGTCAAATCCGGTGGGAGACCCGGTTGAGAGATAGGTGAAAGGGATAAAGTTTGAATATTAGTTTGTGACATGCAGTGGGTGCACCGGTGCAACCAAACAAAAATTGGAGATTCAAATGAGGATTGCGCAGGCAAACAAGACGAATAGAATTCATTCAAGGATTGTGATCGGCGGGGGATTGTGCGGTGGAGAGCGAGGGCTTTCGGGGAGGCACTAAGTTAGGGCATGTATTTGCCAGTTGCAGCATGACGATTTGAACGATTGTATATTGTGCGAGAGCTCTTGGATTAGATTTTTGTATGATTATATTTGAGTACGTTAAATAATATATTTTATTGAGGTTTTTAGCTTTAACTTTCACATTGGCTATATTGCTGTAGCGATTGATATTTCTTCACGTGTTTAATTGGCGGTGCAAAAATTTTACTTCAAAAGATTTAAGTAGGAAAGGTTTGTGTTTAACGGTGGAATACAATTGTTAGATCGGGAGAATTAAGGGACTACATAATTTTATTAAAATTTATACATGGTATCGAACAAAAAAGAAGATTGAAATTTTCGAAGCGATGGTGAGTTTGTTGGTGAAACAATTCGAATTCGTTTCTTCGAAATTTCTTGGTGCGACAATTGAGTAAACATCAAAATAGCTTTCATGTGGTTTGCGGATCGAGTATGCCTCGAAACTCCGTGTCACCTGCTTCTGAAGGATGGGATGGAGGCGGATCCTTGAAGAATTCATCGACAATGATGTTCCTAAGCCCACTTGATGGATGTTGCCATTGCCTTTTTGAGAAAAAAGTAGTGATGACGACAAGAAGGGTCCTGTGGAAGGTACTTGATAGACCATGATGTCTCCAGCCTTCATGGGAAAACCCACACCATTTGCTATGTGGAAAGATTTGACGGATCTTTTCCAAAACGACGGCGACCATAGAAATTGACCTAAAGGATAAACTCGGAAAAGTCGGGATGGAGAAGGGTGACAATATTCCTAAGTATCTCCCGCAAAGTTTGTCCGATGTCGGGATGTTGGGGAGTGTGGGGAATCGCGAATTTCGGCCCAGTGATGATTTGATGAGCTTGGCCCTCTTCGGACTTCACAGAAGTTGGCACAATTATCATCCTGACCTATCAACGGACGGGAGAAAGCTGGCCGGATTGGGAACGATTGTGGTGGGATCCCAGATGTGAGAAGGAGATGGGGCGGAACCGAGAGATGGCTCTTCATCAAAATCATGGATGAAGAATTTGCTTTGGTTTCCAAAGAGCAAAGAGAGAGGAAGGAAGAAGTTCCACTAAGTCTGATACAAAGGCAAGCACGGATTTTCCGAGGTGAAGTGTTTTCTTTGTCACGAACATGGGCATCTTGCCACTAACACAGCACGAGAAAAAAGAAAAATAAGAAAAAAATCTTGGGCTGTAATTTGGTGAGGCCCTTTCCCTGCTTAATTTAGAATTCATTCTCTTTTGAACTCATGCTTGGTTTTAGCTGATAGGATAAATGTGGTATCTTTATAGTGGTTATTCCTTCAACATACAGCCAGGGAGATAAGGAGCTTTTCGGTGACTTGGAGGAGAAATATCTCCAAATGCATGTAGAGATGAAGAAGCGGCAGTGGATAATCTTGTGCAGCAACATTGGTACCATTACCTTTAGAGGAGTTGGGTAAACCATTTGGTCGAAAGATGTCATGGTACTCCAGGTCTAAAAAACTTAGATATAGGTCATGATGTTGGACAGAGCTGTGACGATGGCTGTGATGGAAAATTTTCATATAACATTAAAAAATGGAATTGACCAAGAGGATAGGGATTCGAGTTAAGAATATCTACAAGATAGAGTAGATGGATCCTTTCTGATGATGGGAAAATTAGAAGAAGAGATAGAGAGAAGGCGGGATGAGGGCGGGTGCATGGCTGACGTTGGGCCATCTACACCATAATTGTGAGAATTTTATGAGCATATTTGTCTTCAGAATTCCCAAGAACACGCTTGTACGATTAGATCGGTGGAAGGGATGTACTATAGGAAAGTTTGTAAAGTACCTTTCATGATAAAGACCATGCTTTGGTGATCCAGAAGGTTTCACAGAGATATGTGTAAACCATTCTTAGATGCTTCAACAGTAGCTTACGAGTGTTATATTGTTTTGTTGGTGATTTTCTGAATGGTGGATCTTCATGTAGAAGAAGGATAAAACATTCTCGAAGTTCTTTGAGTTTGAACGATGGTTGAGAAAGAGTTGGGGAAGAAACAGTGAAGGCTACGTAACGATAATGGTGGAAAATACATCTCTAACGATTCAATGTACAGCAAAGGAATTCGAAGAGAACTCGCAACGCTTCTCCCGCCAACCCATATAAAAATGGGGTTGCGAGAGGAAAACGAACGATTGTGGGTGTTGCACGAAACGTGTTCCATGATCGGGGCCTACTAATGCATTTGTGGGTGAAACATGCAACACTATGGTTGTGGCAAATAATTGTCCTCATAGTACTTGGCATGAGTACACGAAGAAGGAATTTCAACGATGGCTTCCGAATGTTTCTCACTTTAAATTTTTGGCTCATATTTTTGTGTGCATGTGGAAAGCCAGAGATGCGGAGAGAAAATTTGGAGGCGAGCCAACGAAGTTGGGATATTTGTGGGGTACAGAGAAGCACCCTGTTATCATGTCTGTACATAAGTAGAATAGTCGTAGTTTTGTGGGATGTAAAATTAAATGAGGAAAAGCCATGAATTTGGTGGCAGAGAGATAGACTTATATGGAAGAGAAATTTTGGTTTCGAATACAGTCTCTAGATGTGGATCAGCCATAGGAGGAGGTTTGTGGAGGTGGAGTCGTCCACTCACTTGGAACGGTCGAGCGCGGTGCTTCACGAGCTAAGGAGAAATTTGACTTGATGCGACACGAATATGGGAGTCTCGCCACAACGCGAATGACGGTCTCCCTAACCGATTCACGGATACATGGCTCTCATAATAAAATGTATTTTGAGCAGGGCCATGACCCCATACCAAGACGATGTGAGAACCCACATGGGTGAATGCAATGGTGGACGAGTATGACTCATTAATAAAACAATGCTACCAATTGTTCCAAAGCCAATTGATAAATCGTTAGTAGAGTTCGAATGGATCTCGGGTACGTCAAGTTGTTGATAGGAGAGATTTGTGGCTTGGGGCTTCCTGAAAGGATAGAGGATTGATCATGGAAAACCTTTTCACCTCTCGCACTTTATTCCATAAGGACCATCACTTTCTCCCAGTGCGGATGGGTTAGCATATTCATTGGGTGGTATGAAGATTTCATTCCTTAATGGGATCATTGAGAAGAGTGTCCATTGAGTAACTTTGAAGGATTTGATATCTTGAGCGATGAGGTAGCATGTGTGTAGAATTAAAAAATAGCGTTGTATGGGATGAAGCAAGCACCCCATTCTTGGTACACTTGGATCGACATTCATGGAACTCCAAAAGCCTACACCAACAGTAGAGGGCGGTGCAAACTACTGCAAATTGTGGTGGAAGGTAAGATTTTAATCATTGTTTTGTAATGTTTGGTGATTTAATACCATTTGGTGATGAGAAGCTAATATAATCTTTAGGAGGACCTTTATGAAGAGTTCTGAATGGGGATGTGGGCACTCATCGTATTTCCTTGGATTGAAATATGGTAGTGAGATAAGTGAAATTTTTGTGTCTCGAAGCAAGTATCTAGGGAAGATCTTTGGGTAGTTTCTGGAGGAGGGTTTGAAAATTGATGGGATGCTCCTCTTCCGGGAAACTGAAGGATAAGAGGATGCTACATATGCAGAGGTAAGTGGATGCTATTGTTTGTCGGCAGGTTGGTGGGTTAGCTAATGTATTTAGTAAATACAAGGCCAGGAACATATGCTATGCGATCGAGCCACGACTAATCAGCGATGGTTAAGCCTACCAAGATATTTTAGAAGCGAGGAAAGCATGTGCGGGAATATCTCGGGGGCACATTTGAATACCAGCTTATGGTACAAAGACGGATGAGGTGAAGTTAGAGTAGCTTTAGGGATGCAGTTGGGTGGGCAACCCGATGGAAAAAAAGATCACATCGGGGAGGATCTTATTCAGATCTACGATTGTTTCTTGGTATACAGCGGGGAAATAGAGATCCGTAGCACTCATTTCATCGGAAAAGATACCTTGGCAGCAATTCATTGTTTGCATGTGAGGCTATCTGGATGAAAAAAATCTTGGTTGGTTTATTTGGTTTTCTCCCATTTAGATCCTACGATGGTTCTTTATAATAATCAAGATTTCACAATAAGCTCATAAATTAATCACTTCGTAATTTCATGATAGATCTAATCCATATATACATCCCGGTATCATCATATCATATATTATATACGGCGGAAATATCATGTTGATTCATGCATTCTCGGAAGGTAGGGATGCAAATATGTTGGCTTCGAAGGTGCTCACGGGAGAAAGATTTGAATATAATAGAGACATGATCGAGGTGAAGGATAATGCTAATTTGAAGAGGGTATTTGATTCAACAAGATGATGATGTATTGAAAAATTACTTTCTCCTGGGTGGGCCACATTGACTATTTTAGGTGTATGTCTATTTTTAGAATAGGAGAAAGAATTCTATTTATAGTGGGGTCTATTTATACATGGTTGACAAAATTATATTTATGGATAGGCATCTTATTTTTTGAATATGTAGAAGTCTCTTCGTGAGTAACATGTAAGCAAAGGTATACAGATTCAATATTATCTCTTAATAATAATTAAGCAACTGCTCATCAGCACTGTTCTCTTGAAGCACTTGATTTCGGTTAAGCGATGTATTGAACCCGATTGACTAAAGGAATTACGAGTTCTAAAATTTGGTTGGTTGGACATGTAGTGGAATTAGTTGTAACTAAATGATTCAAATTTGTAACAAAGCTAGATGTGTAGTTATGTGAGTTGTAAATTAATTTAACTCGGTTAAGTGAATTAAACTCGGTTGTGCTAATTGTAACTAAATTGTAACTAAAGTAGACTAGTGAAGATCGGTGAATTAATTATTTAATTAATTCTGAAATAAAATGATCTCACATACCAAAAAGCTGAATAAATACTCACATTACTTACGTACATATGGAATCAATTGAGAATTCAGTAGAATAAATTATATCGGGGAGCAGTTTGTTACTGTCATTTAGCAACATTGATGGGTGCGCCGGTGCAGCCAAGCACACATTGGAGATAGCTAACTGGCCGAAGTTAACGTCTCAAGACGAAGAGCAAGATCTAATTCATTCGGGGATTGTGATAAAGAAGGTGGCAAAGTGGAGCAGGCATTTCGTAGGAGAGAGTAAATTACGCATGTATTTTTGTTTTATGTAACCCGATTATTAGGGAACCGATTATATATTGTCTTCCGAGAGCTCTTAAATTAGGTTTTGGCAAGGATTGTTTCATGATCCATGATATATACCTGTGCCTGGTAGTGAGGTTTTAACTTTTATTCTTTTAAAATAAAAACGATTTGTATATTGTACGGTTGATCTTTCTTGTGTGTTTGCAATTGGCGATTAAATTTCACAAATATTTAAGTAGGGGATTCTATATCTAACGGTGGTATGTAATTGTTATATCGGGGAGAATCTGAGCAATACATAATTGTGTTAAAATTTATACCTCGTGCATTCACAGAAGGCAATATTTTCTAGTGTGTGACTTCGGGATCATGATGCCCTTCATCATTAGAAGTTTGAATCATTATGGTTAGGACCTTACATCACTTGATGAGACTTGGAAGTAGGGCATACTTTCTGAAGAGGATTTGAAAGGTAGAACTCATTCCTAACACTGCGTAATGCGCTCTGTGTCATTGCCATATCCCTTGATATGTGTGTTTAATTTATGTACATTTAGGAAAACACCACGTATTCATCATCTCATTTTCTATCTTGTGGCGCCCTTCGATTGGATCCATCATCCATACCATATATAAACTATGCGGGTAGTGTGATCGCTTCTCACGAATCCTAGCCTGAGAAGCTTGGGCCATTTTTACCCCCATGCATTTTTTAGTCCTACAAACAAACGTATTAAATGAATCTTGCCACCAATAGTGCTTAGAATAGTGCGGTGATAGGTTTTTTAATGGGATTCATTTAGTCCTTGCATCCTTCATCTTCATGTTCGCTTAGATTCCTTGTTGCTTTTTCATGCCATTGAATGGTGTTGTATCGTGTGAATAACCATGCCCTTTTTAGAAGATATTTACAAGTAAATTTCACAGTGTATAATGATTAAAACATTACATTCCATTCATGTACTGAGGCCCATAATCACTATGTAGATGAATTAAGCAACATTCTAGATTGGCACTTATCACATGCATTTAACACGAACAATAATCATAAACAAGGTGAACCATATACACAATCATATGTAAAAAGATGCATATAAATAATATATTCCACAAATGTAAATGTTTTTGGATTCCTCTACTCTAATACATCGACAACAGCTTCTTGCGCCATTGCAAAAAATCAAAACTAGAAATTTCCATGTTTAGAAAAAATCATGAAAATATATATATAATTTAATTTCCTTAATTAAATTGGACAATAAATAATAATCTTATCCTATGATAATAAGAATGATTAATTGAGTGTGAAGGACTACGATTTAGCTCATAGAAATTCGAGTTGAAAGTGAACAAAGGTAGAGACATATGAGAGTGATGTAATTTTTTAGGTCAGGGTGTTGTTAGTGTATTAGTTTAATGCATGAGAAATTATTTAACTCAATTAATTGAGTTAAAATAAATTTAACTAGTTGTAATAATTGTTACTGGTAGAATACGATAAATCGGAAATTAAACCAAGTTTCGTTACGTACGATAAATATATCAAGTGATGATGATTTATTATTAATAATTTAACATGCATGTTGGTTACGATGAGGCCAGTTGAACAGAGGTTAAAGGGATATTAAATATTAGTTGTATTATTAGAAAAGCACCCGGATACGGTAATACACCCATCGTTCCCATGAAACCTTAGTTTTGAAGTGAATTTATAAAAATATGGTTTAATTATACAATAATTGCGAAAGAAAAGCATTCTGAAAGGCGAAATTAGCTGGTGTTGGTCAATTTTGTACGGATAGATATTAGAGAACAGTTAGTGAGTGCCTTGAACTCTTGTAATAAAGAGTGCATTATGTTATTTCCATAGGTTCACTTCAAGGATTTGAATATACAATAGAAGATAAGGGGTTTTACGTAACAAGCTTTCCATAGTAAAAATATTTGTGTTGTGGATTGATTTTCCTCTTTCTTTTACTTGGTTCCAGTGTGCAATACGTATTTATTTTTCCCCAATTAATTTGCTTAGAAAGTTTTAGTACCTTTCTTTAACGCCTCTGCAATCGGGTTAGGTCATTGGTATGCATTGTTTGTATAATTTCTACAGTATCCAAAGGGCAAAAATCACTATATTGAGAAGAAGTAATTGAGTTTGTGCTATTAACGTTCAAGTGCAAATCATGTTCTTTGGTGTGACATACGGATCAGATTCTTTCAATGGATTAATATTGGAATATGCACACTTGAGGAACTTATAATCTGCTTCACGGAAAAGACGGAGAATAGAGCGGTTTTGAGACAACGAGTTCGACATTGTTGATAATGATGTTCACAAGCTTTCACATGGACAGTTCACGCTCTTGTGATGCTTGGAAAAAAAGAAGGTTGCAAGAGTGAGAAGGTCCCAATAGAGGGTTTCAGATCGAATTTCCTCGAGTCTCCATGGAAAAGGAAAATTCATAGCCAGTATGGAAGGACTTGATACATTTGTTTCAAAATAGTAACAACCATAGAAAATTATTTTGAAGGTCCAAGCTCGGAAAACAAAAATGGAGAAAAGGTGAGCACTAATGCCGAAATACTTGACAAAGTTCATCAGTAACAAAGGATGAGCTTGGAAGTTTCGGGATTACGGTACGATGACTTGGTGAGACTTCGCACTTCTAGACCTTCGAGCTACATAGATATCGAGGACTATGTCGATGGGAGGAGAATCTACCACATGTTAGGGTGACTTTAGTGGTTGGTACAAATAATTCGGGAAAAAATGGGGATGGATGTCTCCAAGATAGATGATTGGAAAATTAGCCTTGGTAAGAAAAGAAAGGGAAGGGGAAAATCTGTTCCAAATCGACTGGCAAAGAAGGCAAGAAGCGTAACATGTCGGTGATGCTACTATCGCAGGCATGTAGACATTATGCCACTATTTTTCTAGGAAGAAGAATGACGAAAGGCTTCGGATCTATATTGGGTGATGCTTTCACTTCCAGAGTTCAAGTTGGACTTCTCACTCATTGCCATTCATGGTGTCTAGTGGAAAATGGGATCAATGTGGTACTTGGATAATGGTGCATGTTCCATGACGGAGACAAAGAACTCTTTGGTAACTGGAGGAGAAGGATCCTCATATGCACATCGATGTAGCTAATGACCAGAGAGTATAGCTAAAGTTACGTGCCGATTTCGCTTTTCGAGGAAGACGATCGAAAAAACTTTCTTGTTAAAGAATGTCATGCATGTACCGAAGTTGAAAAATAATTTATTTTGGATTGATATGTCGAGAGGATAGAGGAATGTATTGGTTTTAGGTGAAGGAAAACGTTCCTTCATCCTGGCTTTAATACACAAGTTAAGAAGATTGGGGTCGTGTGAATAACCTCCTACAAAATTGATGTAGATAGGTGTGCAAAATTAATGAGTAAATAATACAGTGTAAATAAATAGGAATGAAGAGAGGTGAGTTGTAGCATAGGAGATTGAGCCCATCTACACCACGGTGCATGAAAGGTCATGCAAGAATTTATACAGGCTTTCCCAAAGAGATATACGAGATAGACACATGCAAAGGGATGTACCATGGGGAGGTATAAAAAGGCCACTTTTCACGAGAAGCGAACGGAGAAAGTGGGGAAGTCTTGGGAAAGTTCGAGATGTGTGTGGACCATTCTACTACATACTTCTACAACAAAGCATATTATGTGAAATTTTTTTATGATTTTCTAGAAAGTGTTGGGTATACTTCATACGAGAAGAAAAGTCGGACGTTCTCAGTACACAGGTTCAAAGCGGCGAGAGAAACGCAGAAGCATGTGAAGGCTCTATGGACGACGGTAATTGGTGATAGTATCCAGATGGTTAAGAACACGCTTTTAAAAGAAGAAATTGGAGAAGGAAGTTGATTGCGGCTGTAACCCATGGTAGAATGGGGATTTGCGGAAAGATAGAATAGAACACTTGTGGGTGCGTCTGCATAAGGTATGTTACATGATCGGGGCCTACCATTACTATCGCGTGGCGAGAGAGCATGAAACACAACGATATTTGTGTTAGAACACGTACATCATCGGATGCCAACGTTTAGGGAGGAGGATTTTAAGTGAAAACTAGATGTTTCATATTTTAACATTTTTAGCTCATCTTGTCTGTTGCCATGTGACCAGCTATTCTGAAGAAGCTAGAACCAACATCTAAGATTGGGATATTTGTAGGGTACCACAAAAATCCTCCCCTAGCTGATGGTGTATTTTCAAACAACACAATGAAAGGTTGTCCCGGTAAGAATAAATTTGATGAGGAAAAAGCCATGCGATTTTCCTTGAGAGGAGCTTGATTTGTGGAGATGAGAACCGCCTGAGTTTCCAAAGGACGAACCTAAATATGTGGGTGAGAAACCATGCGAGAGGATGCGTAGATGCAGCGAAGCCACTCATCGAAAACATCCACAGTTTGGGTAGGAGGTGCACCACGAACGTGAATTGACACTTGATGCGGCCAGAACATGTAGGAACACTACATCAGCACATGAGCAGAACAGTCACCCGGACAGGTTTACTGAATACATGGCTCTTAGCAAGAAAGTGTGTTGGCAACTGTTGTCTATTTTGGGAATGGGGGTAACCTAACCAACTTGGGTTGACACCATGAATTTAAGGAGTATGACTCCATCGTCGACAAAAATGCACTTAGGAAGCTATCCCGAATAAGTTGGGGAGAAGTTAGTGGTTGGATCTATATATGGATCTATATACGGTGAAGAGTAGGCGGCATATGGGGGTGTGGGAAAGTACAAAACTGTATTTTAGGCAGAAGTTCTCACAAATTTAGAGGCATTGACTATAGAGATAATTTTCACGGACCCACAGTGCTCATTGACTAGATCTATGTGCACTCCTAAAATCGAGATGGGGTGGAAGGTACATCGGACTGGATGTGGGGGCTTCTGTTCTGCGATGCTGGATTTATTGAGAAGAATTTCATTATGGCGCCGAGAAGGTTTTGAGACCTTTGACGAGTTTGCATGTGTTCGATCAAAGAGGAAACATTGTACTGTGGGGCAAAAACAGGCACCCTCGTAACGAGCACACCGGGGGATTGGCTATTTCATCGGGTTTGGGCTTCACTTAAAGTGAAGCGGATGTGACTCTATGCAGTTGTGGTTGGTGGCCAATATTGCTGATTATCTTAATTTCTTTTGGGTGATATTATTAAATGGGTGATGGTGCTCATAAGTTAACATAAAATAAGATCTTGTGAATGTTTTGAGATAGAGACATGAGACTCCTTCACTGTTCAACAGTTTGAAGACACTGGTGATGGGATGAGAGCTATTTTTTTTTCTCAAGAAAAGTATGTAAAAGATATTGCGAAGTTTCACATGGAAAGTTGTGTAAATCACATAGAGCTCTCTTGCAATAATGAAGAAGGAGGATGCTACTTAGTGAGGTAGTTGGCCTTTATTATTTACGAAACTTGTGGGTTCACTCATGTGTAGTAGCTTTAACGACCAGACATGTGGTACATAGTTAACCGGCTGTTAAAGCTATTGAATTTAGTGACCAGATCTTTTGAGCGGGGAAAGCATGTGTTGAGATATCCTCGGGGGCACTATAAAGTATGGATTATGATGTGAGATGAATATGAGGTGAAGCTTCAGAAACCATGGTACAAGTGAGAAGCGGGTCCATAGACGGAAGAAACACATCGAATGGATCTTGACATGGGATACGAAAACAACTGGCAAGTACGAACGAAGATCAGTGCACTCACCTTGGTGGTGATACATAGCGGCTAGTGAGGCAACATGTAGGCCATCTAGATAGGGAAAGATACTTGTTGTTTTGTTTGGTCATTAGATGGATCGGCAATGAAATTATGATAACAGTTGCATAAAACTCTCGGTTAATTTGGTATTCACCAGCGGAATTCCATGTAACATACGGTACCACCATCTCGAGAGGTGTGTTCAAAGACGTAGTATGTTACTTCGGTACATTCCCACATAGAGATCGAATGTAGATATTATGACGAACGCTCACGAAGAAAGAAAATTAAGATACCATAGGCGGGATTGGGGTAGTTGATAATCCATTTCTTGTTGGCCAGTGTTGAAAAATCATCGAAAATGTGTGCTAATGTCTTATCAATTAAATTGGACAATAAATTGTAATCTTATCACAGTAATCACTTGTAATAGTTAACTAAGGTGTGATGAACTCGGATTGGCCTCATGAAATTCAAGTTGAGGGTGGTTGGTGGGCATGTTGGGTGATTCTATTTGTTTGGTCCAAGTTGCGATTTAGTGTATTAGTTTAATGCATGAGAAAATAATTAACTTAATTAATTGAGTTAAAAATACAGGTTCGACTAATTGTAACTAATTGTTGCACTAGTAAGACGATCGAGTAAAATTAAGTACGATTTAATTCACATGGAGTGATTTTTCAGTGGTATGATATTTTTATTAATAGATGCATGCATATCGATTTATGATGAAAACCCAGTTGAGATAGGGGTTAGGGATGTTAACTATTAGTTGTATTGTGTAAACTACGAGATGTAGTAATACATCCATAGGATCCCATGAGCATTGTGGGTTTGGAGGCTAAAATTCCTAAATAATAGGATGTAATTCGCTAAGAATTGCGAAAACAAGGAAGGTTGAGAGAGAGTGGGAAATTGGCTAATTGTTGGTCAATTTGTCCGGATAGATGTGGGACGATTTAGTAGAGTGCAACAGACTCGACTCTTGTGAGAAGGGTGCATTGTATTTTCACGGATTGTGGTTGAATATACAACTAGAGATAGAGGGCTTTGACGTGGCTTTCCCCAAGAAAAATGCTCTTGTCTTGTGGATTGATTTTCTTCTTTCTTTTACTTGTGTGATTGTGTGATCATATTTATTTTGCAATTAATTTGTAGAAGAGTTCGATGTCTTGCTTTGGGAAAATATGTCTAATCTATTTTCCCTTAATTAAATTGAATGATAAATTGTAATCATATCTCACTAATGTCGCCAATACGTTAGCGGTGTGATAGACTCGGTTAGTTCATGAAATTCAGTTGAGGGTGGTTGGTGAGCATGTAGAGTGATTCTTTTTTTTTAGAAGTCAGGACATACCAATTGCATTGTGACACATGTGTAGAAATTGAATTGTCAATTAATTGAGTTAAAATCGATTTAACTAGTTGTAAGCGATTGTTGCACTGGTGAGATGCCAAGTAGATTAAATAAGATTTAATTCACATGGTGATATCTCAAGCATTAATGATTTACTATTAACGAGTTGCATGCATGTCGGTTACAATCGAACCCGGTTGAACGAGAGGTTAAGATGTTAACTTCGGTTGTATTATTAACGGCTGCCCGGATGCAATAATACACCCATAGGATTTCATAGAATTACGCGAGTTTTGAAGCTAAAATTCCTAATGCCTTTGATTTAACTCTCTGTAAAATTTTGAACGAGGAAGGTTCGAAGAAAGCGGGAATTTGTTAAGTATTGGTTTTTATTTGCAGTACGGTGTGAGATAGTTGGTAGAGTGCAACGAATCTTGTGAGAAGAGTGCTTAGCATATTTCATGATTCACGGTTGAATATACAATAAAAGATAGAGTTTGAAAGTAGCTTTTGCGAGGAAAAATATATATATGATTGGGTGCTATTACTGCTTACTTGTTGTGATTGTGCGATCGTCTTTATTTTCAGTTAATTGTACGAAGGATTCAATATCTTTCTTTAGCATATCGCATAGTCAATTGAATCCTAGTATACATATTGTTTGTATAATTTCTTACCTTTCATCTAATCACTATATGGAGGGTCCGAAACCAACCAACAACTCTTATGACTTACGAACCCACATGCTTCTTGACCGCCATGGGTGCTTTGACCCTGCGCCCGCCCAGGTGGCCCAGGCCATCCCTCAATATACGGTCTCAAAATTGTGACATCCCTTCACTCCACATCGTCGGTCATCATTAACACACCTGGTACATATCGTCAACGAGCACAATCGGTTGGTTTGGTCATCACCCCGCTCTACTGAACTCATAGGCCCGTAGCGCTCCTGATCGTCATATACCTTGTCGATTTCATTGGTCATTATGTTGGATACCAATGATGAACGGTACATAAATATTTATAAAAATTAAATGCACCATAAAGTATGTCAACTTTCACTTTGCGTCTGGTCATGATGCTGGGCCTAGCGAGTGAAGTGGGGTCACCTAAAAATTCATACCCATGTTGATGGTCATCTACTGTACAATGAAATATGGTCCCAGTGTGTGAATAACTTCGGTAGGAACCTCGTCCCAACTCCCCCACCTCCTCCTCTTTGTATAGCTACCCCGGTGGTGCTCCCTAGTCTCTCGTGGGCCCCCATATTTAGTGCAACACGGTAAGAGTGTGGGGTCTTCTCGAGAAAAACAAACAAGCTTGACCTTTATAAAGCACGGTGATGGTTTGCTTGTGCCCGTAGCGATATATGTCATTCACGGCAACAAAATAATCTGACCTTACACGATGAGTTGCACCTCTTGTTTTCTTATCAACTAACATCATCACCCTCAAAATGATTGGGTGGAACGCTTTTTGCGCGGTTCTTCGTCTTCCTTTGCGGTGACAACGCATTTCTCCTAGTCTCACTGAATCATTGATACGATATGGTCATGCCCCTCACGCACCCGAACGTTTGGTCCTACGGTGGGGTTCCAAACTTTTATGTTCCTACCCTCACGGTAAAGGCGGATGTGTGTCTCCCACCACCCCTGGTGGTGGCCGGGTTCGATCGAAAATAGGTGTCTGTCGTCGCTCGATATGGTGCCCTGCCCTGCAAAGGCCTCTGGTCCCCAGTTCCTGTTGGTGAGCATCTGGGAAACGAGGGCTCCCCTTCACCTCGTGTTGTTTATCAATCGACTTGAGAACCTCGTGCCTCGCTAATGCCCACAAAGACCACCCTCGTCCCCCAATCTAGGAACAAAATGCATCCCAATCTCTCTCCCTCTGGTTGATATTTAAATTTTCATTACTGCACAAACCATATAATTTGCCCAGTTGGAAAAGAAAAAATTGCATCAAAATCATCAAGCCCCAGTTCCCGGTAAAAAATAGGTCGAAAACCACCTTTACTGACAACTTTCGCCATTTCCCCAACACGTACGCCCAGCAGGCTCTCATTCTGCCTCTAAGCTGAGCAACTCATAAATAGAAACTAGGAAGTGCCGGGTTGGCCGTGGCGGGTAGGGTGATGTTCTGGTGTTGAGTACCTAATCTAAAAATCTAATCCGCACAAAAAATAAGAGTGAGTTGGGCCACCTGCCCATAGCGAAGGATATCGATTCTAATGAACGAGTTTATACTACAAACCACATAGAATTTTAGAGCCCTTATTCACCTCTCCGAGTTCACCCATAGCTCCACTTAAATGAATCAGTGGAGGGACATTCTCTCAATAACATCCAATTATACCCTTAATTTTGACCAAACATGTTGAGTTGTGAACCTTTAGCACCATTCCCAGAGCTCTCATCGAGCTCTAAAATGGGTATCCTTTTTAAGTGATTTGATACTTCACCTCAAAGCCATTTTGAGAAGGTCAGTGCTTTTCTGATAGGATTTTCTTCACCTACACTAATAATGCTTGGTCTACATGTTTCCTTCATATTTGTAAATGCGTGTGTCTATTTATTGTGAATAACCATCTTTTTCTCATGCTTTTGTAGATACACAAAATATATATTTGTGTAACAACATCCTTGAGTCACCCTTGATAGGAAAATCCGGAAGTTGGTCATTATTAAAATACTAAATTCTTCACAGTCCCTTGCCTCTGTTGCAATATTCATCCCATTTTGCCTTATTATACTCTTATGTTACTTGTTTTGCCTCCCGATCATACTTTTTCCCATTCCACTAAAGTCGAGTTAGTGAACACCCACATAATCCCCTTACTTTTATACTCACAGCAAAGGAGATTTCATCCACTACTGGTGTCCACCTATTCCTGTCATCATCACTGGTGTTAGTCCGTGATCACTTTACTCACGGTCTCTCATGCCTTAGTTGGGGGATTCCTCGCCGCCTCACATCGTAAGAAGCCTCCTTCGTCAACATCAACACTTTCATTCAAGAAGAATGGTCTGAGGTAGAACATAGCAGTTTACCCAAGTTCCATTCTTGTTTGGTCACTCGGTCCCGAGAGAAAATAGGAATCCTCATTTCCTTGCTTTATTATTTCTCCATCCATCTCCTTATTTCCTTCTTCGGGAATTATTATACTTCATGTTTAGGGTGATGAACATCTTTTACCAATGGTCTCGGTCTGTGTCGAAATTTCCAGACCTGCGGGGGTGGCCCTTTAGGTAGCCCCACATTCTAGAAGGAATATTTGTCCATAATATACTCTGACTTGAAATGCGGCTAAACATAATATTTGAGTATTACCAATTTCAACAACACGGGCACTGCGTGTGCATATGTAGATGATCCATTCATGTTTTTGAGGCCATGTGCCTGTAAAACTGCCAGGCTTCTTTGGTTGTCATAATGTGTGTGGTATGATGTTATTGTGTTTAGTTTGGTTCTTTTTTAAGCGGTATATGTGGGATCCATTATGTCTTTGTTGACCCATTTATTTTGATAATATCATGTACTTTGCGATGGGTCTCATTTTACTAGACACACATTATCACTTTGTACTTTGTCATCTCGGTGGGCTAGTGCCACAGCTTCCACCTCACGAAGACAAGTGCCCACACATTAAAGGAGACCTATGTAGTTTGTGGGTCTCTCCCCCTCGGTGTGTCTCTCCCTTCATATACACACATATATCTCTCTCTACTGACTCCTTTAGTGTCTAGTGAGTGTGTTCTTACAACGCACTTGTCTCCCGTTAGCTCCTAACTCCCTCATCGTTTGGGGGGCAATCGGGTACATAATTTTTGGTCATCTAACCATTACAGTGTATAGATCAAAATTACACCATGGGAACCAATTTTACCATAGTAAAATTTCTTTCCTCTGAAATAATTATGTCACTTCTGATTTTTATTAGGTTATTTCTGGTTCAACTCAGGCTTCCCATAGAGAATACATTTAATAAATCCTTATTTGTTTGATTTTCCTCTCAAAATGATAATTGAACCATTATTTAAATAATAACATTACAAGATGTATTTAAACTTCCATTATGATAAATAATTACAGATAATTCATTGTTTTCTTATTTTTCTTTCTAAGGAATAATTAATTAAATCATTATTTAGTTATTATTCCTTGTTAAACCAAACTAAATCACCTACAAATAATTAAAAAAAATCATTATTTGTTAATTATTCCTCAACCTACGTTGTGAAATGATAAATAAATAATTTGTTTGTTTGTCTTTCTAAATAAAAATCATTAACCAATTTTAAATTCCTTTCTCATAAAAATATAATAAAATATTCCAAAACGTTGAAATTTAGGTCTTGGTTAACAATATTTTATTATTCACCATTATTGAGATAACTCAATATTTTGCAATAAATAGGAGTGTTTCCCATTCATTATTCACTTTGATGCTTTCATTTTCACACTTTGATCATTCTCATTATTTGCTACTATTTTCTTCATTCTTCAACTCCCATAGGTTCAATACATCATGGGTTTTCTCCACCATAGAAGATAAACTTGGATACGAAGTGTTAGGGGAGGCAAACCCCATCCCATTGAGGGGAAGTTTATTTAACATCATTCTTGTTCCCTTGGGGTAATATTAATACATATAAAATTATTTATATATCTTTCCTTTTCCATTAGTTCTCTAGAAAATTTTCTGTTTCTTTTACTATTTTAGCTACTTTTCTTTGCATAAAAAAATTGGGTTTAGCGATGGTTATTTTGACTATCTATTGTTAGGATCTAAAAATTTAAGCACTCCATATTTTGTTATATATATTTTGTCATACAGCTAAAGTTAACTCTTTTAGTACACTTCGTTAATAATTTAAATACTTCTAGTGTAACAAACTATTTAATAAAGATTGGAAACTAGAATTTGTAGTTAAAGAAAAACTCTAAATGAAAAAGAAAATAATTATTCGGTGTATATGGTTATATACTTGTATCAAAATATATCCTTTTGATAGAAAAATTATGTCTCTCGAAGGAAATTCTCAACAGAATTACGGTGGAGGGTCACATCCTAGCAAGAAGTTGGTCTCTAAGAAAAGAAAATTTGTACCAAAGATTAAATAATCAATAAAAATTCCAATAGAAGTAGAATTTAAACTCCAAAGACAGAAATCTCCATCACATGTGTAATATAGTCTAAAAGATGGTCGGTATTCATTATTAACAGAGGAAAGCGATCGTAAATCAAACACTTATTATTCAAGATTGACAATATGAATGTATCTAGGTAAAAATCATATAGGCTATACAAAAATTAAGTGCAATAATGAGTATGCTGTCACAGTAAAGGGTAAATTAAAAAAAAATTATGGTGTGTGTCATCAAAAAATAGCTACCTCATAAAATTAGTCGAAAAAATGTTTTAGGTAAAGCACACTTCATGTGAAGAAGAGAAGAATGTTGTTAAGCATATAATAGCATGCACTTAAAATATAGCAGAAAAATAAGTTTTACAAGGAATGTCTTTACACTTTATAAAAGAAATATATTACAAAAATAGTAATCATATTACAACTTAAGGTTTTGTTTGGAATGGATACTTCATAATTTGAGGTAAAAACACACATGCCTTATAGACCATGAATTGAACACTAAAAAGCAGAAATTTTAATAACATTCTAAATAATTTATAAAATTATTAATTTTAATTAGGGATATATTTTCTTTAATTTGATAATTGAAATTATTCATTAATACATTAAGTTCTGTATATCATAGTTATATGTTTACATCATTATTCACCGGTGTGTAAATATGTTAGAAAAAAAATATAATCATCATCGTCATAAAACATAAAGTGACAATATGAAAAATTCCCAGAGACATCGGGATTAGTGAGAGAGACAAGTGTAAAACACACTACGAGAAAAACACTTTCAAATTGTTCTTCTTGTGTATATCATCATCAAATGATTCAACAAAGATTAATGACAGTCCATATGTTAATATATGTAACGAACCAACAAAAATAAATACAGCATCCATATTGGAAATGAACCCAACAGTACTTATATTGAAAATCCACAACTCTAAATACGAGCTAACAGAACTATCACTATTTGTGTTCATCTACCCGAACTACTGTGATGATCAGAGTGAAATATTCACCAATACGATATTTTCATGTTTTAGTTTCCCGATCGCATGGAGGAGTCATTTTGAGCATTTAAACCGTGGTCACTCTGCGATGCACAATAAGTGAGTGATTGTGGTAGCACTTTGATTTGTCTACGAGCCTCGGTGCACCGCATCTAAGTTGTTATGTGTCGACAATTTTCTTCCATTTTCACTCTAAAAAATTATGACCAGCTTAACTATAACTTCTTGGTCTCTCTCTCCATCTTGGTCTTCGCTTTAATAGGGTGTGATCGGTGCATTTATTACGAGTTTCATGGATGGAGGGTGGTCATGTGACTAGAAGGCTCTAGTTGCATGGATGAAATTTGTGCATGCTGTTGGTCTGATCATATATACATGTAATGGTAGCAGCCCAAAAGCTGGTAAAAGTAGGGTCTGAGCTTGAGACCCTGCAATTCCACCTTGGGCGAGCTTTGATCCTTTGTGGACAAGCCTCAAACACAAGTGTGAGCCAAAAAAGATAGGGAGGTGTATCTAATGATATCCTATTGAGGTAGATATTAATTTTATTTGCAGCCTTCCAGTGGCAATTTCTTTAGGGCCAACCTTATTAAATATCCATACATGTGGGATTTTCTTCATAAATACACTTTCATGACAATTTGGGTAAGTGTTTCGTCAATTTTGTCCTCTTGAAAACACTGATTCAGTAATATTATCTCCATCATTGAGTTCCAAAAAGATGGTTGCTTTGTGGTTTCATATCTTAACACTCCTTCTCATCTCAGGGATGTTCCACCAATCAATATTTGTCCATCAATAAGTATCATATTGTCATCATATGTCCCATCTCAAGTATCTATTCATCTTGAATCATCGATGTTCATGTTCAGGATTCCATCTCTTTTTCTTATTCCTTCTTGTCTCTTGATTGTCCCACCGCTCATATCATGAATATTATTGAATATAAAAGAAAATTTTCATCGGAGGAACTAAAGCTGCCACCATCCTAATAATGGGGAGCTATGGAATATATTTAGCGATACTACTGAAACATCGACGAGTTCAAATTTAGCCACATCAACATTGGAGAGAATATCATCGGGGTGGCTCTCACCTGAAAACAATGACGATGAGGAAGGTCATATTGGACATCTCACCTCATGTGCCAAGCTGTTGGGGAATACCCTACGGTACACACTATCCCTTCCTGTCTGGTAAATAGGATATCAGAAGGCTGCATGGGGGAGAACATCTCAGCCTAGGGAATCACATCGGGGGCTCATTCTCAACGAAGTCGCATGGGGGAGAAAATATCAACCCAATCCTACGCACAGTGATGTTTCCATGAAGGTGCTCTGAAGTCCATGGTGAAAAACTTTCATCATAATTCAACCTTGGATGATATGCCCTCACTTCTGGAAAAATGGTTCACACGCCTCCTAATCTCAACCTGTTGGCCGGAGTGAGAGGACAATGCAACAGAAGCTGGCAATGTGGTTGTGATGCCAAGCGGGGTATGTGCTGCGGGGCCAAGATAGGGTTAGATACTAATCCAGCTTGTGGGTAATATATGGGGGTGATAGGTGTTCTCAAAAGTTCCCTCAACCAGGGGCCTTTGTCTCAATTCTACATAGGGCCAGGCATGTGGAAGAGTTGGCTCAATGTCCTCGAAAATCAGTATCGTGCTCCTATATACTCATATCTAGTAATCTCATCATGTCTCAATAGTATTTGTTTCTTGTTCATATAGAAATCAAATAAAATATATAATAGAACAAAAAAAAATATATATCACCAAGGATACATGACTATGCTCCCTCTACGGGGGTGTAGATCATAAGCCTAAGTTTGTCTCGTGCAACCACATTGTCCTCGATATATGAAGGTATCTAATTCCCAACTACATACTTGATTCTTTGCCAGTCATATCCCTCTTTTCATCACAATGTATCCATGTCATATCAAAAACATTCTCAAACATCTCTTCCCATTAAGGGAATTTTGAGGTCTAAAATGAGCCCCCTAAGGAAATTACCAATAATAAAGTGAAATAATAAAATAATATTTGATTACATCAATACGATTTTAGAGAAAAAAAAGGAAAAACTATTTTTTCAGCGGTATCTTCAACTTATCTGCCATACATGGGTTTGTCAAATTTCTGGTAAGCATATTGGGTCTTAGAATTTGAAATTTTAAAATAAAATTTCATCATTTTTTCCACCTTTGGGTAAACTTCTTTCACAAAAATAAAGAAATTCATTAAAAACGTGATTGTAAATACATTTTTTCTTGTATTTCTAATTTTTTCATCGTAGGGTCTGTCAAAAATACATCTAACATGGGTACTCCTTGGATGAGGTACGATTTTGCATCCAACGGTGCTCACTTGAAATTTGAGTAAGGGTAGAGAGAGCGACGTGGCTCGGTTACACTTTTGTGAAAACGGAGGTGAGAAATTTTTTTCGACGATAGGGTTCGTAGAACATTTTACATAAAGTTAAATAAACTTTTAGTCAGATTTCGGGTTAATGACACGGTCGATGGCGCAGCAAACATAATTTTCTTTGAAGGTTTGGAAAAGCGGCAATAGGGTTCGATAAACTTTTAAGTTCGGTAGAACTATTTTTATAAATAAAATAGCACTTGGCTTGGAAATCAAGATTCTTTGTTTTCATTGTTGGCGCGCAATTTTGCAACTTCTCTCGTGCTGATTGCCACGTTGGGCGAGTTGTTGTTAGTAACGTGGCGTTCATAGTAAGTCCAGAAATTAACTATTGGTCGTTCCTTCTGGTATCATCGTTAAAATACGCCGGGTATGTTAATTCGTCGCCATCGTTGCTCATTCCCATGTGCTTCGTTTTTATCATGGAAGATTTTCCATCTTGTCTCACACACCATGTAACCTCGCATATGGAAATGGGTTTGTTCGATTTACACACTTACTTTTCAATTTGAGAGGTATAAGAATACTCGAACAAGGAAAACTCAAATGTCATTTTAGATCTCTCTCTCTTTTGTCTCTTGCCAAATAATATTTACAATTGTCTCTAGGCTAAGTATTTGTGCTATAAAGGAGGTGTCTACGTCATCAAAGGCATAACACCTTGCCTCACCGAAGAAAATACTTGGAGGTTTTGATTTGGGATCAAATGTTACTACAGGATTTGGTCATTTGATTGTGTAACGGACCACTCACAGGTAGATATTTCAATTTTTGACAAAAAGCTTCTTAATTCGAATAGAATGTGGTTGCATCTATGAAGTAGATGATCAATCGAATGAGAGCTAAATTTTCGATTTAGTGCAAACAAAAATTCCAAGCGAAAAGTTTGAAAAGTTAATTAAATTTAACTCAATTTAGAAGTTACTAAGTGAAAAACGAGTGTTTCTATATTTACCTCATCTCTAAAACTTCCAAAATAATAAAATCACAGCAATTCGACTTGGACAAGGCAAAATCATGTCATGAATGATAGAGTTTGTAGACTGACTTGGGTGGTTAAATCAAACGAGGTTAGAAAAATAATGTGATCTAGATTTAAATGGTGTTTGGGAACCCAAAGCAGCATTAAATCCATTTGTGTTCGATGCCATATTTTTGAATATATTTAAAACTTGTTTGTGTTTTTGAGAATATGTATTAGCGATTTAAAAATGGCTAATTAAAATATTTGTCTTTTAAAAGTGATTATATATTATTGATGTAAATAAGAGTAAAAGTAACAAATTTAAAATATAATAAAAAGATTGTGCATGTCAAATTTATTTAATTATTTTAAATAAATAATTTTATTAATTGTGAAAAAAATATTATTTTAGTTGTAAGGTTAAAGGTGTTTGATTTTTGAACTAAGACTGATGTAAGTGATCAAAAAATATAATAATTTTCATTTGCCATTTCTCATTAAAGAAAGACTTCTTTAAATCATTTCAAGAAAAATTTATCTCGAAACACAACGTTTTCTCCTTCGAAGAAAAAAAAAGCCCTTGTCTTGGTATATTATGCCATCAAGTGAAAACACATCATTTTTTCTCCTTCAAAAAGAAAAAATTAAATTTCAATAGGCTTTGGAAAATTTAATTTTCAGAATGTTAATTTCTTTAGATTAGAATTTCTTTCAAATTCAAGAGCTTGAATTGCTTTCAAGTTCAATAGATCAAATTCATTTTGGTAATAGAATAAGGTTTACCTTTATGTTTGATAGAATCAAATTTTAAAAAGCTTTCATAATATGGAATTAGAATAATTTGTTTGATTACCAAGATTCGATGCTTTGATATATGTAGTCTTTGATAAATAACGTGTTTGTGCTCATTTAAATATTTTCATTAATTTGTTTTCTTTGAAGTATTACCAGTATTTCCATAGGTTAATTTCCATTTTGATTGAGAGTTAATTGCTTAGCATATATTGTGCAAGTGTAACCAGTATGAAACTGGATGAAGAAGCATTTTTAATACCAGTAATTTATACGAGCAATTAATTTGCCTGATAGGATGCTTTGACCTAGTAACCGAGAGATGAAAAAGATCTGTCAAATTAACGTGAGGATCATTTCCATGATGAGAACATTGAGAAGAACAATATTCATTGGGTTGGTAATATAGTCAACTAGTGAACTATTAATTATATAGAGATTGATGAAAGAATACGAGAATTTAGGTTGTTCAATTTTGAAAAATTTCTAATAATTATTGTATTATTAGGATAATTTGACCTGCAATATCATTTTCATGATTACTTTTATTTTTATTTTTATATTAAAAATGCTCTTCACTATGTTCAATTATATGGTTGCTGTTTCCATAAAATTAATTTTTGATTATATATTTAGTTATATTTTCCAAGTATGTTATTCTTGTTGGACTAAGTATTTTTAGGATCACACACACACACACACACACACACATTTAATACAGTTTCATAATTATTTATAATTTTTATTTTGAAAAGAATCTTCCTTAAAAATACCCCTAAGGTTAGTCCCTAGTGTCCCTTTGGACATTAGGTCCATCACAATTCATGTTACATGTGGGTTCAGGAGGTATCCTTCATACCCCTTAAGCACCCAATTTCTCACTCCATGCATTGTGATGTTGCCCTCATCACGTAATAAGGTTTAAATTAATGACCTCTTGTCCTGACATCATGAAACACACAAACATTATACACAACATTGTCTCCAATGTCTGAGCAGTATCCTGAATGTGTTGGTCACTGTATCATGCCTCAATAGTAGCACCACCACTTACACCAACCTCATGTGTTGATGATTCTCTTCCACCATTATTATGTCACGAACTCGGTTAATTAGTATATGGCATGCCCTTGGGTGCTCTATGTTAAAGACACTCACATCTCATCTATATGTATACTTCCTCATCCGTCTGTCATCCTTGTGCATCAGTATTCTACCTCATGAGAATCCCAATCCTTCTAATTTTGGATACCTCCTCATACACTAAATTACCTTGACCTCAATGAGAATGCCCCCGCTCCTAGCATAGTTCCCACCACACCATTTAAAATATTGGAATTAAGCAGCCCTACTTCTTGAAAACTGATAAGAAATTATTTCACCCTTTTAAAAATACACTGAAAAATAACACTGTAATTAATATAAAGATAAAAATATGAATTAGAAAGGATGGATCCCATATTAAAAATACAGTAACTATGGAAAAATAACTCTTCCAGCTCCCACTTCAAATAATTTTTAAAGTAAACAATGAAAACAACAAATTGATCATATTACCCGGATACCAGCATTCAACCATACCTATATAAAGTGTCTGATTAAATCATGTTCATTTGCTAACATGAATATCTTGTATATCCATTTGTGAAGTGTACACGTGTAAAATAAAGATATAAAGTTAAGAAGTTCTTAAAATTTGGTGAAGTAGATGACCCTACTTTTGAGATTATCCTATGAGACATAAAGATAAATAAAGAGAATAAAAATATGGTTATGCAACATTTTTCATATATTCCTACTAATAAATAAAGTATTTATTACACAACTATGTGGAATTTAGGAGAAACAATGAAATTATTAATTCCTTTAGAAAGTGATGAAATAATTGAGCCTTACAACATTAGGGCATGTAGAAATGTGTACTATGGATCCTGAAAAGTAAGGACAGGTAGGTAATAAATACTTGTGTTTTCGAAATTTTGTAAAGGTAGCTAAACAACACTGCATATATGCTAAAATGGTGGCTGCTTTCTTCCCAGGTTATGAGGACTATTTATTATTCCTAAATAATATTCATTTCTTTACCTCGTTGTTCAGCGAAATTAAATGACTTGAAATTAAATTTCCTAAATCCCTATGAAATTTCTCCTTCAAAACGAGATGCACTCCATTTGGTTCTCTTAGATAGGTTGTAATCATGAGGCTCTCGCTCAAGAGTGGTTCTTCGCAAAATCTTTAATGACATCCTGTAACCATCATCAAGCGAAAACACGTCATTTCTCTATTAAAGAAAAAAAAATTCACATCATGTGAATATATCCATGTACTCTTACATATTGGTGTGCAAAACCATCAACAAGCAAAAATTGACAAACATGCCTCTTGAACAGCGGCTCTTAGAGTCCAAACGTGAAACTCATGTAACGCAACCGCCTTGCTTCCATGCAACATGCTACATACTTTGAATTTTGCAAAGAAATTAATGAGAAACATCAAAAAATACATTTTAAGCCTTAATTGGATAGAAAATCTAACCATTTTATTAAACCAAACCATTTTCAATGGCGCTTCTTTTTGTTTCAATTATGTTGAATTTAGTTTTTAGTTATATTTTTATTTTTGGAGAAAATAACTATTTATTTCATGTGTAATTAGATTAGTGATTTCATGTGTTAGGGTTGTGGATTCAGGCATTGAAACAACACCAAATTATATTTCAAATTTAAAAATGATGGTTTGAGTCCTAGGTAGCTTAGAATCCTACTTGTTTTCAAAATAAGGATGCACTCCCATTTGATTCTCACGGATAGGTTGTAATCATGAGGCTCTTGCTAATGAGTGGACCTTCGCAAAATCTTGTGACGTCTTGTCACAAACAAAACCATCAAACTGAAAACACATCATTTTTCTCCTTCAAAGAAAAAAAAAATTCACATCATGTGAATATGTCCATGTACTCTTACATATTGGTGTACAAAACCATCAACCAAACACAAGTTGACAAAACATGCCTCTTCAAACAATTGACTCTCAAGTCAAATAATAGAGCTCATGTACTTTCAACATCTTGCTTCATGCAACATGCACCATACTTTGAATTTGCAAAGAAATTAATGAAACATCAAAATACATGCTAGGCCTTAATTGGATAAGAAATAGATAACCATTTGTCAGCAAACCATTTCAATGGCACTTCTTTTTCTTTCAACTATGTTGAATTTAGTTTTAAGTTATATTTTTAATTTTGGAGAAAATAACTATTTATTTCATGTGTAATTAGATTATTGATTTCATGTGTTAGGGTTGTGGATTCAGGCATTGAAACAACACCATTATATTTCAAATTTTAAAATGATGGTTTGAGTCCTAGGTAGCTTAGAATCCTACTTGTTTTCAAAATAAGGATGCACTCCCATTTGATTCTCACGGATAGGTTGTAATCATGAGGCTCTCGCTCAAGAGTGGACCTTCGCAAAATCTTGTGACGTCTTGTCACAAACAAAACCATCAAACTGAAAAAACATCATTTTTCTCCTTCAAAGAAAAAAAAAATTCACATCATGTGAATATGTCCATGTACTCTTACATATTGGTGTACAAAACCATCAACCAAACACAAGTTGACAAAACATGCCTTTTCAAACAACCGACTCTTAAGTCAAATAATAGAGCTCATGTACAAATTTCCATATTTGTTGCATTTAAGTGTGTCTAACATAACTCTACTTTCAACATCTTGCTTCATGCAACATGCACCATACTTTGAATTTGCAAAGACCTGAATTCTCCACCCCCATTAAAATGACCCTACAAGTTGATTCTTTCAGTTTTTTCACTCTATAAGCATCAACGTACGATTATGCATGATGGAGAATCTCTAGCGCTTTCCCTTGTTAATATATTTAACAAGGGAAAGCGCTAGATATTCTCCATAATGCATAATCGTACGTTGGATTTGGTGATAATTGTCTCCATATTTTGGCTTTCTGACCCGCAAAACATAATTATTTTAGAAGGGAGGGAAGGAGGGATGATCACATTAACTTGCTTGATGACCTGTCTATGAAGATTAACTACCTCAAGAACTATTTTTTTGTGTAGGGAAAGACACATTCCCATGTCTGAGCATGAAAACGTTCTTTGATATTGTTAATGCCTCTAGTGTTTACTTCTACAAGTTCTATAGGCAGAGTCTGTAAAGGGCCAGGTAGCCTTTGGATCTCATCTTTTATGAAAGGTGACATATCTAGTAAATGCCCCTGCAGTCAATCTCTGGAATGGATCTAAATAAAAGTTCTTCATTTTAATATCCGTAAAACACAACAACTTTAAGGTAAACTATGTACATGTTCCATTCATCATGAACACAAACCTCACAAGCCTCCTTGGCTTTGGAGCATTTTCCATGTTTTCCATAACCAAGACCCAAATAATTAGGCCCTTCTTGAAGAACATTTGGCTCAACTATGCCTTGTACATGCTTGCCTTTAAAACCATTTACTTTCATAGCACATTTTCATCAAAAATTTGGACCTTGTTCCTCTAATGTCTCTAATGTCTCTCAAAATCACGTAAACATTCATTTTCAGAGGAAATTGAAGGTACTCTAATGTCTCTAATGTCTCTCAAAAGCACGTACACATTCATTTCCAGAGGAAATTGAAGGTAGAAACCAATAGCTAATTCTTCTAACTAACCTTGACTAAAATGAGCTAAATTGTACTTTGATACAAACTTGATTTAAATTTTCCACCCCACATTAGGCACCAATTATTATAACCTTTAATGGGCTAGCACTGGTTTGTAATCATCATCTCAAAATGACCTAGTAGATGAAAAATTATCATGTTTGTAATCATCGTTTCACACCATCTACATATGACCCTTCGACACATTATATGATTGAATTTATGGTAGGTCATCCCTTCTATCTAGACCATGATTGATTGTGACATTAGGTGAATAAAGGAAATTTGATAAGGAAGGGATCACTATAAGTTTGTCCTCCTCCACGCACTCCATATCCAGTGATTGCCTATTTTTTCTCTTTCAACATTTTATTTTGGAAATTCATTTTAGTAGTTAATTCTACTAATAGTCACAACACACCTGGAAGTCAAAGAAATTGTTATATACACTACTAAACTCAATTAACATTGTTTGTTATTGGACTTTACAATAACAAACAACGTAGAGTTCATTAATGTAGTAGTGTATATGATAATTCTATGTATAGTGGTGTGGCTATCGATAAAATTAGCTGCTAATGAATTTCGAGAATAGAAAGTTGGAAGTGGAAAATTGAGAAATCACTAGCTATGGGGCGGATGGAGGAGGACAAGCTAGAAACTATCTTTTGCTTATAAATTGTATTTTATTCACCTGTTGTCACAATCATTCATGGGATAGGTAGAGAGGATGACATTTCAAAAATTCATGCATATAATATGTAGAAGGGATCATGTATGAGATGGTGTGAAGTGATGATGATTGACATGGTAAATTTTCATCTGCCAAGTCATTTTTAGATGATGATGACAAACCAATATTAGCCATTTTAAGGTTATAACCATTAACAAGAAATATGGGGAAGGAAATTCAAAGTGCCAAATTCTAAGGAACAAGCCATATTTGCTTCTCAAAAACTTTATTTGATATATTCTTAAAAAACCAAGTACAAATTTTAGTAATCCTAGAATCATGCTTTACATAAGGTAAAATTGGGGAACTCATGATTTGTACTATAGATAAACAAAACATTTACCCTTACCAAAAAATATATGATAAAAATTGACAAACTACATAAGCTTAAGCTCAAGGGGATATAATCATTCTTGCCTTCCATATAGATAATGAAAATGATTGTTCTAAGTCTCATGTTGCTTCTCATGTTATTTTATAAACCTTGGTTGGAAAGAAAAATAGGAGGGCAGAAATGTAAGAAATATAGAACATACTGGATTTAACAGCGCCAAACTGGATTTTACTTCGAGGTATTGATTTTTTGAAATCTATTTTGTGAATGTTGACCAATAGATATATATCATGGAGGATGAAAGACGAAGATCGGCCGAATCCCATATGGAGGGTCAGGGATTGGAGGATGTTCACGGTATTTAAATATAATCTTAAATATCCATACATGTGTGTACATATGGAATTGATTTTTTTATTAACTTTGTGAGTGAAATTAGTTGTTAATAAGTTTCATATTTTAATTTTTAGGAGGCAAGAGGAGAAGGCTTTCTACTCCATCCATGGAGCATGGCCAAGGTTCAACCGATCGAGGTAGCAGGTTGCGGGAAGGGGATGATATTTATTCCCCCGAAGGCCAGCAATCAACGACTGCTGCTTCTCAACAGGGTCACTGTGGGTCTGGTTCTCAGCAGCATCATTCTGGGGTTGGTTCTCAGCAGGGTCATGTTGGAGATGATGTTAACCAACAACATCAAGGTTGCCATCAATTTCAATATTTTCTCATTAAATTTGTACAACTTTTTTTACACGTGTTTTTTATAATATATGAAATTTTATATATATTGATGCAGAGGCTGAAAATGTTCGAGCCAGTGGTCAAAAAAGACGCAGGGTAGCGCGCTACATTGAAGAAGAAGGTTGTCAACCTAGCACAACTTATCCAGCTGAGATTACTGATATACCATGGGAAACGAACATGGCGGAATGCACCTTACAAAGGTGTCAAAGCCTTTATGCAAAATTGCAAAGAGATCTCCAGGATTTGTCTCTACCTGCTGAGAGTAGACAAAGCCTAGAAATAGTTACACATTCATTGAGTAAAATGGTAAAAGTGTACAAATATTTGGGGCCAACCACTGATTCGTTTGTAGAAGTGATGAGAAAGAGAAGAGAAACAGTGATAGGTCTCGATAAATGGCAGGACATAAAAAAAAGAGTTTCAAGAGAGGAGGCTAAGTCAATGTTTAATTATAAGGAAGGGCCAAAAAGAAAAATGTTGAAGGTGCAGTATTTCAAGCACCCAGACAAAGCACAATATTTGTATAGTCGACATCTTGCGGCCTTTGGAAGGCTTCCATGGAACGATGAGGTTCATCTTTATTTTGCACAAATGTTTTATGTAGAATTTTTTTTGGGTATGAAACCCGACTACAATGACCTTCCTTAAGAATTTTTTGGCCCGGGGAGAGGTCGATTATGTCAACGTAAGGGCGCTAAGAGATATGTGGAGTTGCCTCGCCCTGAGCCGCCATTGGTGAGTCGACCGTCTCGAGTCGAAACCCTGCGATCAGAGATGGATGCAACTTCTCAAATAAGTCGTGAAGCAAGAGATGTTATGATCGAAAATGTTCATAGCGGATTGAGTGGAGTCGATATTGGCTTAAATCGACAAAGAGCACGTGAAAATGCACGTGCCAATTTTTTTTATCATACAGATGAGGATATTTACAACATGAATGTTGAAGATCTCCGAACATACGCAATAAATTGTCACAATGGTCTGCAAGACCTAATTTTTCGTGAGGAAGAGGGCACCGGAACGGTATGTGTTAGTGACCTTAGGGTTTGAAATTATATTTACATATACATGTGTACAATTTGTAATAAATACATGTGTATGTACACATGTATACATTTATTTATATGTGTACATTAATCTAACAAAAATGTATGATTATATGTTAAAACACCATTTGCAGTTCTCAGGCATGATGCGTGATGAAAATGTTAATATTACGTTCGGGACCTCTGGCTCAAACGATGCAGCTGGGTCTGACCATCATGATATGTTGGCACATGTATGCTAGTGTTTTTTAAGTGACTCTAAAATAAATAATTGTTGCCACACATGTACATGTATGTATATATATAATTCGATAAAATATTTTAACAGGTACCAATTCCGTCTGATGTTTTTGGGATGCCGGTACCTTCTTCTTCTTTAGGAGATATACCTTCTACTTCATTGGGAGATGTACACGTATGGACAATTTTTCACAAGTTCAAAAATTATGTTACCTCAAAAAGTTCCATTAAAAATTGAGATATATAGAGAGAGATCTATATTTTGAGTTATTTAAAATTTTTTGAATTTAGGTTCGTATAGAAGATTTTTTTAATCCGAGGACTTTAGCGACGGAGATAGGAACATCCACAGCATTTGAAGAAGTTGTCTTTAGTTCTTTTTTTTAATATTATTGTTCAAATAAGTTTATATATGTACGCGTGCATTTTCATTTGAAAGTTTTTAATTTATATAAATTATTTATGTATATATATATATATTTATATTTAACTGTACATGTATATTGTACAGGTTACCACTGGAGATGTTTCTATGGCAGATCCTATTCATCAAATGGAGAGGCAACCTTACGAGGTATTGCTTGATTTTTTTGTTATATTTTGTTTTTTACATGAAGTTCTAGATATATATATTCTCATTCATTTTTAAAACTTCAAATTTTAATGTTCAAGTACATGTGCATTGTGTATGTAGGTTTCCTATTTACAGGATAGGGAGCTAACCGAGACCCAGAGGCTAGATCCTCCATTTGATGGACGAGATATACAGTAGATTTGATTTGATTTCAAAATTTAGATGGTTTTAAAATTTGTTAAAATTGATACAGTTTGATACTTGAGTGAGATTTACAATTTTTGGACATATTTTATTACAATATGTTTTTTGGACATATTTTTGGACATATGTTAAATGTTTTTGTTGGATAGTTGAATTATAATTGGCATGGCATGTGATATTTAATGTTAAATGTTTTTGTTGGATAGTTGAATTATAATTGGCATGGCATATGAAGTTTTTAAAACTACATGAATGATAGAATGTGAACCTACATTTGCACATGTGGTAAATTGAAATGTTACTTGTAACAAGACAATCCCCATTGATTTCATTACAGTATATGTTGATTTCTAATTTGATATAATTGCATACATATGATGGTACATTACTTGTAAAGTCATTGGATTAATAGTGTTCATTGATTTCAGTGTTCTTTGGATGGTTTTAGTACTTTTGGCATGTGAATGTGAAGTAATGTTGTCATCTGAATTACATTTGATGTGTGATATTTACTGTTAAATGTTTTTGTTGGATAGTTCAATTATAATTGGCATGGCATGTGATATTTAATGTTAAATGTTTTTGTTGGATCTAGTTGAATTATAATTGGCATGCCATCTGAAGTTTTTAAAACTACATGAATGATAGAATGTGAACCTGCATTTGCACATGTGGTAAATTGAAATGTTACTTGTACCAAGACAATTCCCATTGATTTCATTACAGTATATGTTGATTTCTGATTTGATATAATTGCATGTATGATGGTACATTACTTGTAAAATCATTGGATTAATAGTGTTCATTGATTTCAGTGTTCTTTGGATGGTTTTAGTACTTTTGGCATGTGAATGTGAAGTAATGTTGTCATCTGAATTACATTTGACATGTGATATTTAATGTTAAATATTTTCGTTGGATAGTTGAATTATAATTGGCATGGCATGTGATATTTAATGTTAAATGTTTTTGTTGGATAGTTGAATTATAATTGGCATGGTATCTGAAGTTTTTAAAACTACATAATTGATAGAATGTGAACCTACATTTGCACATGTGGTAAATTGAAATGTTACTTGTAACAAGACAATCCCCATTGATTTCATTACAGTATATGTTGATTTCTGATTTGATATAATTGCATGTATGATGGTACATTACTTGTAAAGTCATTGGATTAATAGTGTTCATTGATTTCAGTGTAAGCGCAAAATTTTTTGACAATATAGAATGATTTTTGTGTTATAATAATTAAACCTAATAATATTGGAGAGCAAGAGAGACTTGAGGTATGGTGTTTACTACAAGAGTTTGAGCTAAATATTTAAATGGTTTATCTATCTTTCATAAAATATTTTAAGATTGATCACAAGAATTAAGAGAATGTCTCGGTCCATCATTGGTATGGTCCATCATAGAATGATCATCCATGTCAATGACTCTTAAGTCTATCTTTCCAAACCATGACCCTACTCTCACATGTGTGCCTTTCATGACACCAGTCGTGTTGCTTTTATCCTCGAGTTGACTGCCTTGAAAGCACTCAACTCTTTCTCGATGCTAGCCTTCCTCTTTCTAAGAGATGAAGCTGCCTTTCGACTTAGGAAGCTATGGGTAGCCCCGTGTCTATCAAAGCAGAGAACTTTTTCCCATGTACGGTTGTAGACATGAATCTCAAGTCCAAGGAACTTTCATCATCATTCCTCCTCCTTGTCTTACGCCTTACTTTCGCAATCTTCTTCAACATTTCCTCTTCCAATATGTCTTTCGAACTAGCCCTTGGCTTAACAGTGCTTTTCACATATCTCTTCTCATGAAGCTCCATAGAACAATTCAATCCTGGGTCTGCTTGAATTGGTTCAAGCTCTTTCCTTTTCGAAATTCTGTCTAATTGCTCCAATACGACATATATTGACTCCTTCCAAACGAAGTGCACCAATCCTCTTAGTGTGGTCGTCTTCTTTTCCAAGTGTGCCAACACATGCATTTTCTTTCTTCAAACCAATAGGTTTCGGATCAAGATAGTCCCTCTTGATCTTATCTTCCATGTTCTTGACTTTAGCCTGCAACGTGGTGCTTCTTTCCTTCAAGTGAGCCCTTTCCATAAAGAGTTCCTGAAGTCTTTGTTCACCTTGTCGTATCTCCATGTCAAGCTTTTCAATTTCAACAGTTTGTCTAGAAATTCCATCCTTGGAATTTCTTGCGTGAAAAACCAAGTAGGTTGAACCAACGTTGGTCTAGTGCATTGGAATTCATTAAAGAATTGGTCATTGGCGCTGCTTCAAGCTAGGAGTGAGCATCGTCACCAACCTACATTGAATGTTTTACACTCCCTAGGGTGAATGATACTTTAAATTGATTGACAGTCTAAGACTTTCGAATTTTTCCGAATGCCAAATGATCTTACAAAGTTAGTATTTATAATATACTAGTAGGTCATTCGGTGACAAATTTTACCGGAAACTTGAAACGACTTTGGCATGTGATATTTAATTTGTTAAATATTTTTTTTGGATTGTTGAATTATAATTGGCATGGCTTAACAGTGCTTTTCACATATCTCTTCTCATGAAGCTCCATAGAACAATTCGATCCTGGGTCTGCTTGAATTGGTTCAAGCTCTTTCCTTTTCGAATTCTGTCTAATTGCTCCAATACGACATATATTGACTCCTTCCAAACGAAGTGCACCAATCCTCTTAGTGTGGTCGTCTTTTTTTCCAAGTGTGCCAACACATGCATTTTCTTTCTTCAAACCAATAGGTTTCGGATCAAGAAAATCCCTCTTGATCTTATCTTCCATGTTCTTGACTTTAGCCTGCAACATGGTGCTTCTTTCCTTCAAGTGAGCCCTTTCCATAAAGAGTTCCTGAAGTCTTTGTTCACCTTGTCATATCTCCATGTCAAGCTTTTCAATTTCAGCAGTTTGTCTAGAAAGTCCATCCTTGGAATTTCTTGGGTGAGAAACCAAGTAGGTTGAACCAACTTTGGTCTAGTGCATTGGAATTCATTAAAGAATTGTTCATTGGCGCTGCTTCAAGCTAGGAGTGAGCATCGTCACCAACCTACATTGAATATTTTACACTCCCTAGGGTGAATGATACTTTAAATTGATTGACAGTATAAGACTTTCGAATTTTTCCGAATGCCAAATGATCTTACAAAGTTAGTATTTATAATATCCTAGTAGGTCATTCGGTGACAACTTTTACCGGAAACTTGAAACGACTTTGGCATGTGATATTTAATTTGTTAAATGTTTTTGTTGGATTGTTGAATTATAATTGGCATGGCATGTGAAGTTTTTAAAACTCGAGTTTTGGAAGGTTTCAATCTACATTTTGCATGTGATATTTAATGAACTTTAAATGTTAAATGTTTTAATGATGCACAATATATAATCAAAAGGGTTTTAAAACTTAAAGTTTTGGATGGTTTCAATTTACAACTTAAAGTTTTTGATGGTTTCAACCTACATTTTCACATATGGTAAATTGAAATTATATTACATGTAACAAGACAATCCCCATTGATTTCATTGTATATGTTGATTTCTAATTTGATATAATTGCATGTATGATGGTACATTACTTGTAAAGACATTGGATTAATGGTGTTCATTGATTTTAGTGTAAGCGCAAAAAATTATTGATAATGTAGAACGATTTTTGTGTTATAATAATTAAACCTAATAATATTGGAGAGCAAGAGAGATGAAGTATGGTGTTTACTACAAGAGTTCGAGCAGGTCATTCGGTGACAACTTTTACTGGAAACTTGAAACAAAGAGAATCTATCTTTGGCTAGGACATCATGTAAGATGCTTGACATAAACAGTAAAATTGTACTTAAAAGCTGAGATTCGGGCAAGTGGGGACAACCACTTGTTATTTCGTCCCTTGGAGGCTAGGCCATATGGGGACCGAATCTGACTTTACAAAATAAAGTGAAATAATTTGTACCATATGGTCGGAGAACATATACAAGAACAATTAATATACAAGAACAATTAATTTCTTTTTAGAATATATATATCCAATACATATTTAACATTTTTAATCAATGCACATGTATAGAAAAACTACTTTCAGTTGATACTAGAGCACGTGCTTGTACCCAAACAATTTGTAACATCTGCAAACCACAAATAACATAAGCAGCTCAATTTTTAGTTGAGTACTGAAAGGTCTAAAACATATTTAATCCAAAGATAATAAATTGTTGGACACTTCACTGAAAAAAATTCTAATGGAATTCCATCCTCAATAATCCGTTCATGATCGGATTTTGACATTTTCCATTTCTTAATTTTTGATTTTTTCTTTGATTGAACTTCTATCAACTTTATGCGTTCTGCACACACCAAGTGACTATATTGACAACTTATGGAATCAGGTTCATAGTCTTCGAAGTAAACAAAGTCTCCACTTTGACGAGTTTGTTTGAAAAAATAACCTTTCAGTATAATAGACCCTTTGTCATACTGAAATCCGTGATCATTATAGTCTTGTAATAATTTCATTTTTTGTTCAGTGCAATGCATCAAATAATACTTAACATTTTCATCGTTGTCAATAGGTGCAATTACAGCGAAAACATCTCTTGCACAATAAAATAAATTTAACATTTAATTATGCATATTTAAATTTATTTGTAGATCTTTAAATCATTAAAAAGTAATTCAAATGTTACCTTCTCTAACAAGATCAGAAACTCGATCACCATCGGATGATATTGTAGTTTCATCTTATTCCATTTCTTCAAACATTGCAACATACATTTTTCCCTTTGTATTTAGCTCTGTATGTTTCCAATCGTTCACATACATTTTGTTTTCACAGACATCATTGGATTTTGTGTTGTCTATGCAAACATCACAAAAACAAGAATATTTTATTTTATCCAATGCAAACACATTTGTGGACAATTTTGTTTGAATTGAATGCAATTTTCGAGTCCCTTTTATTGTTCCAACTTCATTTCCAATTGATCTATTTACGTCTCCGATTCCAATATGCCGGAAAAACCTTTATATGGAAAATTAGAAAAAGAATTTGTAAATATGATATCAAAATACAATTAAAAATAATCATTGCATGATAAATGTACAATGTTTAAAATTAGATTACCAATATAAATTAAATTGAATGTACCTTCGCACTTCTCTTGATGGGTTAATCTCATGGCTTAGAGTAGTTTTGCACCATTGAACAAATTCTTCAGCGTTCACAAGTCGGCGTGCAAAGTGGTTCATTTGATATCTTCGAAGTACTCGTTTTATGCATGCTCCTGCACCGTCATGTTCTCCTTTTCCATGGCCGGTCTCAAAGAAATTCCAACAATGTTTAATGCAGGTTTTCTTATGAAGACAACACAACCAAAAAAATGATCGTGCAGATTTGAATTGACCTGCGCATCCATCTGACCATATCCAATGTTCATTGAATGTTATTCCACGATTTTTCAATGAATCATAAATTCTTCCAAAACAATGTTGTACAAAACATGTATCATGTGTATGATCGTCACTGATATAAAAATGATATTCTTTAATGATATGTCGATTTTCACTCGTGCTTTCTATATGATCGACATTTTGTTCAGCATGTCTATATAGAATATGGACGAGCATGGAGACTTGGTCAGAGTGATAGTATTCACTCTGAATTTCTTTTTGTGGAGCAAATGTGTAGTTTTCTGCAAAATCAATCACTGACAAAATGGTTCCTGGTGGAAAAACTTCACGAGATTTTTTGAATTGCAAGTCTTGCCATCGAGCTCTATGGGAATGCATGGTGTATTTGTAAATTTCTTCTTCAAACTTTCTCAAAAATTCTATTAGAAATTTTTCGTCTTCTCGTAATTCGATTCTTTTAACACTATCTGCACCTTGAATCAATGTACTGGTATATTCATATCTCTTCCATTTCACTTTCATGTTGGACAATGATTGATCATTTATATCAATACGATATTTGTTTTGAAATTTAGTCAAATTTCCACAATCATCGCATTTTTACCACCAACACATTTCTTTTTGTAAAATAGTTCATCGCTTTCTCTTTCACATAGAATTTGAGATATGAATTCACGGATAGTGGAAGGAGGAGGTGAATCCTTCCATAATGTTCTACCGAAATCAAGGAATGTGTCATAATATAGCTCAAATTCCACATGATAACGGCAACAACAAGTGTCGCGTACGGTGATAGGTTTTACATACCATGGTTTTTGTTGAACAAAAGCACTAAGTGAAACTTGAATTTGATGATTCTCTTCTTTGAACTTGTTGAATAACTCTATTTGAGTGGTTTCCAAGAGATGTTTTTCATGTTCTTCGTATTGATTTCGCGTTATTCTTCTTCGCATCACATGTCTTGCAGTGGGTGAAACACGCGAATTGTTCTTCCAATATTCATATATTATTTTTTTAACATCTTCTCCAAGTCTATCCTTGTATGGTTGCCTACAAATAGCTCTCCAACAAGCGAGTTCATCATTTACGTCTATTTGTAGTCAAAATTTTCAATGTTTGTGCAGAGTTTTTCGTGAGGTTCCCAGTGCTCGTGCCATAGATGTTAGATTCAAATGATTCTCTTGAGTACTTGGTGAAACCATTGACATTTGTATTCCTCTACGTATATTTGAAACATCTTTATCTCTAGATCTCTTAATTGACTCTATAGCACTACTCATATTTTTTATCACCTCTTCTTTCATTTTTTTATCTTTGGTTGATTTTCGAATACCCAATAGTGTCGTCACTTCTTTTAATTTCCTTGATGATAGGAGACCTTTCAACATTTGAGCTTGAACTTTCACTTGCTCAGTTTTGAAAATCATTTCAAAAATTTTATCGACACGATATCGTATAACATAGTCAGGTTTTTTATCTCCATATGTGTGAGCGTCGACATTTTCTAACATCTCATTATCGCTAGTGATTTCATCTGTACATATTCAAAAAAATAGTACATATTCAATAAATAACTAAATTAATAAATATGTCAATAAATATTAGGAAAATTTTAAATATATCAATAGATCATAATATTTACATTTACATACCCGATTCAATTTCTGCTTGAGGTTGATTTTCTTCTTCAATATTTTTGAGGAGTATCTCTGTCTGTTTACATTAAACAAAATATTTTTCAAACTAGTTCATCAAATAAAAATTAAGCTTCACATTTTACATTGGGAAAACTTTAAAAATATATTAATAGATCATAATATTTACAATTTACATACTGCTTCAATTTCTGCGAGGTTGATTTTGATCTTCAATATTTTGAGGAATATGCAAATACATTTACATCAATAGAAATATTTTTCAAACTAGTTCATCAAATAAAAATTAAGCTTCACATTTTACATTAGGAAAATTTTAAATATCAATAGATGCTAAATATTTGCATTTGTATATTTAAATTTATTAGCGAGGTTGATTTTCCTCTTCAATATTTGAGAGGGCTTCTAACTTTCTTTTGCGATATTGTCTCCACTCTTCTCTACGTTCCTCAGGCTTTCTTTTTCGATCATATTTTCTCACACAAGTTCTTCGATTTCCCATGATAATAGGGTATGAGGTTCAAAAAATTTCCTTCAAAAAATTAGACAATAACTCAATTACAAACAATATCACAAAATATTTAATTTAAAAAAATATTTTCTAAAAAATATGTAATCCAATCCAAAACACGTACATACCTCTAAGAAAAATCACACCGCCTCCAAGAAATGTCTTTCAAAAAAATTCTTTAAATCCAAAATGTGAAGAAAAATTTTTGAACAAAGAAGCTCAAAAGATTTATTTCAACACAAAACACGTACATACCTCCAAGAAAAATCACGTCGCCTCCAAAAAATGTCTTCCAAAAAAGTTCTTTAAACTCAAACTTTGAACCTCCAAGAAAAATCATGCCGCCTCCAGAAAATGTCTTCCAAAAAAAATTTTTAAACCCAAACTTTGAAGAAAAGTTTTTGAATTCAAACCAAGTTGTAAAATGAAATGAAGTGCGAAATGTGTGAAAATTGTGAATCATTTCGCGGCAATTTATATTGATGTGAAATATGTGTTTTGTAGGGGGCTCCACAAAAATTTCCAGCCGACGGAGAATTGCACAATAGTTCGGCCGAACTTTTGATAAGAAGTTCGGCCGAACTATTAAGACGTTAGTTTTAGCGGCTCGTAAGCGGAAAACATAGTTCGGCCGAACTTTCACTAATAGTTCGGCCGAACTAACGCGTCACCAATTACGCAAAACCAAGCTCTGAAAACGGTTCTGCAACTTTGGACTGATTAAACTCCATGAAAACTTGTTAATTAACTGTCGGAACCAAGACAAGAATTTTCAGAATTGAATCTACTTTCAGGAAATATAAATTTTATGGAATTTCGTAAATGTTTATTAATTTTAATTATTTTTCTAATAAAATGAGTGCAAACAATTTTTGAGGGTCATCGTGATTCAGTGAAATCAAAATTTTGTGTCTCCCAAAATACATTGTAAAAAAAATTGAAAAAATTATGGGGCATTACATTGGTCCGTTGAATCTAATGGGTAGCTTTTATATTTTTAGTTTATAACTTATATGTTAAGAAATTTGTTGCCACACGAAACATATCAAAAATACGCAGTTTTTCGTATTGGACCAGTTCAAAAAATTATAGTAATTATGATATGCATCCATTGGCTTTGTAAATATGACGAAACCAAAGTAGACTCTGTCTAGAGTGTTGTAACACATTTTGTTTTTTCAAAAACACAAATTTTCAATGAATACAACGTTGCCACATAACATGACTTCTTATGAATTCTTTGATTGTTAAGAAACACACACTCAAAGAAACACTAAGTTGACATATCAAATCTGCATAAAAAAATTTCAAAAAATAAGTAATAGAAAGCTAACAAAATTTCTCACAACTTTTATTTTTATCGCAAAATGAAATTCTACAGAGAAAAATTGTTATAGTTTGCAGAAAGTTGAAGAACCGAAAAAAATGAAAAATTTTTCTCAAAAAAGGACAAAAAGTGTAACCCAGCTTCACATTTTCACCCTATGATTTTTATTATTTTTTCTGTGTTAATCAGTGTGGTGGTTAACATGTAACACACTAGTGGTCCTTGTTGACATAGATCACCTACAATGTTTTATACTATTTGGGTTGTGCATTTATAAGTCCACCACACACCGACATCGGTGCGTACACCATGAAAAGCGAACCGGTTTCTTGATATTTTTTTTAACCTGAAAAGTTAACAAATTATTTATAAAATATATTAATGAATGATATGATACAGGTTTCATATTGATAAATAAATGGCTGATAAGAGATCAAGTAACAAAAATACTGATAACACATCAAGAAAAGAAAAAAAGGAAAGTTCTTTGTAAATTCTTTACAAAAAATGTTATTTTGAACTATTTGTAAGTTTAACTAGTATGTATTGTTTACTGTGTATCATGCAGAGCTACAAAATGACAAAGCTCGATAAGATTATTTCTGATCTAGGACCAGAAGAGCGTAAAAGCTTGATGGAAAAATTGCAAAAGGATGAATTAGTTGAATGAAAAAATACTATCGATCCAATATGAGTTTCTTTTTTTAATTTTCATTAATAATATACTTAAAGTTATTAGATAACATGTTTCAAACAATCTATTAATTCCAATTTGTTTAATGTTCTACGTGGACCAAAAACTTAGAAAATGAATGTTATGCTAAGAAAATAAAAAAAAAATAGAACATGCAAATGAAAATGAATTGCTCCTTTGCTCATTTGGAGTGTTGCTGGAGGTTAATGAAAGAGGGAAAAAATTTTACAAAATTTTGAGGGATCTAGTGGAAAGAATGTATAAACGTTATTTTCACTTACAATACAAAAATCAATCCACTTACAATACAAAAATCAATCCAATGATTCCAAGAACCAAATTTTATCTAAACTACAGGAATAATTTCTAGAGAATTGGTCAATGAGACATGTGAGACTTTTAATAGAAAAAATTTACAACAACAAAAAATAAGGAATGAAGAAACAATATTCCTTTAAATGTTTTTCTAGAATTATTTATAAATAGAACTTTTCTTATATTTACTTTTCATATATCAATATAAAAATTAAATAGTTTATTTTCATGTTACATTTTCAAGAAGATTATGAAAATCTCAAAAGATGAACGAGATGATATCAGAAATATGCCAGTAGGAATGTCCAAAAGGGTGTACAAGGATATGGTCAAAGAAATGGAAAAAATTTCATTGCAGGAGGAGCCATCCCAACAACAAAGTGCTTCAAATGTAATATGTAATAATTGAATTTTTCTATCATTGGGTACAATAAATAAACAATTTAGCATTAAATTTTAATTTTCAAGTATTTTCTTGCAGAAAATAAAAGAAAATGGAACCCATTTATCACATAAAACATGACGACAAGGAAGGAAAGGGTTGATACCTAAGTTTGTGAGTAATTGTTACTTCCTGATAACAACTTAACTAGATTTAATTTCTGTATATTTTAAATTTTTTTACAAAAATCATCATTGAATGTCTCCAAACAGGTGCTAACATACAAAGAAAAACCATCAGAGAAATTGATTGACATTGGGTTAAATATGGGTTGTGAGTATATGTTGGCATATAATAAATTAATTGTGGAATTTGTACGCATATATCAATCTTTTTTTACTTAGCTTTGCCTATAATTAATAGAACAAAAAAATCTTTTATATTAAATATATGATTTGTTATGGGGTATGAAACTTATATGAAACAAACTATGGTACTGTGCCAACAGATGAAATCTTGAAATATGGCATACTACATGGTTTTGAAAGATTGTGTATAGATCATGAGTCAATTGTTGCTATGGTACATCATTTCTTTTCGATTTAAATTGATGTATATTATTTCATATTGAAATTTTCATTATTCTCACAAATGTATATACAATCATTACAGTTTATTCTTATGTTTGTAGATGGAAACTGAAGAAGAAGAAAACAATCAACATCGTGAACAAAACATTCATGAAAAGAACCCAAGTCATGAAATTAGCTCAATCAATAACAACAGTTCAAGCGAAGAATGATGATCATTATGTTTGGATATCAAAGCAAGGTGTTGTATTTTTTGAAATATTTGTCCATGAAATCAAACATTTTGTTTAATGTAATGGACATAGTGTCACAATTGAAATACAAAGACTGTCTTATATGTGTGTGTGTGTGTGTGTTTTAATTTATTCTATTGAATTCTCCAATGTCGTTGTGAAATGTAACACCACTAATTAAATGTATGGATGATTAAATATTATAATGAAGAGATGTGAAATATGATGATATGATATAACAAATTAATCCAAACATCACATTCAAATCCACTAATAAAAATTTAATTGATATGAATACTCTTATAAGATATGTGTCGTCTTTTGATGAATAATGAATTTTAAAAAATCACGATAATTATGATATGATATAACAAATTAATCCAAACATCAAATTCAAATACATCAATAAAAATTTAATTAATATGAATATTGTTATCAGATGTGTCCACTTTTGATGAATAATGAATTTTAAAAAATCACAATAATTGCAATGTCACAGGTCAATATTTCTAAAATATACAGAATGAACACCGATGCGTGTCAATTACTGTACACTGGTGTGCTTGTAAGATACAATGCACTGGTGTGTTTCTATGACCTATGGGCACCACACAAATACCAATACTAGTTATAAATCTCGGTGTGTTTGTGTGATACATCGCACCAGTCCGTTTATGTGATACTATGCACCGATGCATTTGTAGGACCTATGGGCACCTCACAAATACCAATATGATTAGAAAAATCAATGCATTTCTCTCATACTTCTTGTTGAATTTTGCAACAAGAAACAGTGAAATTGTCATCCGGAAACAACATCCTTGATCCTAGTGAAAATTAAGCACCTACACTAGGTGGGGCCCACACAGGATATTTTTAGGTGGGTCTATTTATAGATGCATGAGAAACTTATATTTATAAATGATGTCTATTTATAGATGCATGAGTAAATTACATTTATAGATGAGGCCTATTTATAGATGTATGTGCGAGTTATATTTAGAGATCGCATGTCTATTTATAGATGCATGTCGACTATTATTTTCCCTTAATATTAGTTGGAAAATAAAAAATAATCCATTCTCAATAAGCACTTGGAAATAGTTAACTGAAGTAGAAAGTTAGTTATCTAATTGAATTTTGAGTTGAAGAGGTTGGTTGGTGATGCAAGTGGAATTGAGTTGTAACAGAGTGATTCTAGTTGTAACAGAGCTGGAAGTGTAGTTATGAAAGTTGTAAAGTAGTTAAACTCAGTTAAGTGAGTTAAACTCACTTGTGATAGCTATAACTGAAGGTACACTAGTGAGAGATCAATGACTTAATTATTAATTAATTCACAATCAGTGGCCTCACATGTAACTAGAGATTTCCTACTATTAACTACAAGCATGTCAGATCTAGTGGAAACCCAATTGAGATATAGGTGAAAGGGATAGTTTGACTATCATTTCTGACATTAATGGGTGCACACATGCAACCACACACACATTGGATGTGCCTATGAGTATTTCTCAAAAAATGTAGGCAAGATTGATTCATTCAGAGTTTCTTGACAATCATGGATTGCATAGTGGAGGCAGTAAATTAGCACATGAAGCGAATTATTGTATGACTATGTGAGACGATTTTATATTGTACTGATAGCTATTGGATTAGAGTTTTGTATGAGATTGTTTCATGGTCCATGATATATACATAACATATGATAATGTGGTTTTTAGCTTTATTTTTTCATGTGCGATTGATCTTTATTCTTGATATTGCAATTGGCAATCGTGTTTTAAATTTCGCAAGAAGTTTTGTAGAAGCGATTATGTATTTAACAGTGACATATAATTGTTAGATCTAGAGAATACATGAAATACATAATTGTGTTAAATTTCTACATGGTATCAGAGTGCATAAGATTTCAATTTTGAAGAAGGAGCTGAGTTTGTTGGTGGAAAGAATTTGAATTTGCAGAAAGACTTTCTTGGTGCTACAACTGAGTTAACATTGAAATTTCTTTCAATGGATTAAGGTTAGAGTATGCACTCGAGGGAAAATTGAACTACATTTCTTTGAAGGACAGGATGGAGGAAGTAATTGAAGATAATGGCTTGAAGGAATTCATTGCAAAATATGTTCCTAAGCCAGATGCTGCAGATGTTGCGAATCTTGATGCATGGCAAAAGAAAGTGGCAAAGGCGAGGAGGATTCTGTTGGAGGGAGTACGAGACCATATTGTCTCAAGCCTCCATGGGAAAGCCACACCATATTCTATGTGGAAGGCTTTGACATATCTATTCCAATGAAGCAACGACCATAGAAAATTGGTGCTCAAAGATAAACTCAAAAAGATCAAGATGGAAAATAACGACATTATTTCGATATACTTAACAAAGTTTGTCCAATGTAGGGATGCACTTGGGGGTGTAGGAATAAGTGTTGCTGATGATGATTTGGTGAGTTTGGATCTCTTGGTACTTCCTAAGAGTTGGCACAGTTATGAAGACTCTGCTAGCAGACAGGAAAAACTGTTGGATTGGGAACGACTGTGGTCAAATCTAGTGCAGGAGGAGTTCAGGCGGAACACCAGAGATGGCTCTTCATAAAAGCATGATGATGAAGAGGATTGTGATTTGGCTACTAAGGTGAAGAAGGGGAAGGGGAAGAAATTCCATTCTAAATATGAGGCTGGTGAAGATGGCCAGGAGCACAACATGTCCAAAGTGAAGTGTTTTCACTTTCACGAGTATGGACATATTGCCACAAATTTTCCACAAAAGAAGAAGAAAAAGATGGTTGATGGAGTTGCAGCTAATGAGGCTCTTACCATGCAATTTGAGCTTTACTTCTCATTGATCACATCCATGGTGTCAAGAGAATTAGGATCGGGGTGGTACTTGGATATTGGTGCTTCCTTTCACATGATGGTAGATAAGAAACCTTTTTGTGACTTGGAGGAGAAAGATATCCATATGCATATTGAGTTGGGTGATGATGGATGATACAGTGTGACTGTAATTGTTACCATTTCCTTTCAGAGGGCGTCAGGTAAACTCTTTCATTTAAAATATGTAATGCATGTACTAGGTTTGAAGAAAAATTTAGTCTCAATTGCAATGTTAAAGGATAGAGGCTATGATGTTGTCTTTAGTGAAGGAAAATTTTTCCTCTGGCACAAATAAAAAAGGCAAGCCAAGGAGGTTGGGATTCAAGTTAAGAATCTCTATAGACTTGATGTAGATGGGATTTCTACATAGCTTCCTACTATTGGGAAGTGTGAGAAAGCCATGAAATTGACGCTTGAGAGGGAGTTGGATTTGAATGCAGGTAAGAGTGAACCTCGGGATGTGGAGTAGCCACAAGATGAGGATCATGGAGTGGGAGAAACCACTCATGTGGAGAAATTTCAAGCCATATGGGCAGAGGGAGTGCATGCAACTATACCACCAGCTGAGAGGTGGGGCGACATGCATGAATAATCCCAAGAAGAAATTTTTGGGCATGATTCATTGAGATGGTGTGGATCTCATGAATCGAACCTGGCTACGAGGAGCCCACATAGAAACAATAGAAAAATCAGTTGGATTGATACAATTAGATGTTGTGAGGACATGATATCAAATTGACAGTGTCAGATACTGGAGCGCGGATCAGAGTTGAAAGAAAGTGCAGAGTGCATGGATGTAGAGGTCAACAACACAGTGGATACATAAGACATGTCGATTTGGTACCAGCAGAAGTCAGGAGACTTCGATGATAGATGCATTATACCGATTTAGTTGTTTGGAGGCTATTAAATTTCGGAAGTATTGCATGCAAAGGTTGCATGTGCGAGAAACACTAGAGAAGTGTTGCATGAAAAGGTTGCAGGGTGCATGGATGAAGTTCCATGTTGCATGCAAAGAAATTCCTTTCTTTTTGAGAGGGAGTGTTGAAGTTTGCATCAAGAAATAGTGAAATTGGGATCTGGAAACAACATCCTTGATCCTTGTGAAAATCAAGCACTTACACTAGGTGGGGCCCACATAGAATATTTTTAGGTGGAGGTCTATTTATAGATGCATGAGAAAATTCTATTTATAGATGATGTCTATTTATAGATGCATGAGAAAATTATATTTATAGATGGGGTCTATTTATAGATGTATGTGCGATTTCTATTTATAGATTGCATGTCTATTTAAAGATGCATGTCGATTGTTATTATCCCTTAATATTAGTTGGACAATAAAAAATAATCTATTCTGAATGAGCACTTGGAAATAGTTAACTGAAGTGGAAAATAAGTTAGCTAAGTGAATTTCGAGTTGAAGAGGTTGGTTGGTGGGACATGCAAGTGGACTTGAGTTGTAACAGAGTGATTCTAGTTGTAACAGAGTTGGAAGTGTAGTTATGAAAGTTGTAAAGTAGTTAAAACTCAGTTAAGTGAGTTAAACTCAGTTGTGCTAGTTGTAACTGAAGATACAATAGTGAGAGATCAATGAATTAATTATTAATTAATTCACAGTCAGTGGCCTCACATGCAACTGAAGATTTACTACTGTTAACTACATGCATGTCAGATCTAGTGGAGACCCAGTTGAGATATAGGTGAAAGGGGCAGTTTGACTATCATTTGTGACATTACTGGGTGCACACATGCAACCACACACACATTGGATGTGCCTATGGGTATTGCACAGTAAATGCAGGCAAGATCGATTCTTTCAGAGGTTCTTGACCATCAGGGATTGCGCAGTGGAGACAGACTGTCCGGAGGAAGTAAATTGGCACATGAACTTGCCAATTTTTGTATGACAGTGCGAGACAACTGTATATTGCACTGAGAGCACTAGGATTATATTTTTGTATGATATTGTTTCATGATCCATGATATATACATAATATATGATAGTGTGGTTTTTAGCTTTATGATTTCCTGGTAAAATCATCTGTGTTATGTGTGCATGATCGTTCTTCTTGATATTGCAATTGGCGATCATTTTTTAAATTCCACAAGAATTTTTGTAGAAGAGATTTTGTATTTAACAGTGACATATAATTGTTAGATCATGAGAATCCAGGCAATACATAACTGTGTTATAATTTCTACACTACACATTAGTGCGCTTCAATAAGACTATGTACCAGTGCATTGATACGACATTTGGGCACCACAAAAATCCCAATATGAATTAGAACAATCGGTGCATTTATTTGATACTACACACCAATGTGCTTCTATAATAATACATGCCAGCGCATTGATACAACATATGGGCACCAAAAAAATCCCAATACCAATTATAATGGCCCCATGCATTATATCACCTACAATGCGGTCAATGCAGTTGTACACCTTTATGGCCTGGTGCATGCACCTTCGATCACCTTGGGCTGACCGTCTATATGACATGCACCAGTGCATTGACACCTTAGTAGCACACTGATGAAAAAATCATTTGTAGTAACCTCCGGCCACCCAGGTTTTTTATTTGTGTTGAAATTCCATTACCAAAACCAGATTTTGTAACAAATTTTTTTTTGACAATTTTGGCCCATTTTATAACACTAAAAACCTCCTTTATAACCTCCTCTCGAGGTTCTTTTCCTTGCAATGACCCTTTTGAAATGACAATTCTGACCACATAAAGGAAAATTATGGAAAATTGAGATAGTTTGTTCTTAAAGACGGGCCAAAGTACAAGAACATATTCCAATTTTCGTACAACTATCATATATCATGAGTTATGAATGCATCTTTAAAGCCCATTTTTTGTAGTTTGTAAATTTCTTGTTTTTAGCCATGGTTTTGCAGAGCATTTTGTGAGAATATGATAAGGATTTTGAGAAACAGAGAGAGGTATTTCTTGAAAACACTATCATATAAAATAACCTCCTTTATTTTTGAAAAATATGTTACAGTTTGCGAGACATACCCAAAACAAAGTCTGCTACGCAGGTGCTGCACAGGTGCTACACAACCTTTACCTACTGAGTGTTACTCATGTGTTTGGAGTTGCCATTTGTTTGAGATTTGAGAGGTCAGCTTTCTTTACACCTGAATGCCATCCCATTCCAACTTTCATCGAACATGTGTCAGCCATAAACGGAAGATGACTTTGTGCTACCTAGCCGCTGCGTAGAGTTGTTAGTTCACTCATACCTTTTCTATGATTTTATTTTGTTTCAATTTTCTTTGCTTAGGATGGATGAGAGTCAAAGGTAAACATGGTCTAAAATATGTTATTTATTTAGGGTGAAGTTAAGTATTTTAGGATTTCCTTTGTTATTTTTGAAAAAGGTGTAAACAACTATAATGTTTCTATTTTTTAGTTATGATGTTCCTACTTTTCCAGTTGGTGTTGGTCCCTCCATGGATTGAACATGTTTTCTATTCAACTGCCTATTACACTATGATATTTTTCCTATATAATGAAGAGAAGTAAATTAAGAATAGGTTGGTTTGTTGGTTTTGAAAAAGACTTTGCAAGAGTGTTACAGTGTGATTGTGTTGTGGCTTGAATTTTTATACATGGAGCTTGTGTATCAGTTGATCCACTAATATTCTAGCGAAGATACTCATGGTATGGGATCTCAGATTTACTTCTCTGCTGCAAAAGGATTTTTCTTCTCCTATAAACTTGATGTTGTTTCTCTTCCGCTAAAAGTCTTTCTATTTTCCTGTCATAAGTACAAGTTGAGGCTATTTGGAATTCAATTTAACATTGCTCCAAATTAGGTGTTACAACTTGGTTCAGTTGAAATGATCGTGCTTATATCTATGTTTAATTTCTTCTAAAATGTGTATTTCTTATGATTTCAGTATCTAAATTTCTCATGTTGTTTAATTTTAAATGAGTATTTACTTTATCATGTTCCCATATGCTACAATTTATGAATGTATGAGATTTCATATTCATTGAGCCTTTGTGAGAATGAGTGGTTGTTTAAGCATAATCCATGATTTGTGCAGTGTTTTCAAACTTTAAGCATTCTCTTTAGATAAATATTTACCTACTCGCAACACAATGAATTGTGAAATAGTTACAGTATACATGGTCTCTGTGGGTTTATAATTGTAAAATCTCTACTTTCTTCAAGTGAGGGAGCCTCCTCCGGTCCAGAAAGACCAGTACCTTGACCAAAAGTGGGTAGTGGTTGCCTTCTTAAGTATATTTCTAGCCTAGTAGATATCAGGGAGTGATAACATATTGGCATCATTTTCGGGACCAAACAGTCATATTTCCCCTTTCTATGAACAACAAAAATCAAATATAATTGTTGATGGTGAATAGCAATTTGACATATGAATGTTGAATCATTCAAATGGCCTCTATGAGTTCAAAGGATCCAGTAGATTGAAATTTCATGATTACTTTACTGGTCAAAGGTCATTGATTTTGGTTGATTGTGTTCAATATGGGTTCAAGAAAAAATTCCAGATATGCACCTATGGACAGATCTCGTATTCCTGGTTTTCTGAATCCCATGCCTCTTGTTGATTGGTCAACTTACCTCCCAATTTTCAAATATGGAAATGGAGAAGATGTTGCTCTACATATGTTTAAATTTCATAACTGTGCACACAAGTTGAATGTTCAATTTCATGAATATTGTCTCATGGACATTTTCATGGCTACTCTATTAGGAAAAGCAAGATATTGATATGAAGGACTGCCATTTTCAAGTTTATGTTCCTTGAATGATTTTTATGTAGCATTTTTTAGAAAATACAAAGAATCTAATCCTTCTATATCTTTGATTGAGATTTGTTGTGCTCATTTTTAGGATTTCATTCAAAATCTATAAAAGACTTATGGCGATGAAGAGTTCATGGATGAAGAGATCCTAGATGCTTTGTATGAGAACCCTTTTCATCACTAAGAACAAATTGTATTTTCTCTCTTGGATGAAAATTAAACCAAGAAAGAATTTAATGATGATAGTTATGATTCATCCTCTGAAATTGATGATAATTTGTAGCAGCCTTCACCATAATTTCATGATTGAAAGTATGAGAACTATTTTAAACAACATAAGGAAATAGACAATCCATTGGTTTATTCATCTTCTGGGCCAATGATTGAGGAAAATCAGATTAAAAATCCTTTTCAAAATTCTTATTTTCAGTAGAATGAGAATGCATCCCAAGATGATGAGGTTAGAAAGGTATGTGACATAAAATTTCATTTTATTGTGCCAGTGGTTGAAGAGTGCATTGAAGTTAATATTTTTCGAATATCTGATGAATTTGTTGCTCTATAAAGTCTCAATTCAGATTCACATGAAGGATTGCTCATGAATCCATTTTCTCAATGATATATGCATGTAGCTTCATATTTTAAGGATGTTAGGCTTCAAATTGACCATCATAAGTTGCAGGAAAGTAGTGAAAAAGAAGAGGTCGTTGTAGAGCCTCTTGCACATGAAGATCTTCCTCCAGGTTTAGGAAATGAAGAGTCTATTGAAGAAGAGAATATTGTCTCGGATCCTATGGATGTGCACATTTTTGTTGTTTATAATATGGTTGTGTCAAACAAATATTTTAAAGAACACACTTCCCTTTTTCCTGATTCAAGTGAAAAACTGGAAGAACATATTGTCTTCTTTCATCCTGACAAAGATTTTGCATTGGATAATAAAGGGTGTGCTTTTATTTCTGCTGAATTTCAAGACATGGTAATGTTCTATATTATTGAAGACCCTTTTTTCAATTGGTTTCAGCCAAGATGAATATTCCTGTATTTATGGATCATGAGCACATGTTTAGTGGAAACTTTGAGTTTCCATTTTCTGAATTTTCCTTTATGTCTGATGCGACTGAATACAAGGATAAGTAAGACATTCATTTTCTTGATTGGCTACACTGGAGGGACCATTTTTCATAATTGTGTATATATCTTCAGCAAGTGGGCGATTATTAGCAGGATTTGAAGCCCGAGGTGAAGGCCCTAAGATTCTGATGATCTACTTCCGTAAGTAGCTTGAGTCAGACAATAGTCAAATTTTCAGTCTATAAGTCATACTTCTAGTTTTTAGTTTTTAGTTTACTCCGTTTCCCAGTGGATAAGGCTACTAGTATGTATTTTGTTCTTGGCACCTCGTGTGGAGGCTGCGATCCCCGTTGGAGCCAATGTTAAGGTCATATGTTTTATTGTTAATTGTTTTTCCTTATCCTTTAATTTTCAATTTTGAGTAGGTTAGCCTATGATTACTACTATTGTCATAGCCTCTAGATCGTTCTCTGACATCTTTGAGTTTCTTACATGAAGCGTTCATTCACATTCGGAAAGAGTGTCAAGTTAACGGGAGTCATGGTCGCACATGTTTTTATCATGTCAACCCAAAGGGGGTTTAGTCAACATCTAAAGGGTATATGCTCATAGTTATGAGTGTCAAACTCCACTAGGCTAGAGGAAGCCATTTTTTCTCATCAGATAACTTGATAATATTAAATTCGCTTCCAATAACTCATGGAGAGGGATATATTATGGAACCTATTTGCAATATAGAATTAAAAATCCATGGCTTATCATTTAGTAAATTTAGGAAAACACATTCGATAAGTGATAATATATTTATGATACTGAAATCTAGAACTTGACTGTCAAAATGCGAAATGTAGTGAACATATTGATGAATAAAATGTATTGATCATCCCATATAACAACTAATCCTCTAGAGAACCTTTGGGCATATATTTTATTTTTTAACATTTATACCTCACATTGTGGTTTATTCTTTCTGAATCCTCCTCTGAAATTTTAGTTTCATGGATAACCATTATTATTGTTTTTCATCCATCCATTTGTCAAACAAGAGACTTATTTTTTTTTCTCTTCCCCGTGAAACTTACTTGAATCCTTTCGGGCACGAGGGAGAAAATGGAAAACGGGTCGCGTGAATGTGTACAAGGAACACGAGTGGTCACAACTTAGCATTTTCGAAACAACTTCCCTCACATGACCTGACCCGCTCGAATGCGTTTCCTTGGGAGCCCTCACATGACCCGACCTTGTTTATTCTCTTCCCCATGCAACTTCCTTGAATCTTTTGATGAGTGTGTGTGAACCCCAAGGAACCATGATTTCCACTACCTTAGTTCAATCTGGCTACTACATGTTTATACTTCAAAGAATGTTTTCCATGAAAATAAACTTGATGTTCTATGAGAGTGAAGGGATCTTTACCTTTCCATTCCTTCATAATTTCTGGTACATTTAAAGCATCTAAATCCTTGTATTTAACCTAGTCTAGAAGTGAATAGGCTCCGCCAAGAACTGTATGAAGAATTATAGAGGGGATTGGTAGCTAAATTGAAGATTCAGGGGGAGGCAACATCGATGTCACCAAATTTTCATGCGGTTAAATCGGGGAAACCATTGAGGAATTGGGTACCTCCGTCGAGGAGGAAGGACCTACCAACTCCTTCATCTCTACATTTGTCAAGTACTTTTTATTAAAATCATCAACTGTATGCATTGTTGCAAGTGGCTCATATATGTTCTCTCCCTTTTTTTCTGTGGTATTTTGATTTGAGGAGGCTTGTTTACAGTTACAATGACTATGCTCAAAAACTATAAACCCATTATTTTCTTGATTTGACAATGATTCACGGGACTTTATCTAATTTACCAATGAAAAATGGTGATATAAATTTTTGTACTCATGACATATTCAACATCTAAAGGGTATATGCACATAGTTGAGTGTCTGCTTCCACAACTCATCTTGAAAGTAGATATCTATTGATTTCGGAAGGGGTCAAATATGGTCATGTATACACATATGTTGTACATAGTTGGTAAAGTCACACTGATTTTGTGTTGATCTAGTATTTTATCTTTCTTCACAACATTGTGATCAACTCTAAGAAGAATGACCTTATCCATGAGATCGACCTCTTGTAACAGAGGAAATTTCAGATCAATATCTGCTTGACCATGCAACCCAATGAGAAATTTTAACTATCAACTTCCTCTTGAATGTTAGCTAGATTTCACCCGCTTTAGTATGCTAACTCTTTCTTTAATTCCATCAATAGCATGCTTATTGTCATGCTAAAAAATTTCATAGCTGACAAAAGATGAGGATGCTCTAAGATCACTCTATAATATTCAGGGCCATTGTTAATTTGACTGGCCAAACATAAGCCTTTCCACTTGAATAAGTACACCTGCTATCCATTCCCATGGATGGAAACTAAAGAGTATTTCAAACCCTTGTGTATCATCCCTTTTTATAATGTCTTTAAGGATTTAAGTACGACCACTCCCCCCACTATGCTTGAGCTTTCTCCCTCACAAGAAAATAAACCCACCATTAGATACACATGATGGGGGTGATTGAGTTAGGTACAAAAAAACAAAATAAGAATAGAAACCATCTGTACATGGGTGGAATCCTCGACTTCATCGACCCGAAAAATCAAAACAAATTTCAAGCTCCAACATCTACAATATAAAGGAGACAATCCCAAAGAGTTCTCTTAGAAAGAGGGCAATGATAGGCTCTTTATTATATAGGCATGAGTTCATTGAATGTCATCCACTTTTATAATGTCTTCAAGCACCACCATTCCCTCCACTATTTCCCTGCTGTGCATGAAAACATAATAAACCATCAATTTCCTTAACACTCAAAGAATTAAATACGGATTTGTATAAACAATGTGGTCATTCAGCTAATACATGTGTGCTTTTCAATTATTCATCTTACCATGGGAAACTAAAGGAAAAGGGAGATAAGAAATCAAGTATGAGGTGTCTCCAAAATTTTGAGAGTCAAAATTTTTTGGGGTTGTTGTAGTAGCTATAACATAAACCCAAGAGAAAACAAGACCCTTGATATTAAGCCAAAAAAATGTAGAAACCAATAATAAAATTCATCACACTAAATCCAAAGTCCAATAACAAAAGTGCGATAACTTGAATAAAAATCTCTTATAGAAAAAATTTTAGGAGACAATCTACAAAGAAAAAAAAAATCTTACAAGATTAATGTCCCCACTCCAACCAAAATAGTTTTCATCCAATACCAATTTCATTATCCCACCACTATAATAATAAACGTCGACATAATGTACACATTCAAAAATTAAGAGTAAACATTTAAATAATTAATACACAAGCCATATCTTAACACCCCTACCTCGCAAATGAAGTGTCCTTACTCAAACTTATATAAATAAATAAGAGGGTATGACTAATAAAAAAAGGTTGGGTAACATAAAAGTATATAAAATAGGAAAATAAGGGATATACAAATTTTCCTTCTAGGCTTTTACAACATAAGATTAAACGATTTTAATTGAATTTTATTTTAATTGAATTCATAAGGGTGAAAATTAAACATAAGTTTAAACGATTTTAAATGAATTCGATTTCAATTAAATTCATAAGGGGGTATTTTGGAATTTCGTTGTTTGGTTTCCGCTATAGTAAAATTCAACGTAAGTTTAAACAATTTTAATTGAATTCGATTTTAATTAAATTCATAAGGGGGTATTTTGGAATTTTTTTGTTTGGTTTCTGCTATAGTTTTTTTCAGCGAGGGAATTTTACTGTGGTGGTTGCCCCATTTTTTTAGAGAGGAAATTTTAATGTGGTGGTTGTTGCATTTTTTTAGCAAGGGAATTTACTGTGGTGGTTGCTGCTATAGCTTTTTCAGCGAGGGAATTTCAGTGGTGGTTTCCGCTATAGCTACAATGCCAAGAATGGAGGTCCAAAAACAAGATTATTGAGCGAGGGGAAAGACATTGTTGGGCTTCTCTCCAATCTATGTGTCGGTTCACTAGGGCAGGCAAATATTTAGAGGTGAATTGCACATGCTCGATAGCAGAGAAGGAGGCCAAATGGCAAGAAAGGAAAATGGCAATTATCCAAGCCCTAAATAACTAGAAACATGGAGTGAATAGTAGAAAATGGAGAGGAAAAAAAAGAGAAGGAAAAATAAAGGAAGAAAGAAATAAAACCTATCTAATACAAGGAGAGAGTTAGCAGCTGGGGAATCAATTGTACAAGGGTGGGAGATTGGTCTTACTGAGACAACACTAGGAGGGATACACCAATCAGATATATATGTATATATCGCCATAGGTTAGTATCGGAAACCTATAGAAAATTTAGAGCAATAAACTCTCTTTTCTATTGTTTTCTTTACGTGTTGCTATAGGCAAGGATTTTAGAAATAAGTTTGTAACTAGTTCCCCTACTGTTACATATCTTGTGCCATTTTCACATCGAATTCCCTTGCTATGGTACTAGATCCCTTCTGGTTTTGCTATTTGCATAATGGATTTCCTTGATGTTGTAATGAATCCCTTGCTATTGCATATTTGTTGCTATTTGCATATCGAATTGTTTGGGATTGATTAACCCTATGCCTATAATATTTTATTGTTTTCATATCAGATTGATGGGGTTGATTAACCCTATTCCTACAATATTTTACTATTTTCATATCATATTTTTTTTATTTCATTGGTTCCAAAATCCTTTTGGGAATCTTGGTTGAAGGTTCCTCAGTGCTCATTGGTTTTTTCTGTTGAATATGTGGAGGAAGCACTACATGCCTGTGGGCTATCAAACTCTTAATGTGTGCATATTTAACCATCTGAGGCGAAATGGAAGAAATTTATGATAGAGAATAAATACTAGACAAAGAGCCAATTCATGGTGTGTCTCTCCATCACAGTGGGATGGATTGATATTGTTGTCTGAGGGTGGAGGGCTACCTTCTAGAGAGGCCTACCTTCTGGAAAGACAATATATACCCTGGGATTTATGTTGGTGGCCTTTTGAGGGTCTTGTTTTGGAGGTGGGGTCGCAGGAGACCCATCCCACTTGGGATATCATGGGTCTTGGCTCTACTGGAGTGGTTCTCCTAAATGTTTTCCTGCTGGTGTCCCTGTTAGATGGTAGGAGTGAAAAAATTATGTAATCATATAAGTGTTGCTTGGAACTGGGTGGTGGGTCGGGGTGGGGAAGGTGGTGATTGTCTTAAGCATAGGTATGGAAAGTTGAAACCCAATGGCTCTCTCATTAATAAAGCCAAACATCACTGCTCTTGGTATGGTAAAAATATAGAAAGGGAGTTTTTGGACTCTCTTAAAGAGTTTATCATAGTAACAGATAGATGAATTTAACCTCCTGGGACTTGGAAATTACTAATTCAATTGCTAGGTCACTTTTCAAAACCTAAACAGTGGCAGGTGATCACTTCATAATAATTCCATACTTGTTTGAGATATCAGGCTGAGAAGTTTACTCATTGCCTTGCAATCAACTAGTTGAGTTATGTATGCATGTAATTATAAATGGATCTTCCACCTAGCACAAGATTTACTTGTAATTTATTAAATCCATTGGAATTTTCTTAGGTGTCACCAGGTTTGTTCTCATTGGGGATCATCTCCAATGTTTGACAACTAATATCCTCTTTAAACACCTTTAGTGAGCTATGCATAACTCTCAGGTATCACTGTAGCTCAATCAAATGAAATCTAGTAGCTCTATCAGAAAATAGTCCAATTTTATGCCCAAGACACTATTATAAATGGTTTAGTTGTGAAGGCAACGACCCCCTGTGGGGATTTCCATTTTTTCTGCAACATGCAAGAAGAATATTGGTATTGGAGGAATAGATAAAATATGTCTTCCAAAAATACAATATCATCACTCTCCTAGTGCCATTAATTTTTGTTAACTAATTAGAATGCAGGTAATGTATAAGGATTCATTAGAATCTATGAAATTTTCTCTCTTTCCAATAAAAAAATAGGCTCATCCTACAATTAATATATAAAATAAGGTTCATTAATAAGGTTACCTAGATGGAACTCGTTACATAATTCTCTCTTTGATCCTACCGAGCATGACATTTTTTAGTAAAATTGATATTCACCCTACAAGATTATGTCCTCATGGCCTAGGATAAGGCATCCCTCTATGTCACCCATGACTATTGCATTAATGGTGCATTATTAAAGACAAAAAAACTTATGGATCATTCTTTGTGTTAAGTTTCATGGATAGTATAACATATTTTGTTGGTTAATTTTTGTAATTTTTCATCATACTCCTGAGAACATTCTCCAACCATTTTCCTAATCTCCTTCAGCTTAGTGATTTTTTGTTATTCAATGTTTAGCCTCTAGGACTTAGCTATAAGTACCACCTTTAACTTCTCCAAGGCCTTAGCTACACCCTAGGGATAAATCTATATGAAATTCATGCACCATTAGAGAAGCTTCCCCCACAATGTGGTTAAGAAATTTATCAACCTAGAAACTAGCAGTGCAATCCTTTTCACCCTCCAGATGAATCCACATAAGAACCAATGTGGTTTTTCATCACCATTACCCTTTATAAAGTTCTTGGAACTACTATAACCATATTGTTGGTTGGATTGTTCACCAATATAAAACCTTATGGACATGTTTGAATAATTATGCCTTCTCCCCAACATGAACTAAAATTCAAACATAACATATGCCACTTCTACTGTATCCCCACCTTCATTTTGTTTTCACTACCACTATATCCCAAACTACTATGAAAAGGTGGTATAAATTCAAAAGAAGAATAAAAAGTTGGGATTGTCTCTAGGATTTTAAAATTCATATCGTGGTTAGTTTAGATTGGATCCATTTTTATTAGGCTAAATAATGTCTACTACTTAACCTTCCTTTAGCTCAAACAATTAGAACACATTATGTGTTTCTTCCTCTTCTTTCTTCGTTATGATATATCTCTCCATAAGCTAATGAATAAATTACAAACTGAGGCTTCCTTTTATACAATCATGATCTATCTAATTGAATGTTCTCACCTCCTTGTGGCATCACTTCTTTTTTATCTTCCAAATTTCTAGACATATTCTCCAAGCCTATTATTCTCTCAAATCTCTTTCCAATTATTAAATCCCCCTATTTGAAAAAATGTTCGGTACTCTCTTGACAAATTTGAAACCTCTTGAACTATTTTACTTGTGCCTCTATGTTTCCATCCTCACTTATACTCATTTTCATTAAAATCCTATTTTTCCCTCTTTAATGCATGTGCTTCTTCCATCACACCTTATTCCCTTAGTTATTCAATATCATTCAATCCATTCTAGCTCACCTCCAAGCATTGGTGCTTACACTTCCATGGTTGGAGAACTAAAAGACACATAATCCTCTTCGACCACAAAATTATTTATCCATGTAATGATCTCCTTAACCAACCTTTTATAAGCTACTTTCTTGAACTACTACTCTTCTCTTGATTTTAAAGAACTAGTTCAACTCTACTACAATCTTAATATTCTAACTCTATATTGTAATTAACCGAGATATATTTTGTTGTTGAGACTTTCTGATCGAACTACTACAAAAAAACCAAATTATGGTAATTCCATTAGATCTCTCTCCTTATGTTCCAAGCATTTTCCATGGGTGAAAAGTCAAGATCATCAAGTTCCATGTCCTTTAGGGAATCTTTCTCAGCTACGTTTTCCACTTATATTATAATTCCGTCCACGCATTCTCTCCTTTAAAATTGACTTGGGTTTATTATCCATGTCTTATCCTTCTCAAAATTTATAACCAAGGTATCTTGGAATCTGGCATGCTTCCGCCCATCTTTTCAGTCTATAATTTATCGATAAATTGCACAGGTAACATCATCAATAGCGAGAGAAATTTCAACAGTTAATTGCCTTGGTGTAGAGGTATTTTAATTTCTAACATTTACATAAATTTTTAATTTTCTGCAGATTCTACAAATAAATTTGCAGTGGAGGAAGGAATCTATCTTTTTTAGTAAGGGTAGGTGTCTTTATGGTCACCTATTTTAGCAAAAATTGAATCATATATCTACAATTGTAGGTGTTTTTTTCCTAAAATATTTATTCGTCACTCAACACCCCAGTTGCTAAGATAATTTGGAAAAAGGAGGTGGTCAATGTCATAGATTTGAGATGATAAATCTCAGAAGACCAAACACATATCAGTTGGATCGAAAAATAAAGTAGCAACAAACCTTTAAAATCTTTATATAGACAAAGAAATGTCCTCTGATTGTCATGGAAGAAAATTACTCATTGAAAATGAAGTGTTTCACCATGTTTGTATATGGAGTGCCTCAACCACATACACAAAAGATCCAAATCATACTTTAATCAAGGGGAAATTTAATAAAAATTCCATGTATTCCTATCAAGTTGTAGTGGATTCAAGAAGTACCCCAAGCCCCCAGGACCTATAAGAGCTCAATTTTCAACCGAAGCCCTCATAGTAGGGTATTTTCATTACTTTCAGGCTCTTTCATAGCAAGAGGCTTCAAAAGTATGGTAAATACATGTGCTTCCATCCTGGAATGATGGAGCTTAAATGCGTTAGGTTGTACCATAAATAAAGTGGTGTCTGGTGTCTATATGAGAAGCACTCCTAGTCTTCAATATACAACAATGTTGATGAGCATAAATAATTGCTGAGGAATTTCCTTAAATGAAATATTGATAATCCATGCTTGTTGCATTGTAAATTCTTCTTTAACGGTGCTTTCAGAATTCAATATTTGACATATTCAAGGAATAAAGGAGGACCTCAATATATATAGAAATTATATGTGCTCTTATCATCCAACATACTCTTAGATCAACAACTCTCTGCAGTGTACATAAGAAATGTAATTAACCTCAATGAGCAGTTGTCCAATGTATGAGGCTTATCCATAAGTTTTCTCTTTCTGGATTAGAAAATTTTCCATCCTTTAAACTTAGCACATACATCATGAACATCATATCTCCCTCTGAATATTGAAAAACTGATCTTTCCCAAAACATATCCATATATCTATTTGTAACCTATAATTAATACTTTGATCCATGTGCCAAAATCATCCAATTATAATCGTACAAATTATATGAAGTCTCTAAGGAAACAAAGATATGAGTTATGAGGGTCATCATATTCATATGACATGAATTGTATCAATATTTAATAAGAACATCATCAAGGATGTTATATCCCCCTCTCAATTATTGCTATGACAACTACCAATACATCAAATTTCCCAATTCATGAAGAGGAGGCTTTCCCATTCAAAAAATTATTTATAGGATCCTGTCTCAATGTAATAAAAGCATAATATTCTACTTTTCGTGCTTTACAATACATTATGTCATGCACTCTCTTCAAGGATGAAAACTTCAATTTATCAAACTCGTATATCTAGTTTCTTTTTCATAGATAAGTTATCCTTTGTCTTGTTCACAACTTCGTTTGTGAACAAGATTATGACATATCATCATGGAAATTGGATAGTAAGGATATCATACATACTTTTGGACTGAAAAGAAACCATAGATGATGTTAGACTATATGTGCTAATATGCCATACATAGGACTGATACCACATATAAATTTCAAGGTGGTTGTTACCCATGAGATGATGTTCCATTTGATGCCATGTTGAATTCTGCTTCAAGTGGCTTTCTGCAGTCCATAATTTCTTCTAGCACTACCACTTTAGCTATATATGACATATGCTTCTATTGTTTCTCTTGTTGTATATCTTCATTTACCATACTACTATTCCATTTCTACACAATCATGTTTATTTTTTACACTTCACAATTATTTTGTCTCTATGACAAAGAGCCTTACTCTTCCTGTGTTGCTTCTCCTCAAAAGGAAAACACTAGTAGCATGAAAATTGTTACAATTTTTTCCTTTACAGCTTAATGAAGAAACCCATATTGAATATTTCTTGCTACTAACAAAGTGCCCATAGATGGCATCTTTAACACTGTGCCTACTGTTGATTGAGAGGCTTTCTGTGATATCTCCATAATGGTGTTCTTTCTCTGCTCTATCATATTAATGTATTTACCAAGATATACGTAGGATAAGATGTATTACTTATATCATGGGAAATAAAATATGCCATCAACCTTGGTTAGTAGCTCATGATTAAGAAAATCCTATCTTAGACAGAAAACTGACTTGGAAACAAGCATGAGCTTAGTAAAATCCAATTGAAAAAACCCTATTTATATGATTATCAAGGGCACAAAGCATTTTAAATGCACACATAGTTTCAACATATATGTTGTGAAGTTATCATAATATCACCTTACAGTAACTTTGGTAGTTGTAGATGCAATAGATGCAGATATAAAGTGATGGCCTACAGTGTTGATTCAATGTAATCAAGGTGACAGTTTCACATAGCATAATAACACAATGCTATCTTCATTATCATAAATGTGCTAGGGGATATTCCTTGATTCATATACAATTCCTCTTAATAAGAAGTTATGCTATTGAGACTTCACAAGTTCAAAAGAATGCTACAAATGCAAGCTTCATATAATAAGAGATTTGTTCAGAGTTTACAACAAGACTTATATTTCACTGGTGCACAACACAATTCTTGATTGCAAAAAAAACATATTACCTAGTGCACCGATACTCACTGCAGTTCATCTATGAAATTTCATAGTGGATCAATTCAATCATTCTATTTACCCCATCTCCTACAAAGTATTTTATAGAAGCATACCATTATCATGAATAAGTATCATGTTGTGTGCTTATAGAGTGGTTCCAGATGTATAATCTTTGGGATTATCAGTCCCAAAATGATTGTGAGTACAACTCCTATCTCCTAGAGACTTCACTCCATGAACATGTTATTTGGACAACCTTTCAACTAGGAATTTGTGCTTTGTTTTATGATGCAGGAATAAATTATAATCCCTTACACAGGCTCCATGATCTTCTATGAAAAGCTACAGGGTTCAACTTTCTTATGTATTTTTGGTCTCAACACTTTCTACAGAACTCAACCAATAGATAAGGATGACATTGGCCCTTTTTGACATCATATTCAGCCATCTCAGATGGATGATAGTGTCCATGGGAGGTAACAATATTTTGGCCCCTCAATGGGCTCAACTCAACCAACAATAGAGAAGTAACTAGACCCCTCTTTATGGCAATGAAACTCTCCTTTACAGTGAGAAACTCAGTCCTCCAACTCAAAGATACTTGACCTCATTTTTGACATAAAGTCGGTCCTCTTGTGCTCAAAGTTGTGGTTTTTTTACGAACAAAGAATAAAGTACTTTGATCTGAACACAAATGGTTTGGATTTGACTCTCGACCACGAAACAATACTCAGTTGTAAAAGTAACCCCTGAGACAAATCCAATCATCATTCTTTGAAATTTATATTTCCCTGGATCTGCTTATATGCACATATATGAGTTATGTAATAGGGATACATAGTCAATGAATGTAAAAATTTCAGGCCGCACGCTGGTCCAGATAATGGTCAAAGTCTGAAATGTATAATAATCATAAAACCTTGATTGATTCATGCATCGACGCTTGTTTCAAGCAAGAAGGCGATGGTCAGACCTATAGATCCAAAAATGCAAGATCTAAGATTCATGACCATGGCCATGTGACCATGGGACAACCTATTTTTTCCCTTTTACATGCATTAATAACAAAAAGGGGTGGGGAGGGGGTGGATGATATATGGGGGTAGGCGGATAGAGGGTCGAATGATTTAAGATTACAAATCTAAGGTGCCCCAGATTGATCCAGAGCGTCTCTCACTTTTCCTTTTTCCAAATTGATTTCACAATTTCTTGGTGAGGCGAGGAGGAAATACCATTGATTCTCACCCCTCGTCTGTTGGGTAGTGCAATGAAGCCTCCTTGGGGGGATTTGGTTCTGGTTCTTCTGCTATGGGGTATGAAAGATGCATACTCTTCTTATAGAACAAATTTTAGGTACATATATGGGGGTGGGTAGATAGAGGGTGAGGGGATTCAAGATTACAAATCTAAGGTGCCCCAGATCGATCCATAGGGTATTTTTTTTTCCATTTGCCAAATATATGTCACAATTTATTGGTGAGGTAGGGAGGCAATAACATTGATTCTCACCATCGGTCTATTGGGTAGTGCAATGAAGCCTCATTGGCTATTTTTGGTTTTGGTTCTCACTCTTCTGCTATGGTGCATGAAAGATGCATCTGCTTCTTCCAAAATAGATTTTAGGTACATAAATGGAAGTATGTTTTAAATTTTTTTCATGTCAAATGGGTGATATGATTGTAGAAAATTAATCAACTCATAAAACACTCATAAAAAATATCCAAGACATAGAACTAGAGGAAAAGGCCACAACCTTTGCTATACTCCTCACATGTTCTTCATTATTAAAATAAAGTTATAATAAAATAAATATATGAGGAAGTTGTCTCAAGATAGTGCATCTATATTGGAAAAATTGGTTGAGAAAATATCTCAACTACACAGTAATCTAGGAGCCAAGTTAGGTAGGCCTAAACTAACTCCTAATTAAGAGGAAGCAACTCAATATTTAAAATTAGGCATAACTTCCTAATTTTCAAGATTTAATTAATTTAATTATATTTTTGGATTTATAATTATTTTTCTCACATAAGAGTGAGGCTAAAATCCCCCCCCCCTCAATGATAAATCCAAAATAAGAACAAGGAACCATCTTCCAAGTTCTCATGTTGATCCTCAAAAACATTGCCTGAAAACCACAAAAGATGGATGCCAAAAATACTTTAATATGAAGATACCATGAGTCAGTTGCATGTCTGATTCATCTCTGAATGTCCCTTGACAACTTCATCATGTACCAAGCTGCAAATGGATCCTTCTGTCCTTTGTTTGCAATCAACATCCTTTGTACATTGACAAAATTTTGAAGATGCCCACTGGCGAATTTTCTGATGATGATAGCCCATTGGATTATGATGTTGATGATGTAAAAAAAAACTCATTGTTGCTTTTTTTGATGCTGTCAGAAAGTGCTCATTGTTGATGTCAAAAACTTCTCCCTATTGCTTTTGCTATTGACCACCCACTAGAGAATTTCTTGATGCCCACTGGTTCATGAAGATGCCCATTGGTTTCTTTGTTGATGTTGTTGAGAATTTCAGTCTAAAAACAATAGTAAGTTTCATTAAAATTCCCCCCTTCAGGTGTAGGAGAGTTTCACTGGTGTACTCCCCTATTCAACTGCATGAGAGTACCATATTCTTTTGATTTTCAGCTGCAATAGGTGTGATTGAATTCGGTTGTAAAACTTATACAATATTTTGAATGTTGACGGTCATTCCCAAGGATCAATCCATTCATAATTGATCTTTAAACTGGTTGGTTGGTTTTGGTTGCAACATTTCTCTGTTGAATAATTTGTATTTCCACAATGGTGACAAGGATGGAGATCAAAACAATGATCTTCCATATGACCTATTCTTTGACAATGTGAGCATTTTAGTTTTACTGCAACTTCAGTTTGCACGCATGTTGGTTTTTCTGCAACTTCCTCATGGCTTGTTGATGTAATTTGATCAAGAAATCCTGCACTAACGAACTTTATGGGCTTTGAATAATCTAGGATATGCAAGTTGTCGTCATATTTTTCATATCCTAATCCCCGTTGATTTCTGTTAATTTGGATTTATTCCCATGGCTTGATGATTAGCTTGGAAGATAGTTGAATTTGGACAACTTACACACTTGAAGTTGTTTGGATAAATGGCTGAGAATCATCTTTATCTGTATGGTTCAAAGACTCAGAAGCATCACTCTTCTCTTGCAAATCATTTATTTGTAGTTGCGACTCCAATTAAAGGAACTCAATTGTTTCATTTGTCTATTGTAGCTGCCTTGAAATATCAACAAGATTTTATTTGCTGATTTTCACCATGTCTTGAGCACTTTATATGATAAAATTGTGAATAAATTGTAACAACTGGATGTGTTTCACCATGTGAAATTTCTCACTTGAATGCATGATCACTTGTCTCGAGCTTTCTCACTTCATTTGAACTTGTTGGATTGAATTCGCTCGCTTGATTTGAATGACATGCTCGCTTTATTTCTTGCTTGAATCACACTCTCGCTTGATTTGTAGCTTGAATGGCACACTTGCTTGTACTCGCTCACTTGCACTTGCTTTCAACACTTGTTTGATTTTTATAACTTGCTTTCTTGAACTCTTAAACTCATGCTTGCTTGATTACGATCCCTTTTTTGAACTTGATTGATTGTTTCACTGGCAATTTGTACTTCCTTGAATGTACTATCTTAATTGTGCTTATTTGAAAAATAAGGGTGTCAAACACTATCTAAAATTAACCCAAACGACAAATGACAAGTTCCAATAGTATGAATCAGTTGAATAATTACTTGAATTAATTGTCCTCGGTTAACCACCTTATCAATTAAGCCTTGGATGTCAGTTTCAATCGAGAATTCATCCGTAGAATTCAACTAAGCTGCAAAAATGTTTATCTACAAGTGATACAAAAAGTGTTGTTGATGTCGGCTTATCTTGGAATGCTTGATTTTGTAGCATCTTTAACTTCAATTCTTTGATTGAATGATGTGGAATGTATCTGTAGAAGACCTCTTTATCAACTTGATGATGTGTTTCACAAATGCATGTGATAGTTTGTGCTTGTGTACTTAAGTTGGATTACAGGAGCTAGATTACGTAAGTTTTATGACTTGTATAATTAAGCTTTCTTATATGCATGTAGTTGTTTAATTTTTTGTGTATCATATTACTAAGAGAGTGTAAAAAAACTGGACAAAAGTCATGCACACACATTCACTACACATGGTGTACCTAAGATCCCCTTATTCAATTTCAGGTGGATATATCACTCAATCACCATAAAAAAAATATGATTTTATTAATTATTGAGTACATAAGAAATCTTCACCTTCAAGTAATGAAAATGCCAAGCTGGAAACCCTTTATTGCAACTCATCTTCGAAAAATTTATTGAATGTAGACTTACTCAATCTCCTAGAAGTAAAAACTTTACTTCAAAAATAAACCTTATCAAAACATGAATTTCACCCTTATAACTCCCCTTACAACAAAAAAATATTTATCCACTCCTTATCTCTCCCAAAAATCACTCGTTAAAAAAACACCCTTTAATCCACATTATCGCTCCTTTAAAATTTCCATTAAAAATTATTTTTTTGCATTTTATAAAATCAATTTATGAAAAAGTGAGTTTCCTTTTCAATTATGAATGTAAAAATATAAAAATTATAAACCACACCTCATGATCTAATACATTATCCTTTGATTACATATTCACCCTGCTTTCGTTGTGCTGGAGATAGCTTCATAATGTCACTTTCTAACTATGCTTTCACCACATACATCGATGTGACCTGTAGCTATAGCTAATCATTGACCCAACTCATTTCTTACCAATGATATAAAAAAAATAGATCTGAGAGCATCGATTGTCAAAATAACTTTCACTTGTGCTTTTGAAAGAAAAAAATTGTTCCCTTGAAAAAAGTAATTCTCCACATAAATTTTGAACTCAATTTAATTCCAATGCCATCGTTGTCCCTATGACAGTGGCAAAAAAAAATTCAAACACAGATACAAATGACTATGGACAAATGCATTTTACCTCGTGGATTTTTACCCCCACAACGTTAAAGCTGACACTACTATCATATTCGAGTGCTGCTATACACAGAGAAGTTTCAACATATTCGACAGTGGGACACAAAACTGTTACATTGAGGGTGTTGTCGACTTCGTATGTGGTACTAGAAAATATCTCAATCAAAATCACCAACTACATGTCATTTCTAAACTTCATCGTAGCTTGATCCGACCCCAATTCTGATGCCTCCAACACAAATTTCTAAAGCACCAAATACTTGGATGTGGAAAGGATTACTGGTAGCACAAAGAAAAATTTGTATTTAAAGAAGATGTCACTACCAGTGCCGCTAAACTTCGCGAAATATCTTCTGCAAAAGACAAACCATTTTTGCAAACTGACATTTTTCATGGAGATATCTCTGGAAGTTAAAATGAAACAAACTAACAATACATGCAAGAATAATGACACCATAATGAGCCTTTGTTAGAAAACTAAACCTTTGTGGATCACTACTCTCTGGAGTGTTTTTTTTTAATAAATTTGAACGCAACTTGCTACTTCTCTCATCTAGACACCTTTTTCCTCATCACATATTTGATTGTTCCTTTACAAACCTCTCACCCTTCCACAACTAAGAACCATTAGGTGCACATATCACCAATGGGCACCAGATCCCATCTCGTAGAGAAGAGATAACCCTTCAATTCTTCCTCTGCAAGTGAGTTGCTCCAATATTTAGCATAACTATCATTTCATCTCACAAGATCACAACAAAAAACACAACGATTACGAACAAATGGAAAAATCTTGAATTTCACTGTAACAAAATGGCTGAGCATAGATCCAAAACAATTATTAATCTGTTCTGGATGAGATACTTCCCTCTGGTCAATGAATTTTTCGTCCCCTGTCACAACTGGTTCACGAAGAGATAAAATTTGAAGCTTCATGAGCTAAAATGGCTCTCTGCAATTTAATGCCTATGGCCACACTTTCGATTGACAGAATTGCTTTAAGGAGAGATCCAAGGTTACGCTTGGAATGATATTTTTGAGAGAATCATGTGCCCCTCTAGTTACCATGATTATGGAAGCAGATATGAAATGAGAAGGGTTTCAATTATAGCATGAAGGCTGATGCAGAGGACACAAGACTAGTCTCAAACTATCGTGGTAACACTGATGGAGATAATGCAAACTCTTCGACTCTTTGACTCTGCATTATAATTAACAATTACAACCACTCTTCGACTCATATGACCAGATAGACTATTCCATTAGCCACAAAAAACACAATTACGAACCCAAAACTGGTCACAACTCTGATACCACATGTAGAAAACTAATCAACTCATAAAACGCTCATAAAAAATACCCGAGACATAAAACTAGCGAAAAAGGCCACACCATTTTCTATACTCCTCACATATTCTTCATTATTAAAATAATGTTATAATACAAATAAATAGATGACGAATTTGTATCAAGATAGTGCATCTGTCTTGGACAACTTGGTTGAGCAAATATCTCAACTACACAGTAATCTAGGAACCAAGTTAGGTAGACCTAAAATAACTCCTAATTACGAGGAGCCAACTCAATCTTGAAAATTGGGCATAAATTTGTAATTTTCAAGATTTAATTAATTTCATTATATTTTTGGATTTATAATTGTTTTTCTCACATGAGAGTGAGGCTAACAGTGATTCACGGAGGCCTAGTTTAAGCGCATTAAAATGGTGTTCAAATAGCTTATGGATATTGGATATCGTTTGCTTCATGTATACAATCTAGCGATGTGTTAATGGTTGAATTATGTTTGTTCTTAGATTTTTTTTTGTCTTTTTTTCTTTATGTGGTGGAGGGGGTTTTGAGATCAGTCCACTGCCAAGTTTTACATTGCAAGATCAAGGGTGCAAGTCTGTTTTATCTATTAATGTGACAACATGTAAGAACCATGGATTTATTTAATGAATAACATTGTACGACACGAAAGAAAGATGAAAAATAAGGGGTTTCCAGTACTAGGCATATTCCCTTCTGTTATGTATCCAAGGATTTCTATCCATTCACCATGTTATTTACTCAGATGTTGGTTACGTTAATGTGTGTATATGGTTTTGTTTTGAGCTTAGGGATCAAATCCTAACATTCTCACCCTGGTTTTTAATTTGCAAGGTTTAAAAAAGTTTAGATCATCATGCTATATCCATTTTTGTGTGTGATGCCTACGGTCACTCTTCAAATCATCCTTACTGAAAGATCAAACAAAGTGGTTTGGAAGGGGTGGTTGGATGTTGAATTGAAAAATATGATTAGTCCACCTCTGACTACCCTGACCAAAGATCATGTATTACCCATACGGTTGCCGATTTCCTGGACTGAAGGTATGCCATTAAAAAACATTGGGATCAGTTCACTCTTTTCTATAAAAAACCATGACAAAAGGAAATAAACATATGAATTTGGATTACACCATTACTCATCTATATGTTCCAACTATGATGGGAAACATTTTTTTATTCATTCAACCTGTTCATTTGTTAGAAATACAAACCTTTTTATTGCAAGATTATGATACATATACATGGTGATTGTAGACTCCATTTCATGTAATATTGTTTCACCACCAATTTTTTAATCTGTTTAAACTTTAGTATGATATTTTTTTTCAATGTGTTTTGTTCTTGTATCCCTTTTTAGTTAATTTTTTTAGTTCAAAAATAATATTACATGCATATATCCTATAGGCACATTTTACCGACTTTGTGGATCCTTTATTTTAAGGCATAACCAAAAAATAAAGGCTTGTGAAGTGTTTCATTTGACAAGATCCTGGGTGGTCTTTACTTTTATAATTTTAACAGATCTCTTTTTTTCTTTATAAATAATCCATATGCATCACACCTGCTTCTAGTAGAAACTGCTCATTTTTGGACATATAACAGAAGTACAACAAAATAGTGCTAAAAATGCCCACTAAGAACTTTTATTTTACATTGGAATGTGGTTAACTATCAAACTTAAGTTTTCAATTTAAATTGTGAATGGTAATGTTGCTAATTATTTTTTGAAGTGTTGTCTTTTGCAAATTCTAGATATCGATACATCTTGCACACAATTTGAAATTTTTGTTTGTGTACTAGTAAAAGGTTTCAATTTTAGAAGAGTGGAGCATTTTCCCTAGAAATTTTTATCACAAATGATGTTTGGATTCCAAGCATGCAATTCGGTGCTTAAATTCATGAATAAGAAGCCGATGGTTTTTGGAAATAGGGGTGTTGCTGAAATAGTTTTAGAAAAACTCATGACAACTTCTCGAGGTATTATTGAGGGTGGTTCAACATATTACCATATTCTCTCAAGCAATGATGTATGTTATTATGGTCTGGACCTATGGTCATTTATATTGCAACTGAAAAACATCGTCATTGAAGCACCATTGTACATATCAAATTTGAAGGAATTTTTGTAATGACTATTAATGTGCCTGTCCAATTACCTTGTAGATTGCATATGGTTTCTGAAATTATGATTGCAATAAAAATATATAGTCATTTCTTTTGGATCTAATATTGCAGAAACTTGTATCTCTTTTAGGAAATAATGGACAAGGCTGTAAAAAATAAGATTGCAAAAGTAGTGGTACCTGCTATTGATGTCATGTTTCAGGTTGTCAGGTATTTCCCTACAATTTTTACAATATCAAAATTTAAATCCGTAGTAACATGAATTTTTTTGTAAACCTGACTCGTTTTAACATTTTTGAAGCTTGAGATCATCATAGAAAATGTTTTTCTAGATGATTTTTTGCCTAAGTTTGGAATCCAGCGTTTGGAGATGACCGGTGATGATGTTGACTTAATTTTATTTCTAGTGAATTTTGGACAAAATTTGTTCCCCCAAATAAAATTTTGAGATTCTTTCTGAACTTTTTGATCACCAAGATCAGAATGTGAGGGAATCTGCTAAGGGGCTGATAATAGAGCTATGTCGGTGATTGGAAAAGATCCAATCGAGTCAATATTATTTGAGAAAATGTGAGATATTGTTGTAAGTATCCCACACAGTTGATATACAAAGTTTTTCTTAATTCTAATTTGTGGCCTAAGATCTCTAATGTAATTGCACTTATTTCTTTTTTTTTCTTCTCAGAAAAAAATTGGATGCAAAGCTCGTTAATGTGGTTGGTGTTCCCAAACCTACCTGTAAAATCAAGTATTTTTTTAATGGAAATGTGTCAATATATTTTAGCGTGTTACTGAACCATAAAAATATGTGACTTATTATTCTACATTTGGTATATCTTGTAAAATTTTATCAATAATTGTTTGGTACATAGTTGTCATTGTTCTTAAAAAGAGAGAATATTCGTTGAAGTATTACCGAATGCATGTATCTAGTGATGACCTACATGGCATTCATATCCTTGTTAATGAATTTAAGGTCATCACTCATCCTTGATGGAATTTTTCACCTTTGGATGTTATAATGCCATAATTTATAAAATTGCACTTGTGGATTTTCTTGATTGGTCCACCAAATCTCATAAATGATCTTTTGGGGCTCATAACAATTTATTTTTAATGGTATGATGAACTCCACATGTTGGATGTGAAATTAAAATTAGAGACAAACTCTGTTGAAAAGAATAAATTCATAATAATTCATTGGTTAGTTAATTAGCTTTATTAGTTTTGTAAATGTGGAGAGAATTCATAGATTTCTTGAATTAATTGGTGGCTTGAAAATGATCACTATGTTATTTTTTTCCTTAAAGTGATTTTTGTATTTTAGTGACCATATTGGAAAATAAAGTGGATATTCTGTTACTTGGAGAGTAGAATATATGTGTTCAAAAACGGAGGAAATTTTGGCTTTCCCTTCCCATTTACAAAATTTTTCTTTAAGTTCTTTGTGAAATATTAAGCTACAAATATTTCGTCCTAATCGATAGATTTTGTAGAATAATCCCCTGGGATTTGATTTAACATCAATATAGAGAAATATTATTTTGTAGCTTCTAGTTTCCTTTATCACACTTAAAATTGAATGATGGATATGTTAAAAATTTAAAGAAAACCAAGGACTGGTTTTGCATATTGGGAATGATGAGGATTCATGTTTCTTTCATGTTAAGCTAGTCACTAGAAGCCTATTTTTCACTCTATTTTTTCCATTTACTCTTGAACCCAATATTTCTTAGCATCATATTGATGAGATTTCAAAAACCTATTAGTTGTATTTCTCGCATTACAACCTGTTATTTCAACATATCTACCTTTTCTTACAGCTTCTTCGTCTAGTCAAAGGATTTTTGACCTTATTTAGTACATCCTTTGCAATTTGGTAATAAAAAATTTAGGTCCATCATTGTCATCAATTCCTTAACTTACAAACTTAATTGCGTAGCCACTTTATACATTGATATCCTACCCATTGTATGCTCATGACATCTTGGGAAAATCTCTGCTCTTCACCAATTTATGGACTTAAGCTTGAGCATACTCGCACCTCTTGCAACCCTTCCTTTTATTAAACATTGAATGTTTTTTTTTTCCAAAGTGCTATCAAGTCTCATATTCATCCTTTTTCATATGTGTTTTATCTTCTCCACTTTGACCATTCCTCCTTTAACATTTACCATTTGTTGAATGCATCTTCATTTTAACTCTGTTTGAATTGGTAATCACTACAACTCCATAGGCTGATGACATTGACAATAAAAACCCTAGATGGTAGTAATTTTGAGGTTCAGTGAAGGAAATACTCAAAGTGGTTTTTGTTAGCCTCACTAGGTCCCATTAGCATTTTGGTCATCCTCTACAAATAATTCTTGAATCCCTTGATGTTCCTCTTACATTTTATGTTGTCATTTCTTATCAATGGTAAGCCTTTTATTGAATTATACATGTGGTTAAAAATGTACAATTATGTGATAATGATATAACCGTCATTTTACTTTTTTGATTTGTGATTTATATCATGATTTTATCTCCCTTTTTTTTTCCATATAATGCATTTCTTGGGGAAACCCACTTGTTACTATAATTTTGAGGATGGTACCTAGGGAAAATTGGAGTCCTTAAGGCCCAATGTTAGGTCAACAGTCAAAAATTAGTTCATGAAGGGAGAAAGAATGTCACAAAGTGGGATTTGCACCTTGGTGGGGGAGGAGAACAACTTTCCTCTCAATTTGGGGGGAGAGTCAGAGACTGACATATTGGGGTCTTTAAAGGTAAGTTTTCTTATCGTGTTTTATTTGATTTTATATTTTTTAACATTCCTTCTTGTATTATATTAATCAAGCACTTTTTTGTCCTATGCCTTACCTTTAGGATCTGAAATTTTGAGAAAAGGGTCTTGTTATAGTCAATTTCAAGATTGGTTTAATTTAGATTTGTTCCTATAATGATTCTTTCTAGATTATTTTATTTTTTTTCTTTCCAAAATGATAATATTATATAATACATTTGGCATTCATTTTATCTTGGAAAAATACGAGCCTCATTCAGTGCCATGTCAGGCTCTAGCTATAATAATTTTAATTTTTTGGTTTGGAAGCTACAAATAAAGACAAAATCCTTGCCATGGGATCCCCTTTATAGATATGTTGTTTTTACCTAATAGGAAGTTTGAAGTTTGAACATAAAATGTTGTCAACTAACAACTATTTTTTATTGAGGAAATTATAAACAACATGAGTTAAAAGGGATAGACATAACATGAGAGTTTTTTTCCATTTGAAATGGTAATTCAAGTTGAAATTATATAACTTATTCTGATGATCAGAGTAGTTGAAAAGGACTAAGACATGCCAGCATGCTAGATAAAAAAATGGAGTCCCTAAAACATTCCCTGACAAGAATATTTCAATACTAGAATAAAATAGTTGTCCATCCAAGCACCCTTGTAGGCATGTAGGGCAAAAAATCAGCAGGAATTTTAAACACCTTTTTTGGGAATTTTTTTTATGATATGCCTTCCCATCTATCCTATAAGGTAAAACTCTCTTTGTGGCTCTATCGGAAAATGGCTTATCTGAATCTGTGCTTGCTGATTTTTGAGAATCAAGAATTGGGATAGACACTATTTCGACACCCGCAACTTTGTTCGAGGTCACTCTTTTTGAAATCATAAGATAAGATAACTATATTAATTTTTGACAAATGAACACAAAAGTAGGCTAGTGGGACTAAAGAGTACTATAATGTGGGAGTGAAAGCACAACGTACTATAATGTGGGAGTACTATAGATAAAGAAACCTACATAACATCAAAACATATGTATAAACATTTGACAAAGGTATGGTGATACAAAACACTAAATGAGTTTGGACAACTCAAGAACCTCTCAAGAGGGAGAGGGAGATCTGAAAATGAGGTTGATGATCACAAAGTCTCTTTTGTCTAATGGCCAAGTGCAAGGGTGGTGAACAAGGATTGGATTACAATTGGAGTCCTATGAATTTTGAGGCCATCGAGGCTTCCAGTTGTATGATCTTGGGGGGAATGTACCAGTGAGGAATAAATTTAGCATTTGAGGTCAAAGGAAGGAAACTCCAAATGGATCCCTACTTAGTCCTATGGGATTGGGAAGTAGCCTGATGGGTAAGAGGTGGTCTACTGTGAGTCCATCAAGAGCTTATATCTCTAACACTCTAAGAATATGCATCCTGATGTATGAAGAAATACATGTGAACTGGTCTCGATAATATTGGTTAGCCTCCTTGCATTTGGGGAGGGTGGGGTGGTTGAGGAGAAACCCAAACTTTACCATTGTGTTGACTGGTGCAATCTGGAACTTTGTCGACCATTAGTTTTCCAATTTGACATATCAACAAGAAAGTATGAGGTGATTGGTTTTTTCATCCTAGGACATTGAAGGCATTAATAAAGGTGATATGAGCCTGTCTGAAATAGCACAAGAAAAGTAGCTAAAAGAACATCCAGATGATGTATGTTAACTATCTCAAGGAAATAGTCCATGTACAGAAAATTCTTCAAATCAAGCAAATGAAACCTCTTAAGAAAATTTTATATTTTTAGTACGTAATAGCAGATATAAAGCATGATAGAGGTACTAATTATGGTGCCGATCTTTAGCTTAAAATATAACATAGAAATAATGGACAAGCCCTCCAAACAGATCACTTAGGCTGACTAAACGTGTCAAGAGGTGTCTCCATGTCGGACTATGTTACCCAAACTACATCCTCTCAAATGAATTCAGTCCTTAACACAAATTTTCGAAGTAGTGAGTTTCACTATTAACAGGATAGATGAATTGATTCATCATATTTGGCTGCTTTCAGTTGTTATGCTCAAAATTTTTTGAATTAAAAGGGATGGCGAATAAATTCATTCAAACTCGACAATTAAATTCTGCTCAATTGAATGAATCCTATTTCCATAAAATACCATTTAAATTTGTCTTTAAATTCATTGAAATTAAAGGAAATTTGTCTAGAAATTCTTTTATATTTTAGATTAAATGAATGTAATGTTCATGTTTTCCTTTTGAGAGCAAGTCAAACATGATTTATTATTTACTATGTTTTCTAGTTGGGAATATTTTTCATCGTTGACTATATGCCTTTGAATGTGCTCTATGTCTGCATAAGACTTCCCATGAATGGATTTCTAGTATGTATACCTTTGAAGGTTGTCTGCTATGTTTGAAATGGGTTCATTGAAATAGTTTCCAGAGTGGTTATCGGATTTATTTTGTATATTCATTGGTAGATGAAATATCATTTATGCATAAACATAATGCCTTTGTTTGCCATCTCTTGTCTGAAATGGATCTAAATAACTCCAAACCTATAAAAAGGGAAAATGTTAGGTCCCTATATTACTTGTATAGTCCCTTATTTTTTTTAGTGTAACCCCATTATTGTTATTGTTGTACCCCTGTAACCCCAATATTGTTATTATTGTTCCCTTACATTATTATTGTTAGGTCGGCTAGGATTATATTGTGACCCCATGGACTCCTATATATAGAAGGAGGTTTTGGTCATTTTTATCATCCAATAATTTTTCATTTATGTAATGTATTAGAGGTTTTCCCCTCCAAGTGGCTGATTTATAAGGCATTGATCTCTCTTTCCTTCTATTTTTGGAGCTGGTTTCATAACATTTGGTATCAGAGCTTTGGATTCAGGGGTTTCGCTACTCCAAACAGGTCATCATGGAATTTTCACTATAACTTTCTTTCTATGAAGATTCAAAAGCTGAAATTCCTAAAGAATGAAGCTTAAATCCTAAGGAACCTTCTGTAAAAATTTTAGATCTCGGTTTGCAACAGTTTCGTAGATATGATCTGTGAATGTTAGGGTGTTTTCAAGCTCCCAAATTTCATCTCAAATAGGTGGCTGTGTGAAAATAATCATAACTCCCCCTCTGAGCATCAGACTGGATTTCTGTAAAAAGTAGCCACAAGTACACAGACTTTAGTTTCTTTTGTATCAATTTCAGAGTCAAAGGAGGAAAATGTCACATGTGGCATGCCATACAAGTTCGCTCTATTGAACCAGTCCATAATTAAGACATTGTGGGAGATTGGGCATAACTTTGTCTTGAAGAATCCAAATCAAGTCTAACCCATGGCATTCAAAAGAATATTTAAAGGGGTAATACATGACGAAATTTCAGATATTGAATATCTGAAATCACAGAGATAATTCAGTTTCAATATCGAGCTCCTCAAAAGCAAGAAAAAGGTGTGTATTTTGTTTCCGAATTGCATAAGTCTTGTTTGAAAAATCAATTTGAATTGATTCCAAGGGAATATTGTAGAATAGATATCAGTATTAGCTTCTAAAATTCCCCCTAAAAAGAATTCAACACCAATTAAGCCTTCAGAAGGCTCTAGTATGACCCATTAAGATGAATAAATGCAACATGACATGTCAAAATTACAAGAGATAGTGCACCAAATTGCGCTCTCACAAAGATCAACAAAAAATGAAATGGAAGTTTTGAAGAGAAGTGTGGAAGCTAAGATGGATGGTTTGAATAAATGCATGGAAGCTAAGATTGATGTCATGGAACCTGGCATAGAAGCTAAGATGGATGACATGGAAGCTAAGATCGATGAAAAAATGAAAGACAACATGGAAAACATGAAGAATGATCTAAAAGCAGACATGGAAGGTTTGACAAAGTTGATACAAGAAATGTTTCCTAATGGTGAAAAGATAGTAGAGGAAACTCATGATGAGAAAAAAATAAATGTTAATTGTCATTTCATAAACTTTAATTTTGGATGGAAGAACCACCATATTGAAAATATGGATATGAGGAATTTTGATGGCAAGGACCCCGTAACATGGATACTAAATATGGAGCAATAGTTTTATCTCAATAATGTGAAAAACACACAAAAGGTACGCATTGCAACTTTGTATTTAGAACAAAATACATTTGTATTGTATCAATGGCTTCGCTCCCATAAAAAAATTGTCACTTGGTCAATTTTTACGAAGAAAATGATAGTGCATTATGAGGATACAAAGAGCAACACCTTCTTTAGCCAATTGATAAATCTCAAACAAAAGGGTTCAGTGGTGGAGGACATTGAGGACTCCCAAAAATTGAATATAAGGGTAACTGATATTCTAGTGGAACACAGGAGTGATGTGTTCTTAGGGATTTTAAAGGATAACATCCAACATGAGGTTCATGTTTGGTAACCTGGTTCAGTAGAGAAGGCATTCAGGTTGGCAAGAAAAATTGCATGTAAAATTATGGCGACAAGGAAGCCTACCACTCACATCTATAAGGATGGAAGTGTTCCTACTCCTAGACTTCCACAACCTACAAGGTTGACACCATAATAATTGGAAGAAAAAAGAGAAAAACAGCTTTTCTATAGTTGTGATAGAAAATACAATAAAGGTCATAAGTGTGCTGAGAAGAAATTATTTTACATATATTGTGAAGAGGAGGAATAAAATGAAACATAAGCTTCAAAAGAAGAGGATACACACCAAGAACCAACCCTAGAAGAAGAAGAAATGAGTCTGACCATTTCATGTAATGCATTGGCAGGAATTACCACTCCTCAAACTCTCAAGATAGAAGGAAATATCAAGAACAAAAAGGTAATAGTGTTTATTTATTCAGGTAGTACACATAATTTTATTCATTGTAAGGTAGCCAAGGAATTGAATTGTTTTCTATACCTAGCACTAGAATGTCAAGTGATGGTTGCAAATGGAGGAACTATAAATTTCTCTAGAAAATGCCATAATGTCAAGCTAGCCATGGGGGAATATGTATTGAATAGTCCAATTCTTTCTATTCCAATGGGAGGTGTTGATGTTGTACTAGGAGTACAATGGTTACAACCTTTGGGGACGGTAGCTTTTAATTTTCAAGAAATTTTCTTGAAATTTTTTTCGGAAGGAAAGGAAGTCGAATTATGGGTTATAGAAATGAAACTGGGAAAGATAATAAGCTATAATTTCATGACAAAACTTCTGAAGAAAGAAAAACAAGGCGTAATTTCACAATTATGCTCACTAGAAGTTCCAAAATCAAAATCAATTATTTCTCTAGATCTCCAAAAAGTCTTGGACAATCATTCCAAGGTGTTTGAAAATTCTAAAGGACTCACACCTATTCGTGATCATGATCATGCTATTCATTTGATTCCAGTAATTTTCCCTCCAAACATCAGACCTTACAGATACGCTTATGTCCAAAACAGCGAAATTGAACGTATGATTGCAGAATTGTTAGAGGATGATATAATTCAACCAAGTCAAAGTTCTTTCTCTGCTCCAGTAGTATTGATGCACAAGAAGGATGGATCATGGAGCATGTGTCTAGATCATAGGGAGCTCAATAAGATCAATATTAAAGATAAGTTTCCCATTCCTATGATTGATAAATTATTGGATGAATTACATGGAGCAATTTAATTTACCAAGTTGGATCTTCATTCAGGATATCATAAAATTAGAATGAAGACTGAAGATATTCCGAAAACAACATTTTGAACTCATGAGGGTCATCATGAATTCTTGGTCATGCCTTTTGGCCTTACCAATGCACCTTCTGCATTTCAAGGGTTGACTAATTCCATTTTCAAACCCTTCCTCAGAAACTTTGTGCTAGTATTTTTTGATGACATACTAATCTACAGTAGGTCTTGGAAGGATCACGTTCAACATGTTGACAGGGTGCTCAAACTATTTGAGGAGAAACAATTATATGAAAAAACATCCAAATTTTTCTTTGGAGTACACGAGGTGGAATATCTAGGTCATATTTTATCTTGCGAGGGTGTTAAGGTAGACCCTAACAAAATTAAAGCCATTAAGGAATGGAAAGTCCCCACAACCATAAAGTGACTGTGAGGATTTCTCAGGTTAACAGGGTATTATCACAAGTTTGTTAAGAATTATGGGATAATAGTAGCACCTATAACAACATTATTGAAGAAAGATGCATTTTCATGGACTCTTGAAGCAACTAATGCCTTTGAACATACTAAAGAGGCAATGTGCCTAGCACTAGTCTTAACTATGCAAGACTTCACAAAAACCTTTATTGTGGTTCATGTGATGCCTTACGAAATGGAATTGGTATTGTTTTAATGCAAGAAGGAGTAGCCATTTCTTTTGAAAGTCGTCCAGTCAAGTGAAAGTATTTACAGAAAGCTATTTATGAGAAGGAAATGTTGGCAATACTACATGCACTAAAGAAATGGTGACCTTATCTAATGGGAAGACACTTCAAGGTAAGAAATGATCATGATAATCTTAAACATTTTTTGGAACAAAGACTATCTTTAGAAGAGGAGAAAAAATGGGTCACAAAGATGTTGGGTTATGATTTTGAAATCAACTACAAAAAAGGGAAGCTAAATATTGTTGCAGATGCATTCTCAAGAAGGGATGAAGAAGTGGAAGCATTGCTTTGTTCCATTTCTATTATCCAACCATATTGGATAACTGAATAAAGGGATGAATGGAAGAAGGAAGAAGAAGTGTGGACACTCATTCAAAATTTGCAGCAAGATCCTACTACATTTGATACATTTAGTTGGAAAAATGATTCCTTATGGTACAAATATCGATTATATATTTACAATAATTCCCACCTAAAACAAAATATTGTTTTGGAATTTCACACTTCTCCTTTAGGAGGAAACTCAGGATTTTTAAAAACTTACCACAGGGTGAAGACAAAATTTATTTGGGATGGACTTAAATCTGATATACAAAATTTGGTGGAGGAATTTTTTGTTTTCCAGACAAATAAAGTTGAGACAATTTAGATCTCGGGTCTTCTAAAACCTTTATCCATTCCAAGTCAATGTTGGGAGGATATTTCAATGGGTTTTATCACAGGTTTACCTAAGTCCGAAGGAAATAGTGTCGTCATGGTGGTAGTTGATATACTTACCAAGTATGCACACTTTTGTGCATTATCTCATCCATTTAAAGTAAGTACAGTTGCTACTTCATTTATGGAAACAATTCAAAAGCTACATGGAAACCCAAAGATTATTGTAAGTGACAGAGATCCCATTTTTATTGGTTTTTGGATGGAATTATTTTATTGTTTGGGTACTCAACTAGCTCATAGCTCATCTTATCATCCTCAATCCGATGGAAAAACTGAGATAGTGAATAAATGTTTGGAAGGATATCTTTGTTGTTTTGTATCTGATAAGCAAACACAATGGGTCAAGTGGTTGCTTTTGGGTGCTAGTTTTGCACACTTTTCCTACATTTGTTTTCCCTATTTTTCCTCATGACTATAAATAATGGGACTATATTTGCCTCTTTTTCCTACCTTTCTATCCTAACTTGTGTTGTTTCACCTTATTTTCATTACTCTGCCTTTTCATCAATTATTATGATATATCGTGCCTTTTTATGAATAATTGAGGATGAATGTTTGGAGAAGATCTATGGTCTTTGTGTTGTCTTTCTAGATTTCATTTGTAGCACCAATGATCCCTAGCATGAGGTACACAGGAGTAGTTAAGGGCGTGCTATTATAGTGAGTGATGTTGTTACACCTTGTTGTTACAGACCCACAGGCAAACTGCTATCCCACTCTGCTATTATAGACCCACTGGCGAACTGCTAATACAGTTGTACCGCTGACTGGATCTCATCAACGCCTATTATTGACCTTTCCTTTGGCTATTACACTAAAACTGTGGTTTTATTACGATATTTGTAGAAGTTGTTTAGCATTGTATTTTTGGATAGCATCCTATGGGTGGTTTTGATTGTAATCTATAATTTTATAGTCGGACTTTTATTAAGAAGTGGTTATAACTATATGTATTATATTTCTATCAGCATGAGAATCATAAGATTCTCATGACTGATCTGTCCCTTGATTTTCTAAGATGTAACCAACTATATAGTTCTCGGCCCTAGAGGTTGAAATGTTAGCGGAGAAAAACATTATTTTGGCTCTGTAATTTTTCTCATATTAATATAGATTATCCTATTATTGTTGTTACATGCGTTACTCAATTTAGTTTCTATTAATTTATTTTCTCTACCTACACCATACTAGGGAGGAAGGGCCCTCCTTCTTAGCAGGATTGTAGTGATTAAGGTAGTTGTGTATCTGTGTTTGTATTTCGGTTTATGTATCAGTAGAGGTGTTGTTGATGTTGTTCAGCTATGAATATATCTGCTTCAATTTCAATACTTTGTATGAGTTTACTTATCTAATATTAGAGACACTAGCTGGATACTTGTTGTGTGGCATGCCAGAACATATTAATTGAAATGTGATTCTAGTCTTGTAGATCATTTTATTTCTACATGAGTGATTTACTTCCATCATTTACTTCAAAAAATATTTCTTTTAATTGGAATTGCTTCTAGTTGAGTGTATCGGCACAGCCAGTGCAACTGTCATTGAAATAAAATATGTCTCTGGATTGATAATTTATGTGTATTTTTTAGTCATTCAATACTTATTAATAAAACCCTACATTTTGGCACCATTACGAGGGATGGTAGTGACGATCCAATCAATCAGAGTTGTTTCTTAGAAGTGCAATTTCTATGTGTTTTTAGAGTGTCTCCAATGACACAATTGTTGGGCAGTAAGACGAGAGGTAAGAACATGCACAGTGCTCTAATGAACTTGAGCGGGCTCACCAATGTCTTGCTCAAACACTTAGAAGAGTGAATTTCTGAGCATTTTCTTTTTTAGAGTGTCTCCAGTGACACAATTTCCAGGTAGTAAGACAAGAGGTAAGAACTTGCACATCACTCTAACAAACTTGAGTGAGCTCACCAATGTCTTGTTGGGACATTTAAGAGTTGAATTTTTGGTTGTTCCTTTAGGGTGTCTTCAGCTATACAATCATTGGGTGGTAAGACGAGAGGTGAGAAACTGTGCATCACTCTAACGAACTTGGGCGGGCTCACTACTGTAGAAAATGAAGAACTTATAGGACAAATTGATACGCATAGGGCTCATGTGTGTCGATAGGACAACATCATCATCTACAAACACCCCCCCACTCTACTAACTATAGGAAATACGGGTTGTAAAAAGAAAAAGGAGAGTGCAGATTAGGGAAGAAAGACATTCTTTGGAGATCTGATCTCAAGGGAATAAAAGGAACAATCCACGTCATACATAGATAATAGAAAGACAGGACCACGGAAAGAAGCTACCATATCAAATCCCAGACCATCGGTGTCTTCTGTGTCTGGACCTCATGACCCTTCAAACAACATACCCACTCCTGATACTAAGACTCCTGATTCAAAACAATAGTGGAGAATCATTGATCAGGATCTAAGAATTGAAGGATATGGAGAGACCAGTGGGGAGCATCAGGGACCTAAGGAACAACATTCAATTGTTCATCATTTGGATGCTAGTAGCGTTGTTAAATAGTTGGTCCTGGAATAGCCTGATCCTTTTATTTGTCAATCTCCGGTACACTCCGAGGTCAGTTCATTCCATCAGGAATAATCAGCCATGGAGGATGAGAATTTCAAGAAAGATAGCTCTATTACTTTTGAATTCCCAATAGCAGTAACATGGGATGAGGATCCTATGAAAAATATTCCTTTATCATCCCTGCCATCCTTTCAAGGGATGGCTGTTGAAGACCCTAATACCTTTCTATTTGAATTTGATGTGTTGTGTAGAGGTTATGACTACACTTACAATTCCCAGAAGCTTAAATTATTCCCTGCTACTCTTAAAGGAGAAACATTAATATGGTTCATGAGACTGGATGTTGGCATGATTTTAACCTGGAATGACATGAGAGAGGCCTTCCTCTTTAAATATCAGAATTACTCTCGAACCAGGGATTTGAAGGACGATATTTTCAGAATTGCACAAAAGGAGGAGGAAATCCTGGAAGACTATATGGAGTGATTTCACTATAATTTACAAAGGTCTAAGTTTAGTAACTTAGACCCAGAAATTATAAAGAAAATATTCTTAAGAGGTATAATAAATGATTTTTTGGAGCATATGAACCTATTAGGAAAAAGTGACATATCGCAAGAACTACTTGATGAAATAATGAAGCTTTGCCTGCATAGCTCAAGAGGATCGATCAAAGGGAAAGTTTCAGTTCGGGACCCTTCAGTCCAGATAGAGAAGTCCACGAGTGGAGGAGTAACCAAGGTAGAGATCGAAGATTTATTTGAGGATTTTAAAACTGACCTCCTTAGCACTCTCTCTACCCAGATCACTATGGTAGAAGTCAAGAAAGCACAAGTAAAAGCTAAGGCGGCCTTAGCAATATTATGTCCCCAGTGCAAAAAGAAAAATTTGGAAAGAGAATATGGACTGAATAGTGTCAGCGTGTGCAACATCTGTGATTTGGTGCATTCTACGAATCGAGGTCCTAAGTTTCCCAAACTGAAGGCGGTACTTCAAGAATTAAGCGAGGATGTTCAATCTTCTTATTTCATCGTATCAAAAAGACCATGGTAGTCGGGACCTACATGTGTGCCTTCAGATTTTTCCTCTTTTTATCCTTGTAATAATGTTTATAATATTTAGCAATATCCATGGCAATATCCTACTCCTTCCTCAACACAATTTCATTCACCATGGAACTATTGGTTGTCTCCTCCACCAATGCAATATCCTCCATCACAACCTAATCCTTGGGGTCAAAACTCGAGAAGTAATGGTCAGGGTCAAGTACCCCCTCCAATACCAATATAGTAGCAATAGTTACAACTTCCTTCTACTAAAAATCCTACACCTTCTGTCCAACCCCAATTACCTGTGCAACCTAACCCTAATCCAAATAATAAGGCAACCAAGAGCATGGATTCTCCAATTACCCTAAAAACTTATCTTATTACTACTATTGGACTTAACGAGGTTTAGATTCGATCAGGGAAATTCATCAGATCTGAGCATACTCCCATTATTACCGAGGAATGTGAGTCACCTAGAAGGGACATGGGCAATTCTGAGGCAGTTGTTACACATGTAACAACTAATACAACACCTGTTGTTACATCTATAGCAGCCAGATCATGAGGATCTGTTGTTTCTATAGCAACCAATCCGAGCAAGGCTAGTGCATCTGTGATAGCTGACTGAGCTGTTAGCATTCACAATCCTCCATACCCTCAACTATTAACTAAAACTGGGCTGGTCTCACAACCTGAATACAAATTCATCAAGGAACTGCAAAATTTGTATTTGTGGATTCCACAGTTACAAGATCTTAAATAAGTACCTATTTATGCTAAAATAGTGATGGATCTATGCGTCATAAGACCTGGAAGGAAACCTAAAGACCTTGCTACTATCCATTTCATGGGTAAATTATCTGATCTCATGACTGATCAGATTTTGTTAATTAAATATAACGACCCAGGGAACCCTACAGTGACTGTCCATATTTACAATCAACCTATAACCAATCATTTTATTGATCTAGGGGAAGCTATTAATGTCATGACTAAATACCTCTTCATCTCTCTAGGACTTCATGGACTTATACCTACACCCACAGTACCTGACTTAGTAGATAGGTCCTGTTTCAAGCTCGAGGGAATGATAGACGATGTGGTTATCACTGTGTCTTCCTGGAATTATCCAGTTGATTTTCTCATTTTACAAACCAAATCCAACCTGGGGGGTCATCCTTTAATCCTTGGAAGACTGTGGCTGGCCAATGCAGATGCATATATCGGATGTAGGTCCAGATCTATGGTGATCTCAAATGGACAAGCCACTCAGAACCTGAATCTTTATCCCCTATCAAAACCTCATATGGATTCGAGTAGTCCCTAGTGGGACAAATTTGCACCTGAATCTGATCTTTCCCTACCTCTTCTCATGCTCGGAAAGGCACAATACTTTAAGGATGAAACATAGCACAATATCATTAATGGTTTTATTAGTAAATCAACCTCTATTGCCTCCATTAGATATTTGGGAGAAGAAGATGAGGTAGATGATGCAATTATTGAACATTTGAAAACAACTCCACATACTATCAGTAGTCCCGTTGAAATCGAACCTGGGAAATGTTTAAAAATCAATCCTAACCTAACTATTGAACAAAACAGATTGTTGATACAACTGTTACACAAATACAAAAAGGCATTTGCATGGGACTATAATATGAATTGAATCCATCTTGGCCTATGCACTCACCGCATTTACCTTAAAGAGGACTGCAAACCAGTTAGACAACCGCAGTGCCGAATGGACCCCGCACTTAAGGGGATAGTGAAAGAATAATTGCAGAAACTCCTTAATGCTAATTTCATCTACCCCATTTTTGACAATGATTGGGTGTCTCCGCTTGTCATAGTTCCAAAAAATAATGGAAAATGGAGAGTTTGTTTTGACTATAGAGAAATTAACAAGGCCACTCAAGAGGACCATTTTCCTTTACCATTCATTGATCAGGTCTTTGATACTCTCTCTGGAGAAAAATTATTTTAATTTCTAGATGGGTTTAGTGGCTATAATCAAACACATGTTTCCCCGTAAGACCAAGACAAGACAACCTTCACTTTCCCTTGGGGTACTTTTTCTACAGAGTCCTTCCCTTTGGCCACTGTAATGCACCAACAACCTTTCAGAGGGAAATATTGGGTATTTTTTCTGACCTTCTGAATGAATGCCTTGAAATATTTATGGATGATTTTACATCATACGGGGATGCCTTTGAGATAGCATTAGCTAACTTGGAAAAAGTGTTGGAACGTTGTGAACAAACTAATGTTGCTCTAAGCATGAAGAAATGCCACATGATGATGACCTCAGGAATTTTGCTGGGACATTTCATTTCAGTAGATGGAATTAAGGTAGATCCTACAAAAATTGAGGAAATCTCAAAAATCCCAATCCCTAAGACTCCAAAGTGGTACGTATTTTTTTGGGAATTGCACGATACTATAGGAGATTTATAGGGAACTTTTCAAAGATTGCATCTCCTCTATTTTCATTACTCATGAAAGATGTAGAAATTGTGTGGACATGGAAGCGTGAGAAGGCCTTTTTAAAGTTGAAAATTTGTGTAACAGCAGCACCTGTTTTGCGAGGACCAAACTGTGAATTGCCCTTTCATATTGCTACGGACACATTTGACATAGTTGTGGGTGTTGTTCTGGGGCAGCTGGAGGAGAATAAACTTTAGGCCATTTATTACATCAATAAGAACTTAACTCCAGTAGAACTCAACTACATTTTTACTGAGAAGGAATTCCTAGCAGTAGTGCATGTTATCAGCAAATCTTGGCACTACATCACTGATTACCAAGTATTTGTAAACATTGATGATGCTTCAATTCGATTTTTGATGAAAAAACCTGTTACTAATGGTAGATTTACAAGATTTCTATTATTGTTACAAGAATTTGATTTTACTATTTTAGATCAACCCAGAAAAGATAATGTATTTGCTGATTTTCTTTCTAGATTAACTACAAGTGATGACTGCACTACCACTGAGGATTCTTTTCCAGATGAATATATTTTTTCCATTTCTAGTCACTCACCATGGTATGCAGATATAGCCAATTACCTTGCTGTAGGAAAATTCCCACACCAATTGTCTTCCAAGGAAAGGCAGAAGATTATAAAACAAAGTGCTACCTACTCCTGGATAGAAGGCAACCTCTATCACATCGGGCCAGATTTTCAGATTAGGCAATGTGTTAGAGAAGATGAGGTATTTGAGATCTTGAAGGCTTTTCATGAGGAACCTTGTGGAGGAAACTTCGCTGACAAGAGGATAGGACATAAATTACTCTCAAAAGGGTACTAATGGCCAACTCTATTCCAAGATGCCAAGAATTTTGTGAAAGGATGTGATAGATGCCAAAGGATGGGCCAACCTATAAAATTATATGAGATGTTGTTAGAGCCTCAGATAATGATAGAACCATTTGAGAAATGGGCCCTATACTTTATGGGGCCAATTAATCCTTCATCACAGCAAAAATTAGACATATTGGTCTACACCGATTATGTCACAAAATGGGTCGAAGCAAAGGCACTAACTAGAGCAACAGAGAAGGCTATCTTAGACTTCCTATTTGAATATATTTTTGTTCACTTCGGGATACCCAAAGATATAGTGACAAATGGGGGGCCTTAGTTCACATATCATTTGATCAAGAAGCTGGTTGAAAAGTATGGAATTCATCACAAAATCACTTCACCATATCACCCACAAGAAAATGGTTAAGTGGAAAGAAACAATAAAGTCATTGAGGTAATATTAAGAGATAAAATAGCCAACCACTGAATAAACTGGGCCGAGAAGCTTCCAGAGGTACTGTAGGCTTATAGGAGAACATGGAGGAATACTATAGGCTTCTCACCATATGAATTGGTGTGTGGTAAGAATCCTCTATTCCCCATAGAGTTTGAAATAAAGACATTAAGAACAGCATTGCAGGTCGATCTGGATTTGAGTATGGCACAGACAAAAAGACTAAACTAGCTCAATGAGTTGGAAGAGAAACAGCTGGCTGTTGTTCAATAGACAGAGATCATTCGGCAGAAAAGAGTTAGATGGAATGATGGATTTATTAAGAAGAAAAGGTTCCAGAAAGGATATTGGGATCTTTTGTATGATTCAAGGTTCAAATATTTCAAAGGCAAGCTCTGCACTAGATGACTAGGTCATTATGAAATGGACACGATCTTTTACAATGGGACTGTACAATTGGTCACCATCGACAGTGCTAAGACACCATTACTGGTTAATGGGGACCATCTAAAGTTATATCATCAACCCACTTCAAAGGAATCATTTTTCAACATTGTCGTGGACTCTGATCTTCATGTTATGACAGCAGGGGAACATTCTCCTGTGCAGCCTGAAAATTTGAAATTTCAATAAGTGCAACAGTTGAAAAACACCCTTGTGGAAGCTCTTATACCTGTTTAAAAAATAAATAAATAAATAAAAAATAAATAAAAATAAAAAATAAAAATAAAACAAAAATAATAAATCTAACTATGAAAACCCCTTTGCAGGGCACAGTCAGACAGTTGATAACAGCTGAAAACCACTCTTGTGGCGGCTGTTACACCCATGTTTTTCTTCCTGAAACATCATCTTCCATTCCTCATCTATTTTATAGGATGATTGTATTCATTTTTTTTTTATGTACCAATTTATCCTAATTATTATGTTTTTTGAAGACTAATCTAAGGGTTGTCTTGGCTGTTACACATGTAACAGCCGACATCCACGAACATTGTTTCTTATGTTTCATCCCATAACAAAAATAATCATGCCAGCCAAACGCAACAACATGAGCACTGCAAGCAGAACGCCGCCAATTCAAAATCTTCCTCCACGTCACCTCATGTATGTCATTCAAAAGGTAACGTTATCATTTATGATTTGGTGATTATTGGCAAAAGTAATGATATTCCCGTGATGGTCATGGGCGGCCATCGCCATTAAGGTAGGGGAGGGGTTATGTCTTGAAATAATTGAAAAAATCCATAAGCATAAACCTCTATCAAATCTGCATGCACCTAATTAATAACATAAATGTCAATGATAACTGAATTCGGTTGGAAAAGAGCGTGTGTACTAGAACCCATTACTTTTCATAATCAGACATTTATGAAGACTAGTGTGAGGTACAATTCGGTAATCTATAAAATATGTCACCTCCCATAAACTTCCACAACTAAAACCTTACATCCTCATTGCAAACTTGTCAATTGGGATTAGTAGAGACGTCGAGAAGCAATGAGCAGTGCAGTGATATTACAGAGGGGCTAAGTAATAAGAAGCGAATTCAAAAACAAATAGCAAGATGGGTGGAGCAGCGGTCAGGCATGAGTCGGATTCTAAGGACGTGTTGTAAAATTTTCAAGAATCCTACCATATATTCAGAGACACTAGATGGATTGAGTATTTCTAGAAGCTAGAAGGCTCATATGAGGCGGTGGCAATTGAATTCGCTCAGAATTTGAACAAAAATTAGACCTTAGATAGGGGCTTGCAAGTTGAGGCAACTGAAGAGGTAATTTCCTAGGTAACTACATTTCTAGTAGAGGGACAAAGGTGGTTCAACAGAAAAATCAATTACCCCTCCTTGAAATAATACTTCCTAGAAGGAGAAGAAAAACTGGAGAAGAAAGGGAGAGGAATTGATAGGTTGTCGCTTCGTCATCCTTGGGCAGATGTTGCCCTGAGTTTAATTAAATATATCACTTATGAGGGAAGATCCATGATAGTGTTTAACTATCACTTTCCTCTACTTAATCACCTTCGGCACTAGAAAAATATTAATCTTCCATTCTATTTGTTAGGAAACATCAAGCATATGGCGGCTGCAGTAAAGACACCAGCACACTTGAAAGCATGTGTGACCAATCATAGACTCATCAAATTAATTGTGCTAGATGCCCTAGGCGAGCAAGGAAAAACTTGGGAAGAATTCAACTGAAAGAGGCTGAGGACAAGCCAGGGGGAATAGACCATGACTTCAGGAGGAAGTTAGGAAGAGGCGGAAAACTAGACTCGGCCTGCTAAAGTTAGGATTGGGAAAGAACCTACTGATGAAGCAATTAGGGATAGAAGGCCAAAACAAAGGATGAAAGTTAGCATACCTGCAAAACCTTTTCCTACGGTCAGAAAGTAGACATAAGCAGAAGTATTAGAAGAAGAAAGGAAACCCTCCTCATCAGGTAAGGATGAAACTCATGTCCTATTTTTAGAACTCGAAAATCTAAGAAAGGAAAATGAAGAATTAAAGAAAAAATTATCTGAGGGGAAGGAAATCCTGGTGTCTATATGCACGACCTGTTTTCAAGAATTAAAAGAAGTAGGATATAAGGTCTGTAGAGAAAACATCAACCCAATGGAAATAGAAACAGAACGATAGGAGGCTATTAAACATGAATCTGTTGAGGATATTGTTGTTACACAAGAACGAGCAGTTAAAGCAGAGCCTCCTGTAATAATTGACCTAGAAGCCTACCCACAAGAACCTGTGGAGGCCACTCCTATTGTAAAAGAAACAACAAAGGACACAAAGGCTACTCTAGGTGGAAACGAAGGGCCTGACACACAAGAACCCACTGAGGAAGTTTCTATTACACAAGAACCAGCAGTAGAAGTGGAACAACCCCATTTAGCAGAGGCTATTACACCCATTATTGATGTGGATATTGAATGCAGAATAACGCGAGGTCCCATCTTGAGATGGAGTTCTGAGAAAATCTTGTTAATTTCCGAATTACAAAAGTGGTAACATGAAGCAATCTCCCTTCAGGAGGGGACGATTTCACTAAGAGAACATTGGAGAGAGATAGACACCTTACATGAAAGATGGATGAGAGAAGAGCTGAAAGGATGGGAGAATTATAAAAATAAGGAAGCTCTGAAGAAACAGGAGGAAAAGTTGTTGTTGTTACAGCAGTAGGTTGAGGATCTTACCATAGACAAGAAAAAATTTCATGATCTCGCTTTGAATTTTCTAGGATGCAAGCGACCTTCCTCATCCTATCCTATTTTTTTATGGGAACGTTACTGTTGAACCTCAAGATTACCTTCTCCTTTACAGTTTTCTCTTCTCATTTCTCCAATTTTCCATAAGTTCATAAACCCTAATAAGTGAAGAATGCCAAGGTTTTTTCTCAAGGTTACATTTAAATTATTGTCATTTTATACTTTCATGATTTTTATATTTCGATAAGTTTTTGCAAATTAGCTCTAGAATCCAGCGTATTCTGCAGCTAATTGTGCGTTCTGCAACTACTCTTATGGTTTACTAAGTTCCAGGTGTCAGTTGAGGAAACAAGCTACATGGCTATTTCTAAAATCCTTCTCACATGGATTCTATCCTACTCATCTGATCTAGATAGACATAAGGAGGTGCCTAAACCTATGGTCAAAGTTACAAGTCAAAGACTATTACCTACACCAATAGGACTCTTGATTTGCTCTTCGAGGAAAATCATGAGTCCAATAGTCCTATTTTTACTGTAATTCAAGTCATATACCTGCATCTAACTTAGCTCGCAATTAGTTATGTAATTTCTCTTTAAATAATGGTTCCACAAAGCCGAGGGATAGTGAAGTTAAGTTCAGTTTTAGTACAGTTCAGATTTGCAAGCGAATACTCTGATTTTCCGGATTCTGTTTCAATAAAGAAGTTGAGTTATAAAATGTTGGTTTGAATGTACTTTTTACAAGCTAGGAGTCAACCAACTTAGTAGCAGAGGGCCCCTGCTTCTAAAGGAGGTTTTTATAGGATTTATAGTTAGATTTATTTCTTTCTGTTTAGAAACTTATGTTATGCTTCATTTCCAGTATTTTTCAAATAGTTTCATGATAGATTGCAACTGTGCAGAATTGTTCTTACAAAATGTTTCAAGAAGATAGAAATTCTATTTTCAATTTTGGAATAAGGATTGAAGAGCTGGAAACCATGGATGTTTAGCTTTACTGTTCTTGCCTTTTCATTTTCATAAAATAGAATTTCTAATTACTGTGTCAAATTGATATTCATGAAAGCCATTTTCAATATACAGAATTTATATTAATGGTTAAATGTTTCACATGAGAAGTAGTTGAATTTCCCTTGTTTCTTGTCATTTTCTTGCTAATAATCAGAGGCACAATTGATTTCTCCAAAGATTCTTCAAGAAGTTAAAAGCTTCACATTTGAGTAGTTTTGATAAGTCAATTATACGTTTGGTTGATCTTAGTTAGAATTCGCATGTTTTTACTTTCAAGACCCTCATTTGACTACAAACAACAGTCTTTCTAAAAACCACTCTACAAGGAACTAATCTGAACATGTTAAGAAAGGATGGTGAAATGATTAAATGTAATGCAACTTCTGGGTTATTTACATAGCTTTCCTAGTGCTTTAATTTAAAACAGATGTAATGAGCTTACTCAGACATTACTTCAAATAAGGTCACTCTTTAAAATTGAATAATTGGAGTAGCTAGACACATCTTAGATACTTTCATTTTCATTTCATTTTTTCTGTTCTAGCGCCTTAGCATAATAAAGTACTAGCAGTTACTAAACTCCATCTCAATAGGTCACACCTAACAATTTGATGAGAGATAACTCAGGGTACAATAGTTGACTCATTTCCTTCTTTCATAGGAATAGTAATTCTCAATTCTAATCTTTTAAAATTAGATCCATGGGTTAGGATTAACAAACCAATTAGATAAATGCTTTGATTTTTAAAACTAGGTCTTAAACCAGCTCTTAGCTTTAGGTTTGATTTTATGAAAACTAGATTATTTTTAGTATACTTTCTTTTCTTCCTTCTAAAATTAAATTAGATTATCTTAAATCTTTTCATAATTATAGGTTAGTCATCTCAAGAACTCAAAGGAAAACCCCCCCCTAAAAAAAATATAAAACACAAACACAACGAAGTATGAAATAGGTTGCTTAAGCACATATGGTGCACCACACTTCATCAACTTACTAGCCCTGGTTGATAATTAATGAAAGCAATTTAGGAACACTAAATTGACTAAACATTTTGGCATCGTTGCCGGGGAAGTGTAACTAGGTAGCCTTATTTCTTACCTCCAAAAGACAATGATATGCGTATAGAAAGAGACTCTAGGGGAATATTTGTAAGAGGAAGAAGCTTAATCCCTACGACACCACTCACTTCACCTAGGATAAGAAGTAGTACACCGCCATCGCAAACTCATATCCCTTATTTCACTAGTCACATATTTCCAGAAGTATTAAGATCTAATATTCAGTTCGAAGGATCTCCTACTTCATCCACTGAGGCAATCTTAAAGGAAGAAGACCCTAGGACTCCAACAAAAGGAGTAACCTTTTTCACTTCTACAGGGGAATATATCATAGGTGAAGAGCTAGAAATCCATAGTGAAGAGGAAGACGAAGAACCTTTCTTCAACATACCATTGGTAGAAGAACCAGAGGAAAAATTAACCCTACAGGCTGAATCCTATATCACCTCTAAAGAATATATCATGGCAGGAATAGGAGAAGAAGGAGGAGAGGGAGAAGGAGAAATTTTTAATGCGGAAAATGTACTATTTGGAGGAGTTAGTGGTAGAGGAGGAGATAGAGGAAGAGGTAGGGGAAATGCAAAAGGAGGGAGAGGTAGAGGAAATAGGGGAACTGAAATTTATTTTAGATTTCCTACCATAGATGAAGAAACAAATGCTAGCATGAAAAATATCTCACCTTCTGTTCTTCCGAACTTCCATGGATTAAAAAGTGAAAACCCTGAAACCTTTTTATTTTAATTTGAAGTCTTGTGCTGAACTTATGATTATCTACAAGATTCTCAAAAACTCAAATTATTTCCTTCAGCATTGAAAGGAGCATCCATCAAATGGTTTATGAGTCTAATCACTAGATCTATTAGGACATGGAATGATATGAAGAGAATTTATAGAAAGGTATTTGGACTATTGTATGCACATTAATCACAAAGAGGAGGTTTTTAAAATGATGCAGAAAGAGGATGAAAATTTGGAGGATTTACTTGAAAGATTTAACTATAACATTAAGAGAGAAAAAATGGAAATTCTAGATCAAGATACTCTAAAAGCTCTTTTGTTGAAAACAATTAGAGATGAATGGATAGATATCCTTAACATGATGGGGAAGGGAGACATATCTCAACTTCCGTTAGCTGATATTGGATAAATATGTATTAATATCTCCAGAGGAAAATCAAAAATTATGAAAGGACCAAGAGATACTACTCTTGCTACGGTAAACAAATCAGTAGCTGGAACAGTAAGTAGGGTAGAAATTGGGAACATGCTCGATGAATTCAAAAAAGACATCTTAGGGAGTCTTAGTGAACAAATAGATACCCTTAAGTTACAAAAATATCAAAAATCAGAGATTGATGCTTTGGCTATTTTCTGTACAAAATGCAGAAAAAAACATGCTTTGAGAGAATGTCCTCTTGAAGCAAAAGTTGTAGAAACTTGTGTGATTTGTTCTAAAAGTCATGAGACTAAGAATTTTCCTTCAATTCCTGGTCTTAAGGTTTTTTTCCAAGAATAAACAACATCAAATCCTACATAATATCTCTGTTTTGTATCTAGAAGACCATGGCAGGGGCCACAAGTTCAAGGGTTTGACAACCAAATGAATACTCAGCCCCCACCAAATTGGAATTCTTGGCAGCAACCCTGGCCCCAATTTCAATTTCAACCTCAACCATGGGCTCAAGGTATGCATAATCCATATGGAAGATTCTATCAGTACTATCAATATCCTCCATCATATCCAAATTATCCTTCCCAGCAAAATCCTCAACAAAATCAACGACCTCCAATCCTTAACCCAAATCCACAACTCTCACTACCATTTCCACAAATACCTAATCAACTACCTACCCAACCATTACCAAACCCCAAAAATCATAATCCTCAAAATACCTATATGATAGAAGGTCAGCAATTTCCAACCTATACGATTACTCCTCTATATCTTAATGATGTCCAACTAAGATTTGGCAGAATATTAGAAAAGAGGAAGCCTTCTATAATTATTCAAGAACAAGACAATTCTGAGGAGGATTCTCTACAAAGCAATAAAAGTTTTAATGAATAAGTAGCTCTTTAAAACCAAAAATATAAAGTTAAAAAGCAAAAACAACAAATAAATTCAATTCCTATTATAGAGAAACCATCAGTATTTAATTCTACACCTCATTTTCCTGAAAGGTTACAAATTGATAAAGGAGTAGAAAAGAATATTATGTTTCCTAACTATGATTTCCTAGATGAATTGAGAAATATTTGCATCAAAATCCTTTTGTTACAAGCCATCAAGGAAATTCCAATTTTATCAAAAACAATAAAGGAGTTGAGTATGAAGAAACCAGGAAGAAAAATAGAAGAAATAAAAAAAATATAGCTTGTAGGAAAAATAGTACACCTAATGATGGGAAAAATTGCAACTCAAAAATATTTAGATCCTGAAAGTCCAGTAGTCAAAACACATATCAATGGGATTGAAATTCCAAATACCTTGATTGATTTAGGAGCAACAATAAACATCATGAGTAAATAAATTATGGAACAACTCAAGCTTCCTAATCTTCTTTATACACCTACATAACTGCAATTAGTAGATAGATTTGTAATCAAACCAGATGGTGTGTTAGAAGATATTTCACTCTCTCTAGATTCTTGGGAGTATCCTGTTGATTTTATGATATTAACCCCTAAGAAAAATATAGAAGGACACCCACTTATTCTAGGAAGGCCTTGGTTGGCTACAACTGATGCTTTCATTAGCAGTAGATCTGGTGATATGTATAATTCTGATGGTAATTCAACTAAGAAATTCATTCTATATCCTCCAACAAGAATAATCACAGAATTAGATGATAAGGAATGGATTGATGATGAAGAAGACATACAACCTCTCTTCACTATTTCAAACATTAGTGAAGATATCCAAATCTTAAATACAATATAAAATTATGAATCATCTCCAGAATATGAACATGATCAATTTCAAGAAAGATCTAATATTGAATACTTGTCATCTAGGTAGATGTCTATTTACTCTATGGAAGAATTTGGTAGCTCTATAGTTGAAATCTTTCCATGGAAAACCTTGAATATAAAAAAAAAGACTTGGAAAAATTACAACAAGAGAAGTTAATCAAAAAATTGCAACAACATTCATCTGCATATGCATGGGAATACACTGACATGAAAGGAATTATTCCTAAGACTTGTATACATTACATATACATTGATTAAAATTTCAAACCTATCAGACAACCTCAAAGAACGATGAATCCAAATTTTAGGGAAATTGTGAAAGAAGAATTACAAAATTTGTTAAATGTAAACTTCATCTATCCAATTTCAGACAGTCAGTGGGTTTCTCCTTTGGTTATTTTACCCAAGAAAAATGATAAATGGAGGGTATGCATTGATTATTGAGAATTGAATAAAGCTACTCTTAAAGATCATTTTCCTTTACCTTTTATAGATCAAGTGTTAGATACATTAGCAAGCAAGAAGTATTTCTCATTCTTGGATGGTTTCAGTGGTTATAATAAGATTCAGGTTGCACCTAAAAATTAGGATAAAGCCACATTCACCTGTCCTTGGGGAACTTATGCCTACTGAGTACTTCCTTTTGGATTGTGTAATGCACCTGCAACATTCCAAAGGGCAGTACTAGGAATTGTTTTTGATCTAATACATGATTGTGTAGAAGTATATATTGATGACTTTATATTTTATGGGAATACATTTGAGGAGGCTTTAGAAAAATTGGAAAAAGCTCTTAAAATATGTAAGGAAGCAAACATTTCATTAAGTCATGAGAAATGTTTCATGATGTTTACTCAAGGGATTGTTTTAGGACATCATATTTCATGGGATGGAATTAAAGTTGATAAGTTTATAGTGGAGGTCATCTCCAGGTTATCAGTTCCAAGTTGTCAAAAGGATGTTAGAAGTTTTCTAGGATTCACATTTTATTACATAATTTTTTTAGAAAATTTCACCAAAATAGCATCCCCACTCTTCAAACTACTTACCAAATATTGTGACTTCAAATGGAATCCTGACTGCTAGTTATCATTTGAATCCTTGAAAGAAAAATTTTTTGAAGCACCCATCTTAAGAGGGCCTAACTGGAAACTACCTTTTCATATTTCAACAGATGCTTCAGACATAGCTCTAGGAGCTGTGTTAGGACAAGAATACCTAATCCCTTATGCCATTTATTACATAAGTAAGAATTTAACTCCCCTAGAGTTGAATTATACTGTAACTAAAAGGGAATTTTTAGTTGTTGTTCATGCTATAAATAAGTTAAGACATTACATAACAGTCTATGAAACCTTTGTCCATACAAATCACTCTGCAATTAGGTATTTAATGAAAAAATCTGTTACTTATGGTAGAGTTACAAGATGGTTATTTCTCTTGTAAGAATTTAACATTACTATTCTAGATAGGCCTGGAAAAGAAAACACAGTTTTTCATTTCCTATCTAGAATTCAAAATATTAAAGATGATACTTTGGTTGAAGATAAATTTCTTGATGAATATATTTTTGCAATAACTACATGAACCTCTCGGTTTGCAGATATTTCCAATTAATTAGTTACAGGAAAACTACCTTAACATATGCATTCTATAGAAAAGAGAATAATCATTCAAATAAGTGAAAAATACTCATGGATTACTAATGAATTGTATAAGACAAGTCCAAATATCGTTATCAGAAGATGTGTTCGAGAGGATGAAATGCCTGAAATTCTTAAGGCATGTCATGATGAACCTTGTGGTCGACATTTTCTTGAGAAGAGGACAACATATAAAATCCTTCATTTAGGATATTATTGGCCATCCATCTTCAAATATGTCAAAGAATATGTCAAAAGGTGTGACAGTTTCCAAACACTAGGGAAACTTGCTCCTTCAAATGAAATGCCTTTACAACCCTAGGTACTCATTGATCAAGGAAGTATATTTTGGTATGCACTGATTATGTCACTAAATGGGTAGAGGCTAAAGCATTATCTTTTGCTAGTGAAGGATCTGTAGTTAGTTTTCTCTTTGAGGATATTTTCACTCTTTTTGGTGTTCCAAGAGAAATTTTAAAAGATCAAGGCACTCAATTTACATCAAAGATGGTGAAAAATATGGTAGAAGATTACAACATCAAGAACAAAAAGTCTACCCCTTACCATCCACAAGAAAATGGTCAAGTTGAATCTACCAATAAGGTGATTGAAGGGATTCTCACTAAGACTGTTCATCTACACAGAAGATATTGGGTAGAAAGGCTTCCTGAAGCCTTATGGGCCTACAGAACTACATGGAGGAACACAACAGGACATACTCCCTATGAACTTGTTTATGGGAAGCAAGTCCTATTTCATATAGAATTTTAGATCAAAACCTTCAAGATGGTAGTCCAATTGGGACTTGATTTATCAAAAGCATATAAGCATATACTGGAGAAAATCAATGAATTAGATGAAATCAGACAAGATACAGTCCAAAGAACGAGTATAGTCTAGCAGCAAAGGACTAAATGGCATGGCAAGTACATCAAAGAGAAAAAGTTTCAAGAAGGAGATTGGGTACTCTTGTTTGACTCAAAATTAAATAATTTTCAAGGAAAGTTTCAGACTCATTAGCTTGGGCCATATGAGATTGAAAAATCTTTGATAATGGAGCAGAAAAGATTAGAACAATAGATGAAGAAAATGTATCTCTTCTTGTGAATGGTCATAGATTGAAAGTATATCATAAACCACTTTCAAAAGAAGAGTTTGTCAAGAAATTTCAAGATAATGTTGATATGGAGTTAGTGAAGAAGAATCCTTCTTCTTCACTAACTTAGCTTTTACCTTTCCTACATAAAATATAAAAATAAAAAAAACAAATATATATGTAAGTGTATAAGTATCAAAACCAATCAATAATTGGCATATTTATACAAAAAATACAGGGTGAAAATTAGATCTTTCTGACACCCTATATTTTCCATTTTCCTTTCTGTAATAAAGTAGTGAAAACTACATTCATATTTGTAGTCCATAATCTGCAAAATTAGTTTTATTCCATTTCACTCCACTGTCATTCCACTTCGTGTCACTTTCATTTCATTTTTCAAATCCATACCATCTCATTCCACTGTCACTCCATATTTTCACTCATGTTTCATACTTAAAAAAAAAATCTACATTATGTATCTGATCGTATTCTGCAGTTGAGCACATTTTTGAAAACTGATTCTATTCTGCAGCTAATTTGATTCTATAGCCATTTCAAATACTGACATGATAATTGAAAAAGGGCCTAAAATATTATGTTTTGAAGGTCATCATGCTACAAAAAGAAGCTAAGGAACAACATCAAGCAACAACAAACAACAAGGTCAAGTTCTGAGGTAAAGTGTAGAAATGTATTTTAATAGAAAAAATTAAAACATGAAATGTGTATAAGGTGTAAATTCATATGTTTCTTTACAACCTATCATTCGAATTTATTAATCCTCATCCTGATATATCTCGACCATATCCCTCAAATAACGTCTGAGAATGGTCCATCATTAAAAATCCCTGATTAATGACTAGCGGTCATAATCATGATGTAACCTATTTTTTCATGTCTCCTCAAGACCGTATCATTTACTTACTTCCTACAGCTCACCATAAACCCTCCATCAGATTCATATCTCGTTTCATCTCCACTGATTCCATAGCTCGTTCATCCCTATCAACTCTTCAGCCAATTCATTTCCACATCAAAGAAGGGTAATTTTGAAGGTTGGAAGCATTTTTCAAAGAAGTAGGATGGGTTTGATTATCAGAACAGAGCCAGTAGGGGTCAAATACATGGAAGGATATCCACAGGTTAGAGATATACTACAAAAAGCTGGATGGTTGAGGTTTATAGAAACTTTTGATGGCTTTCATAACGAAATTACCAAATCATTTGCCAGATCTTTTGATGGAACCAAGGTGGAGATTGGAGACATTAAATTCACAAGAACATAGTCATTCTTGGCTAAAGCTACAAAAATGCTAAGGCATGGAGAGAGAAGTTTAAACAAAAAGGAATTCTGTAATGAATCATGGAAGGTGATACTTAAAAACCCAGGTATGAATGTCTTATTCTTTACAAAATGAATTCCAAGTACTACTCTGAAAAGTAAATAGAGAAATATGCTTTTGATTTTGCAAAAATTCATAACTTGTGAGGGAAGGTATGGAACCATGTATGTTTATCATATCTTACTATTAATGAATTTTCTAGAGAATGGTGAGATCAACCCACCTTTATTTCTGCTCAGTAGTTTAAAAATAATGGCCTTGAATGTACAAAATAAAATCCAATTTATAGAGACTATTATGCATCATAATGGCTTAGTGAAAATACTGATTTAGTTTCACTTAAGAAACATAGGATATAATGGGGAGGATTTCCTCGTTAGGAATCATTTTCAAGAACAACCAGAATCACCACCTAAGGAATAGGAGAAGTAAAAGAAAAAGAACTGGTATAATTGTGGAAGACATATGTGAGACTTCACCACAGAGGGATAATGAAAAATTAATCTCTGAAGAGCTTACAAGAATTAGAAAAAAAATCAAGGCCAGAGGAAAGAAGAAGAAAGAGACTGAGGTTATAAATGAAGGAAAGGACAGTCCTCCAAAATTAAGAAGAAGCTCTAGACTCCGAAGCACTATGAAGAAGACATTGGTTAAAGAGACAGAGCCCATAAATATAGAAGAAGAAACTACAGTCCCATCACCTATTGATAATTCTCCTGAGTACAGTCCTCAAGACCCTCCTGTTTGTCATTTTGAATAAGGACCTAGCTGAATATATCCTGATATAGATCTACTTCAGCAACGGATATATGATTATGTGGTGTCATTCGAAATAAATGCCTCAATGAACCAAGAGACACCAGTCAATCCACAAGAACCTATGATTGAATCTCCTAAGAAAGATAATTATGAATTAGATACATTGAATGGACACATTAAGAATGAAAATGGGATTTTGAAAGATCAGATCAAGTTGAACAAGGAAAAGCATGATAGTACTACTCTGTAGCTAGAGCAATTGCACAAGGAAAATAAGAAATTGAAGAAAAAGAACAAGAAGTTGAACAAAGCAATCATAAACCTTAGATTCAAACTTCTCATGAAGAGGCCAAGAATGACATTAAATTCAAGGAGAAACATAAGGATAAGGTTGGATGTCCTAGCTAAAGTATTTGAGCATATGCAGTAAGGAGAAAGAACTTATAATTTTTGGTAAATTGCATGAGGACATGCAATGATGTTGTAGTGGGGGTATGTTGAACCTCAATATTACCTTCTCCTTTACAGTTTTATCTTCTCATTTCACCACTTTTCCATAAGCTCATAAACCCTAATTAGTGAAGAATGCCAAGGTTTTGTCTCAAGGTTACATTTAAATGATTTTCATTTTATAATTTCATGATTTTGATATTTTGATAAGTTTTAGAAAATTAGCTCTAGAATGCAGCCTGTTCTACAGCTAACTGTGTCCGCAACTTCTCTTATGGTTTACTAAGTTCCAGGTGTCAATGGAGGAAAGAAGCTACATGGGTGTTTCTATAATCCTTCTCACATGGATTCTATCCTACTCATTTGATCTAGATCGACATAAGGAAGTGCATGAACCTATGGTCAAAGTTACAAGTCAGAGAATGTATTAACAACAATAGGACTCCTGATTTTCTCTTCGAGGAAAATAATGAGTCCATTAGTCCTATTTTGATTGTAATTCAAGTCAAACAGTCTAGCTAACTTAGCTCACAATTAGTTATGTAAGTCCTCTTTAAGTAATGGTTCCACAGAACCGAGGGATAGTGAAGTTAAGTTCAGTTTTATTCTAGTTCAGGTTTGCAAGTGAATACTCTGTTTTTCCAGACTTTGTTTCAATAAAGAAGTTCAATTATCAAATGTTGGTTTGATTGTACTTTTGACAAGCTAGGAGTCAGCCAACTTAGTAGAAGAGGGCCCCTACTTCTAAAGGGGGTTTTTATATGCTTTATAGTTAGATTTATTTCTTTATGTTTAGAAATTTCTGTTATGCTTCATTTCTAGTCTTTTTCCAATAGTTTCATGATAGATTGCAGTTGTGCAAACTTGTTCTTCCAAAACGTTTCAAGAAGATAGAAATTCTATTTTCAATATTGGCATAAGGATTGAAGAGTTGGAAACCGTGGTTGTTTATCTTTACTCTTCTTGCCTTTTCTTTTTCATAAAATAGAATTTCTAATTATTGTGTCAAATTGATATTCATGAAAGCCATTTTCAATATATAGAATTTATATTAATGGTTAAATGTTTCACATGAGAAGTAGTTTAATTTCCCTTGTTTCTTGTCATTTTCTTGCTCACAATAAGAGGCATAATTGATTTCTCCCAAGATACTTCAAGAAGTTAAAAGCTTCACATTTGAGTAGTTCTGGTAAGTCAATTATACGTTTGGTTGATCTTAGTTAGACTTCGCATGTTTTTACTTTCAAGACCCTCATTTGACTACAAAAAACAATCTTCCTAAAAACCACTCTACAAGGAACTAATCTCAACATGTTAAGAAAGGATTGTGGAATGATTAAATGTAATGCAACTTTTGGGTTATTTACAGAGCTTTGCTAGTGCTTTAATTTAAAACAAATGTAATTAGCTTACTCAGACATTACTTCAAAGAAGGTTTTTCTTTACAATTGAATAATTAGAGTAGCTAGACACATCTTATATACTTTCATTTTCATTCCTTTTTTTCTGTTTTAGAGCCTTAGCATACTAAAGTGCTAGCAATTACTAAACTCCATCTCAATAGGTCACACCTAGCAATTGGATGAGAGATAACTAAGGGTACAATAGTTGATTCATTTCCTGCTTTCATAGGAATAGTAATTGTCAATTCTAGTCTTTTATTAGTAGATCCATGGGTTAGGATTAACAAACCCATTAGATAGATTCTTTGATTTTTAAAACTAGGTCTTAAACTAGCTCTTATCTTTAGGTTTTATTTTGTGAAAACTAGATTAGCTTTAGTATAATTCCTTTTCTTCCTTCTAAAATTAAATTAGATTAACTTGAATCTTTTCATAATTCTAGGTTATTCATCTCAAGAACTCAAAGAACAAAACCCCCCTAAAATCGTATAAAACATAAACACAACAAAGTAAGAAATAGGTTGCTTAAGCACATATTGTGCACCACACTTCATCAGCTTGCTAGCCCTGGTCGATAATTAATGAAAGAAATTTAGGAACACTAAATTGACTAAATAATTACTTCATGTTCCAAATGAAAGCTGTTATGGAGGATAGACCCTATTTATGTTCTTCCACTCACACATTTTTAGATGTGTTCCGTGCCTCCGATTCCGATGAGAAAAACCTACTGTGTGAGTTATTCTTACACAATATCATTTGTGAGCATGTCAGTATGTAGATGGTTGTGACAATATTCTCCTATATGGTGGATCTTTGGTTGCAAGATTTTGTGTCCTTCAAGAAGAATCAGATTGAGTGGAATTTGGCCATCAAATCTATGGATGCTAATGAGGAGAAGATGTCATTATGGGTCTGGGCAGAACCGAGATGAGCTGCCGAGTTAAGGCGAGAATTCAAGAGAATGTTGAGTACTCCTCAGATAAACGAACTAGCTGCCACTTACAGAAGAAGGATTGTGGGCTTTTGCCTCAATTTGTTCTCAATGATGAAGATTCGATCCTTGACTGGGTGCTTGAAACGTAAGGAAGCCAGCAGTGCTGAGCTACTGAAGGGGGGGCCATTCTCATTCTAGAATTTCATGGTGGTTGTTACACATGTACTAGTGTATGCACAGATCGTACAATCCCTTAGTTCTTTGTGGCTTAGATTGAGATTCAAGTTTCCTTTGATCTGGCTTCCAATTGAGGATTATCAAAGTAATTATGAATTGAGTAAGTATGAGTCAGAGTCCTGGGTACGACAACTAATGTCCAATTAGTGGTGTAGGTCTGTAGACAAAGATATAGTTGGTGCTTATGATCTCACCTACTTGCACCGGATATATTCCCATGAGATGTGAGTTGCATGAGGACATGCACGTGTTTCAGTTGGGCGGAGATGTTGGGTGCTAGTTCTGCACACTTTTCTCACATTTTTTTTCCCTATTTTGTCTCATGACTATAACTAAAGGGACAATATTTGCCTCTTTTTCCTACCTTTCTATACTAACTTTTGTTGCTTCACCTTATTTTCATTACTCTACCATTTCATCAATTATTATGATATATCATGCCCTTTTATGACTAATTTTGGATGAATGTTTGGATAAGATCTGTGGTCTTTGTGTTGTCTTTCCAGATTTCATTTGTAGTACCAAATATCCCGAGCACTAGGTACATAGGAGCAATTAAGGGTGTGCTGTTACAGTGAGCGATGTTGCTACACGTTGTTGTTATAGACCCATCAACAAATCGTGTTCTGGCTTTTGTTACGGGTACCCACCGGGCAAACTATTGATACAATTGTACTACCGACTAGATTCCGTCAACACATGTTGCTAACTTTGTCCTTTAGCTATTACACTAAATCATGGTTTTATTGAAATAGTTGTGTAGGCTGCTTAGCATTGTGTTTTCGGATAACAACCTATGGGCGGTTTTGATTGTAATCTATAATTTTCTAGTAAAACTTCTATTAAGAAGTGGTTATAACTATATGTATTCTATTTTGATCAACATGAGAATCATAAGATTCTCATGACTTCTCTATCCCTTGATTTTCCGAGATGAAACCACTATATAGTTCTCAGCCCTAGAGGTCGAAAGGTTAGCGAAGAACATCATTATTTTGGCTCTGTAATTTTTCTTATATTAATACAGATTATCCTGTTATTGCTGTTACATGCATTTTTTCAATTTAGTTTATGTTAAGTTCTTTTCTCTACCAGTGCCCTACTTGGGAGGAAAGCCCTCCTTCTTAGCAAGGATTGTAGTGATTAAGGAATTTTTGTATATGTTCTTTTGTTTCGGTTAATGTATTAGTAGAGGTGTTGTTGCTCCTGTTCAGCTGTGAATATATTTTCTTCAATTTCAATACTTTGTGTGGTGTTACACATCTAATGTTAGAGACACCAGCTGGATACTTTTTGTGTGGTGCGCTAGAACAGATTAATTGAAGTGTGATTCTAGTCTTGTAGATCATTTTATTTCTGCATTAGATTTACTCAACATTTACTTCGTCAATGATTTATTTTAATTGGAATTGCTTCTGGTTGAGTGTATCATCACAGACAATGAAACTATCATTGGAATAAAAGATGTCCCACTGATAATTACTTGTACCGTTTAGCCATTCAATAGTGATTAACACATCCCAACGCTACCTCTCGCCGAATGGTGGCATAACAATTCCTTCCATATTGGCAACAAATGACCCCATTTATGGAACTTTACGATATCATCCATCGTGCTATCACATTTTATTTAAGATAAATTCCTAAGGTTCAAGCAAAGGAAAATCACATCGACCATCAATAAGAATTTCTACAACTCTTAAAGGATAACCCAATTTTGGTACAAAATCGAATGAAACAACAAATAGATCAACATCATGCTGAAAGAAGTTTTGATGTAGGAGACCGGGTATTTTTACTACCGCAACCATACAAACAAATGTCCCTCAAGCAAGCTAATAAGGATAATAAATTATCGCCAGTACTATGGTCCTTACAAGGTGTTGCAACATCGGTACTATGGTACAAATTAGAGTTGCTCCGTTTCTTCGCGAGTGCATCTAGTTTTCCATGTTTCATGCTTAAAGAAGGTTATAGGGGACAAAAATTCCTACCAAAAAAATATTGACAAAAACTTCGATGAGGAAGGAACCATATTGGAACCTCGAAGCAAATTATGGAACCAAGAACTCGAGCATACGAAATTGATCAATTTCGATATCTCATCAAATGGAAGAACTTACCCACCGAAAATTCCCACATGGGCTATAAAGAAGAACCGCATCTACCAAGCGTTGGAGGATGACAATTGTTTGAAGGAAAGGGGCATGTTAGGTCCCCATATTACTAGTATAGTCCCTTATTGTTGTTATTGCAACTCCCTTATTGTTATTGTTGTACCCTTGTAACCTCAATATTTTTATTATTGTGCCCTTACATTATTATTGTTAGGTCGGCTAGATTATATTGTGAGCTCCGTTGACTCCTATATCTAGAAGGAGGTTTTTGTCATTTGTATCATCCAAGAATTTTTCATTTATGTCATGTATTGGAGGTTCGCCCCTTGAAGTGGCTGATTTCTAAGGTTTTTATCTCTTTTTTCTTCTATTTTTGGAGTTAGTTCCCTAAAAGAGAATTATTGAAAAAGTGTGAAGTCAATGGTCACCTTGAATACAGAAAGCCAAAGGACAGAAGAAGATGAAAAATTACCTTTATACAATATTTTAAGGTCAGCTCGAAATATAGGACATTTGATATAATAACAACCCAAGAAATTTAAAAATTGAAGATTGGGAAAAAGAAATGGGGCCTGCCCATGCTGAAAAAGGATTGTCTCCCAGTCAAAGACTCAAGGCCGTTGCTTGCAAAATATTTTGAGTGAGTAATAATACATGAAATATTTGATGGAGAGTGTATATCCCCAAGCATGAACAGAAGCCATCAAATGTTGGTTTTCCAAGTTGGGTTTCTTGGGTGAATTATGTTGTTTATGGTGCATTTAATTACTGTGAGAGCACGTACAGTACCAATCACATGAATGATTCATTAAATGTTGTCATTATTTCCCTAAGCGTTGGGATTGATTCTATATTTAATTGAATCGATGCTTCTTTTGAAGCTACAACGCTTATTTCAATTGCTTTGTTCACTGGTTAGTCAATTGGTACTTAAACGAATGATTTTCTTGGGTTGGTGAATTAATATCATGCCCATATAATGCTCAATGTGTTCATTGCTTGTGCACTGAGAACCAACAGTTTTTTAATTTTCCTAATTCATTGATTTGTTGAAGTGTTGTTGTATGGCTCCTTGAACATGTTGATGGTCGACTTATGACACTCTTATTAATGCATTGAAATCGAGGAATGGTAGTTATAGTTATGTCATCATTGATTTCCTAATCCATTAGTATTGAGCCTTTCCATTTCCATGCAGTTCCCTCTGTCTATTTACTAATTACATACAACAGAACTCATTTAAATAAAAAAAAAATCATATATTTAGCTAATGACTCATGGATGTGTGATGAGTAGCTTGAGGAGATGATTTCTTTCATGGGAACTGGTATATTTGTATTGATTTAGCAAAATTTCATCGAGATGTATACTACATAAGTGAGCTCTCTTTGAAAGGGGCTATACGGTCCTATACCTAAACATTAGGCTCTGAGATTCCATCTAACCTTTTAGAAATAAATTCACGTAGAAAGAGGTTGCCCAAGTCTACAAGAGGAACATAGGATGTACAAATACATTGAAAAAGGGAGACACAAATGAAATACAAACCAAAAAGTGACCAAATAAATGTTTTCTCCTGTCAGTGGTACTATTGTTGGTTGTTAAAGTAGCAAGATAAATCCCAAGGATGCAGATAAGGAGATGATTTTCACAGAAAATGATACATTTAGTGCCATTTTTGGCTTACCTACTGATAAAACTGTGAAAACAATTCGCAAAAGTGAAAGTTCCAAATTGATACTAAATTAATAGACAAGTAACACCGTATCCTATGGATCTTCCCAAACTTGTTCAAAAGAGTGACATGATGTACTTTTTTTTGACCTAACACCAAATAATCAACATGATATCCAAACTATTAACAATGTTGGTAGTCTTGAGCCAACTACACAAAGCCGGAATTTCTCTCGTATGTACCCACAAATCCCTGGAAATTGCTGCAGAACTGAAACTAGTACATCAAAGGATGACTTCTTGTGTGCTTTTTGTTGAGCTTCTAGCAACTCAGAGGTGATGTTATATTGATTTTTTTTTCCAGTGTGGATGGATTTGAAATTATGTGTTTTTCCAAGTTGCCAAGTAATAATGCATGCTCAAGACTACAGGGAAGATGATGCATTACAAAAATGGGAGTTTTGTAACAAAGCAAAAAGAAATGCCATGAAATTTTATACATGTGTGTAAGCCCTGTGCTGAATGGTATGCAATTAGAAAAAAAAGTTCCATTTGTTTTTGCAATTCTTTCTTTGTGAGTGTTTAGTTCATTCTTACTATTAAATTTTAATACATGAAAGAAATTCCATCATACCCTTGTAATGATTATCGTTTACATAATCTATGTTGTTTAAGTTTAACAAGCGTGATTTTAACTAGCATGGTTTATATTTTATTAAAATTATCCTTGTATTTAAATTTTTAATATAGAGAATCCATTTGAGAATACCCTTTAGAATGATTATTGTTTACATAGTCTATGTTGCTTGTGTTCGATGCCTTATTTAAAACTTACATTGTTTTAAAAGATTCTATTAAAATTGATTAAATCTGTGGCACTAGATGTCTATTTCAAAGATGATTGTGTAATGAATCTTAGAAGCACAGTAGCAGGAGGTACCTAAATCAAATGCACTATCTTGGACTCAAGGGGCCGCTTTCTAGGTTGTTTTTTCACAAAGTGTCGCATGAGCTTTCTTTGTTCCATGTGCCCTTTCTACTACTGGGAATGTAGATGGGATGTCGTAAGAGTTTAAAACCTTGTCTATAAGTCCTCTTGAAGAAAATTATTCAGGTATTACAAACGAAAATTGAGAGGGGTTTGTCAATTTTTGTTTAACATGTTTTCTGCAGGATAATTTGTAATTCTCTGTCGTGCTCATTCATGATGCAAGTTTCTAAATGAAAGGAGATCATCCAAAAGCTCAAAGCGTAGCAGTGCCCTACCAAGAAGGGGAAAACACTTTGCTGATAAGGTAACACTAGTTTGCCAGGATGAACCCTACTTTGAAGTTATGCATTTTATTTTTAAACCTAAATTCTATATTGATTTCACTTATCGTCTTTTCTCCCCTTCAACACTTTCGCAGGAGACAAAAGCCCCGGTATACAAAAAGTCGAGGAAGGTTTCCAAAGCGAGTCAAGCTTCGACATGGCCACCGGGACAACCTTTGCAACAAGCCTTTGTGGGTACGCATTGGATTTTACTCAAGGTATTGTAACCGCTTGCCTTTAAAGCATGTATTTTTAACTTCAAATCTACCTACTAATTAAAATTATGTGCTAGTAGGTCCTTAAAAGTCTCATTTTCAATGTAGTTAAAACTGACATATCAAGGTTCATTGGAGCAACGACATCAAAAACATGGAGTCCTATTGTGACCCATGTGATTGGTATCTACCGATGAAGATGGTGCTTCGTGAATAGCACTAAATTTCTTAGTGTCAATATCAAGGGAGTCATGTTCTTAAGATAGATTGTAAGTTTATCTAATAGTCCTACAAGATGTCATCAAATGTCCTCATCTATACACTCGCTTTCCTAATATTTCTTGTATATATGTGTCCTCACAATTCCTTCACATTACTTAAATTTTATCTTTAGCTAGAGGTCATACTCATTTACTGAAAAGTGTGATTTCAAGGATTTTTGCATGTATGGAAGCAGGACATCTAGTAAACAAATATCCTTTTCAAATAACTCATGATATCCATGGCACCTTTGAGGGACCAAGGTGTGGTTGAGCTCGAGTTGAAAAAAAGGTGTGGAAATATACCATGGAAAGACATTGGGAACACTAGATCTTTGAAGAGATACCCAAACTTCAAGCCTCTTCGACCAATCAATCCCCACATCCAGTGAGACATTAGAAACCCTTCTATTTCAAATGTTATTATGTATATATTAGAAGGGTACAAAAAACTAAAATATACTATCAACATTTATTTGCACCTTGTTACACCGTTTTTTGGTCATCTAACCCATTGTTAATAGATGGACCCAAGTACACTACAAGAACAATTTTACCCTACAAATGTATCTATCATGAAATAACTTAGTAAACCACCTTTATTAAGTTGTTTATGGTCTAAACAGTGAAACCCCATGAGGAAATATTAAATAAATCATTATTTTTTTGGTTCTCTCAAGGAATGATTAGTTAAACAACAATTTAATTAATATTCCCGGTTATATTTAACCTAAAATAGGGAAATTAATTAGATAAAACTTTATTTATCTTATTATTTCCTAAGAATAATTATTTAAACAATTCTTTAAATAATTAAATAAATCATTATTTATTTGATTATTACTCAACCACATCCTTAAATGATAAATAAATCATTTCTTTATTTATTATTTACAAATAAAGGGATTTCACCCAAGTCAAATTCCTTTTCCTCCAACAAATATAATAAAATATTCCATAAAATTTGGATCTTGATTTGGTTAATAATATCTAATTATGCACCAATATCTAGACTAACTCAATATTTTGTTATAAATAGAAGGGGTTTCCCATTCATTTACCACCTTTTCTCGCCTAAAGATCACTGATCTACACTTTTGGTCTGTCTATTGATCCACCATCATAGTCATATTTTGCTACCATTTTTTCTCGGGTTTTCACACCATCAAGACAGCAGGAATTTTAGATCTCAAGGCCGATATATCCATAATAACCCATCCCATTGGGGAGAACTAGAACACGCTCCCGTGTTTTCCTCCCAGGTGCCATTAATACAAAAAATTCATTTCAACATATTCTTGTCTTGTCTATCGGATGCATGGAGTAAATCTTATTTTTTCTATCGTTTAATTTCTTCTAATGCATATCTAGATTTTTAAAACATTTACCTTGATCACCTAACCGTAGATCTCGAGGATATTTACGCTCATATTTAATAGGGTTGCTTTTAATGCATGTGCCTAAAGTGGTATTTTTTCATACGATTGAATTAAGATTCATACTAACAATCGTGGTCTTAACACTTCGGTTTACGATCACAACCTCTATCATTTTTCTAATCCTTGCATATCCGCCTACCAAACCCTAGGATTTCTCTTCAAAATTTTTTTTCTTTTCTTGATGTTTTTTTTAAATTATAAAACCCCAAAACGATAAAAATTCCAACTTCCATGTTTTCGACTCATTATATTGTGTGACAGACACTGTACCGAAGAGTCGAGACGACAATTTATTTCCCAAAAATCTATTGTCAAGAGTGTCAGAGGCGGTAGGTCACACTTGTTGGCCCAAAACTGGTGACCTAGAGCTCAAAAAGAATCAGCCCAAAATTTGGTGAACCCCCATCGAAACGCTCGTAAACCGCGACCTAGATTTTTTAAGGTGGCTTTTTCGAAAGTTTTCTTCGGTTTGTCTCGAGCTTCTCGTTCAAGGTTGTATGACCCTCGGCCTCCACCTATTTTGGACCCGTAATTGTTTTTTTTTATCAAATAAGTGGGAACCCAGCCCCCCGGGGCTTAAGTACCCTCCACTTCTTGCGGAAGAGCTTTTTCCGTTGCAAAAGTTGTTTGAAATTTCGCAGTCTTCACCACTTTCGTATCCGATACCTCACCTTCGCATCCACTTCGTATTGGCTTGTTATCCATCCAAATCACCTCATTTATATTTGTCCGGGTTTTCCTCTAGGGTTCACTCTATTTCCCTTGGAGATAGCTCTTCTCAACTCTTTTTATAGCAAATTTTCCTTTGATTTGTTGTTTTTTTCCGCACCACTTTCCAAATAGATTTTTTGTTCTTTAGATCCCCGTCCCTCCCGACCTTAGATCTACTAGATTTTTTTTAGTGTGTTTTGATTATTTTTTTACTCACCTATAGACTAGTTTTTGAGAGGCCCGCCTCCTTGCCGGATTATTGCATTATTACCTATTTATTTACTATTTTTGGTAAAAGCTTATATACTATCATTTATGTTTATTTGTAGCTATATAAATACACTTTTTTATTTTTCTCTACACATGTCTAGGTTTAAAAATTAAAACGACACACTTCACACACACACCCTAAGTGAAAAAGGGCTTCGTTAACACCACCAAGCAAAGACTCTAAAACATTGAAATCAATTTATCCCTCCGCACCTCTTCCGGCCTTTGCTTCGACATTTTAACCGCTGATCATGCACCTCCTTGCCCTTGTCTCTTTTTCCTTCGTGCCTTGTTTGTGTCGTCATCATTGTGCCACCAAGGAATTTATCCTAGAGACTTCTTGGCCTTCATCCTCAATTTCCGGTAGGAAGAATTACTCCTCTCAGAGGCTTGAGTTAGTCCTCCACCAAGTCCGCACACCGACTCTTCTTCCGGTGCTTCGGGTTCTCCGTCTCATTCCGCCGCTCTCTCTTTACACCTTCACCATGTCCGTGCAGGACCTTACAAGCCGGTGGTGACCCCGGCTCTCATGCTGTGAATACCACTAGTGGTATTACAATGGACACTACCCCTCGCCGCACCTCGTCTCTCCCCTTCATGGCGGTGCCCTCGTTCTCTATTTACCAAATCGACAAATGACCCTATACACCATGACGCTAGTTGGCCTACCATGCCGACTAAGCCCTTCCAATATCCTAAAGTTTGAAGGCCTTGGCCGGAGAAGATCTTGTAAATCATGTTCAATCTTTCCACATGTGGTGTTCATCTAACTCCATTAACGATGACTTCGTTCATCTTCGTTGTTCCAACGAATTCCTTATAGGTCAATTCTAAGTGGTATGTTGATCGTGACCCTTCCTCTCATACCACGTTTTGTGACTCTTGCCCTAGCCGTCTTACCCAACTCCCTTCATTATGACACCGTACCGAACTCTTGACTTCTTTTTCGTCAATCGTCCGTGACTCGCCTTCCAACCATGTCCAAGAATGGCAGAGAAGAAAGAGCCTATGTCGAGCTCCTACCGAAGATCATTTCTACATGGATTGGTCCTTAGATCTCTCTTGCCACCTATCCTCAAACTGAAGAAGCCGCTCTCCAAATTGCATTAAAATATGACCTAATCTATGCTCAATCGGGTTATGTTTATACCGTTCTACCTAATCTTCCTAGGCCCAGTGGTGCCAATGCATCACAGGCATCTCACTTCGCCGACGGTATCATTGGAAATCTCTCTAATCCATATGCTCAACCTCCCATGGGCTATGGTTTTCCTCAGGGAGGGGCCAGCACCTCCTGCACTTTTCCCCCTCCCAGTAGCACGTATCCAGGATAGAACATACCGCCTCTTTTTGCCCAACCTCCTGTTTACCACACTATTACCCAACCTCCTTATTATCTGTATCCACAGCCTGGTGATCTAGCTCCTCCAGCATTAGCGCCTCCTCCTCCCTTGCCTTCTCAACCCCTGCAACAACAACCACTACCCCCTCAGGGGTAGGTGTATGCACAACAGGGCGTGACTAATCCTCCTTCCTCAAAAAAGAAGAGGAAAGGCACTCAAAATCAAGCTTCCCTTGGTAATCCTAGACCTAATCAAGGTAATGCTCCTAGCACTACAAACTAGCAACAGGGCACTCATCCCAAGCAGGACAAGCATATTCGCATGAACAAGCCCTGTTCTTGTTGTGGTGTTTATGGTCATTACATGCATGATTTTCCTCTTTTTCCATAGATGCGGTAGATATGGGAGTCTCAAGCAACTTTCAGAGGACAGTAAGTTGTCCCTTCAGTTCCTCCCAGTCCTGCACCTAGTCAACTGGTTGTGCTTACCGATCCTTTCCTCAGCAAATATTTCTGGCTACCCAACCACCTGAAGGTCAGGTGGCCACTAAACCTCTTCAATCTGGTACCTCCGATTACTAGATTCTCATGATGAACTCTGATCAACCTTTAACCGTAGAAATCAATCTTCAGACTTGGTCCCGTCAGTACAACAACCCTCCCGCTACATTTGTCCTCGAGCTACCTCCTTCGGTCTCTACAGAGCCTCTTTTGACACCTAATGGTCCTCTATAGATCCCTCGACCTAAGGCAGAGGTTCATACCAAGATCCCTAAGGGACCACTACACTGAAATGCTGATTTCGGCAAAGCTGCCCATTCGTATAGCATAGTAGATGATTTGGCACAATTTCCTGCTGCCATTTCAATGCTGCAGCTCCTCTAGTCGTGCCTTTCACAACGAAAAGCTCTACTATCTGCCATGGGCACTGTAGATCCTTCCGATTATTGATTGATTGTCTTTGATGTTGACCGGTTAGAACATCCTCCTCTCCCTATGTCTGTTGCTTTCCAAATCCCAGTCAAGATCCGGAATGCTAACGTTTCCTGGTGCATTATTGATGAGGGGGCATCCACCTGCGTGATGTTTGCTTCGGTATGGAATCAACTTGGATCACCTAAGTTGGCTCTTTCCACGATCACTCTTCGAGAGTGGGATGGCCATGCCTCCTAGCCCATCGGCTTATTCTGCAATTGTCCTATTACTCTTGCAAGCAAGATTGTTTGCGTCGATGTAGAAGTCATAGCTGCCCCCTTGAATTACAACATTATATTAAGTCGTAGCTACACTTATGTGATGTCTATTGTCCCTTCCGCGGTCCACCACAAGATGTCCTTCCCTCATAATAGAAATATAGTCATCATTGACCAGTTGACATATTATGAACCGAAGTCTCAGGCCTCCCCTGAGTCCACTATCTCTTCGATGGCCAATAAGAAAACCGTCGATCCTTGGACTAGTGTTTCACCTAGAGTCTACAAAGACTCCTCATTGCTTGGTACATTCCCTAGTCTCCCTCCTCTTGTCTCTGATTCCAGCTCATCGAATGTTTTCATGATGCAATCATCTCGGGCTGCCCTTAAATGGCCCGCCTCGGCTAGTCAGCAGCCTCCTTGCCCTCCGCAACCTTCTCCTAGTGCTTCGATTCAGCCTTCTGGACCTCCACCTCTTGGCCCTTCAGCTGGTACTCATGAGCCTCATTACCCTCCTAGAACAGTTCCTCCAGGCCTTAACCATTTAGGAGGCGTACCGCCTGGCCATTACCCCTCTGTTCAGATACCGTTCCTAGCTCCCCCACTAGGAGTCTATACGGCACCTGTGATGGCCATCCTCTCTCTTCCTAACTTGACCCTTGGGATTCCCATTTGGTACCTTGATCCTCCAGCTGCTACTCGGCCAGGTCAACCTAAACTATATCTTGCTTTGACCCAGGTTCAACCGGTCCCCATGACTTCTCCCGCTGCAATAGTGCCTCCACCACCTCAACAAGAACCACCTCATGTTGCGACCACTTCGGGTAATAAGGGCACAAGAGAGCCTCAAAGGACAAGGTTGCCCCGATAGAACCTACACCTCCCCCACCTGCAAAGCCCTGTGCTTTGTGTGATTTCATTGTCTATGCCACCCATAACTGTCTTGAACTGCCCCATATCAAGCCCATGGTTAAATTTGCATTCCCTGAGTCTACGGTCCTTGAAGCCTCTGTTTCTTCCTCGACTGTAGCCAAGAATCTTAAAAATATTCACACTAACCAACCTTGTGCATTGTGTGATCTCCATGGCCATTATTCTCACCATTTTCCCTGCCTTACGCATTACCACGCCTCATTAGAGGTAGTTCGGGAGTATAAGATTGAACAAAACCAATCCGCCTCTCTCGTACTTGCACATTATGCTGCAAGCCAAACTGAGGATTTACCCGCTCCCATTTACATTCCCCCTCCTGATGTCAAGATGAAGGAGCCTGTGACCACCATCCTCTACCTTTCATCATCCATGAGACCCTAGGTGGAATCTCCCTCTGAATCTTCCCCTATTGTTTTGCTTGACCCCCCTTCAACGATCACCCTAGGCTCAACATCAATAGATCCCTTATCTACTTGTTCTTCCATCATTCCCCATGATGATGCACATGTGAACCTTTCTTCTCATGATGATGAGTCAGGTAGCTTCGTTGTGTCATGTGGTCTGCCTTCCTCCAGTCACTCCATCTGCTATTCCGATGATGACATCATGGAAGCCATGTCCACCCCTGACTTCATCTTTCCCGCCCATAAATGGGACAGCACCAGCCATGCCTATGGTGACGTTCATTATCTCAACACAAGCTACACCTCTGGTAGCTCCCACACTCCACCTCACCGTCAGCGTGTGAGTAGTAGACATCCTACCCAAATCACTCCCTCCCGCAGAGTGCGTTCGATCTCTACTTTGCACTCAGGTTTCCAGCATTGTTCATCATCCTCCCATTTATTTTCTTGTGGCACCTTTCATATGGACCTCCCGTCCACACCTTATATCAATTTTGTTGATGGTGCAAGTCACTACTCCAAGAATCTAGCCTCGGCAGGTTGGGCCATTTTTACCCCCTTGCACTCCCTTGTTCTCTCAAATCGGGTATGCATTGGTACTGATACCAATAAATAGGCCAAAAATTATGCAGTTCAAGGTTTATTAGTCGATTCCATTTCACATCGCATCCTCCACCTTCATGTTCGTTTAGATTCCCTGCTTCTCGTCATGCAATTGAATGGTGTCTATCGTGTGCATAATCCTATCCTTTTTAGAAGATATTTACGAGTGAAGATTTTGATGCACGAATTTGAAATCATTACATTCATTCATGTACCTAGAGCACAAAATCACTATGTAGATAGCATTGCAAACTGTAATATCCATTTTTAGGAATATCAACAATATGCCCAAGGAAAATGTTGAATAAGAAAAAATATGAAATAGAAATACAAAGCAGGGCTTATTTCCTCTTATTTATGATGTATGGGACTTATATATGAAATTTCATCTAAAAAAAATCAGTTTAGATACATTAAACAGATCTCCCAAAAACTAGACTAGCTAAAAAGCACCCAAAGAGGAAGGTTGCAGCCAAATGCAAACACTGCTTCAGGAATTCTGCAGTTTTATCATATGTTTAGTGGATATCAGCAAGGAGGTTTATATTTCAGTAATACATCATAAAATCAACATTAGGATGAAACTCTTTCACTATGCAGTATAATTTATGAGGCAATACAACAAGAAATCTTCAGAAGAGAGAGCTAAAACACATGTAAACTTGCAGAATTGGCTCAACATCGTTATTTTTAAGGAGCTTCAGCAGCTGGAAGTTACAAATTATATCTATGGCATATCTATGGACAAAACATCAAATCTATTTCAGACCTGGAAACTATATAGTTTTCTCTTCAAGATCCCCTTGGAATTTTGACAAAAGCATGCATAAACAAGAGTAGATCTGAGAAACAAGTTGCAGAGCTATAAAATGTTGCAGTAAATTTCTGAACATAACATTTCATTACAATGGATCAGATCTAAATATAAAATGGATTATCAAGCTAATCCATGGATCACCAAGTGGAAGGCAAGCCCAACACAAGAGATCTCTGATCTAAACTATAAGAAAAACACCATGAAGAGCCTTCTACAAAAATAATGCAGTTTACTTATAAAAACAGTGTTGTAGCTCAAATTTCATAGATAACCACTGTAAAAATGTACATCAGAAGTAAAATAGAAGAGACACTCTCCCAGAAGGTTAAATAACACACTCCATGAGAAGAGGCTCCCAAAAATACACTAGATCTCTGCAGATCTAGACTCCCACTTGCTGCAGCTTGCAGAAGCAGCAAAACCCTCAATGGATCAATGCTGCTAATGAAATTAGAGCTTTGCCTCAAGCCTGATAGTGGTTCAATTCAGCAAAACACTCCTCCAAGAATCCTCAAAGGAAGAGTTGAAATCCCTGCATAGGAATTCCAAATACAATCCTCCACTAAACAACAGAGAATGGTAGTTGTCTAAGCAAACAAATACTCAGAAATATGATCAATCAACAACCTTCTCTTGCTAACCTCCTTTTCCTTTTATAATATGAGAAAGATTTTGCAAACCCTAAACCACCTTGATGAGTTAGCCCTTTTCACATGAGAGGCTTACTTCTAGAACTTCATTGTCCCTTTTGGAGATATAATGAACCTAGGCAGCGCTGTTGATTTGGTCAAGGTTGACCCAGTCTTTAGCTCAAACCTCTTTCACACCCGCAAGTGATTATTTACATGGCCCTGATTTGTCTTTGTTCACATGGGAATTTATTTATTCAATCTTTTTAGGATTTTTACATGTCCTCCTTTATTCATTTATTCATGAAACAAAAATTTAAAAAAAATTGAATGTTCCTCTTAGCTAAAGCTAAGTGGGAACATTACAGTCCTCCCCTCCAAAATGTTGCTTGTCCCCAAGCAACTGATAGGGTAAGAGCTGTAGTTCTTCTCCTTCTCCATTGATGGCACCATCAAGGATCAAGTTTTCATCGTGGGCCAAGTGCTCATTAAGCCAATACATAAAAAATTTCTCCTTCGATGCTAACATGATAGGGGCATAGTCCATTCCTTCAGGAGTGTAAAACTTAACAGAAATAAACATGGGTGAAGCAATTTCACATCTAAAACATGTATCATGAAGTACAATATGAAGTTCCATCCCATGTGGTACATATACACTGCCCACTCTTTTCCCATGCAAACCCATAAACAATACCAATATATCATCTATGTATGGAAGAAAAATTACATATATGCAAACAAAAATTTGCACTTGAGGAGGTGGGTCACAATCCCACATAAGATACCAATGCAATGCACTCCTTGTATTTAGTAGATCTGAGTGTGGTAAGTGTTACTCCCACCACACCTTTACTGCATGGGTCACTTTGACATGGCTGAAAGTGATACCCAAGTTAGGTGCCTTTGGGAAGCACCCATCATGAAAGAGAATCTCCCTTTGCACCTCAAGGGAGTGACCAGACTTAGAATTTTTATTGGCCTCACCAATGACATGAGAACTACATGTAATATCACTCCTTGTAGGAGCCATGGCCTGCGTACATATGGTAAGAGAATATGTCAAATAAAAAAAAAAAACATGCTCCATATGATCAGATTCTTTACCATTCAAGTCTCCCACACACATGGAGTTGGGCATGGGCATTTCTCCTCTTTTAAGAGAAGGAAGAGATGGCTAAAATGACTCCTACATAGAGTCATTTGGTTGTCCCAACTCCTCATAACTATTGCACTCTTTTAAGTGCTGATGTAGTTCCTCCCAATCATAGTGCTGATGTAGTTCCTCCTTCATACCCTCCAATCAAAACTCCTCATGATCAGGGTGTAGATCTTTACTGACAGCACATAGCTAGAAAGGAACTCTTTGTGTCCTCTTTGTAGTATCTCTTGCTTAATTTTGGAGGCTTGAGACAAGAATACTTTACCAAGATGATAGATGACCCCTTCATAGACCAAATAGCCTCCCCCTTGCTTCATGCCATCTAATGTCATCCCGGTGTGAAGATATTTGGAGTACTCCACAAGGAGTTTAGATCCCCAATATGGATCCACACAGCTCAACAATGAAAGTGTTGCTGATACATCCATGGTGGTGCTTGCCTTGTTGCTGATTTCTTCTTTAACATTACACATGCCAAAATTGTTTGTTGGGAGGCTAATCCTCCCCTTCCCTTCCTCCCACAGCGCTGTAGCTTGCTCTCTCATTGCTCCAATCCTTGCTTGATCTATATTTGGAGCAACACTTTGTGAGGCTTTCCCCACATGATAAAAATCTAATGACCTTCCAAGTGGCTTGCCATGAGGTAGGAATGTTCCTTGCAGCATTCTAATAAACATGAGAGAAGGAACTGTGAGATCCTTGCTTCCACTACACAAATCCATCTCTGTTTTTTGTGTGGAAACATTGGGTGTAGTATAAGTGTGCATGCCTTGAATTATTTTTGGTTTCCCACTCTTCAAGTCCAACCACTCCATCTGCAAGGCTTTCCAAACAGTGGTAACCTTCCCCAAGGTAATCAACCACTGGACACCCAAGATGATATTGGTGTCTGGTATGTCAACTACAAAGAAGTGATCCACCAAAGTGTAGGATCCCATAGTGATAGAAAGCGATGGAAAATATTGCATGCATTGCATGGTTCTATCTCCTGGGACGAAAATAAAAAACCCATCAAAAGTGTCAGTGGGGATTCGTCTCCTCTGCACAAGGTGAGCATCAATAAAGTTGTGGGTTGCCCCACTGTCAATCAGAATAGACACTCTCTGGTTCATGATGGAGCCTTGTACTCTTAGGGTCAAGTACTTAGGCACTCCTCTCAAAGAGGCAAGAGTTCCACTTGTTGGAGCAAAGGCTCCCTCTTCATCTCTGGATGGTGATTGATCTTCATCCTCATCATCACCAGTGCTATGAACCCTCCTAGGTCCATCATTCCCATCTTCCTCCTCAAAATCTGAGAAGACTTCTATATCATGTGCCCTTCCAGCAGCACATCTATGTCCCAGTACCCATGGCTCTTGGCAAGTGAAACACAATCTCTTTTTCCTTAGCTCCCTCCGGAGATCAATGTCAAGAGGTTTCTTCAGTGAGCTCTCCTTGGGGGGAGCATATTTCCCTTCTTTCACCTTAGAAGAGTGAGGGGCCTTAGTTTGGAAAGTTGCATTTACTCTTGGCAAGGCATCTTGGAGATCTCTAGCTCTCTCGATGGCATCATGCAAAGTGATGGGCTTGGTAGACTTAACCAACCCATGCAAAGGTTCCTCTAGGCCATCAATGAACATGTAGACTCTCCTTGCTATAGACAGATCAGGGACCATGATTGATAATCTCAGGAACTTAGAGATATAAGCCTCTGCATCTTCTATTTGCCTCATCTTTTCCAGGCTTATGAAAGGTTATTCGAGATCCTTTCGGTCAAATCTCTCCACCAGTCTTCTAGTGAACTCAACATAGGTAGACACATTGTTGTGTCCCAATGTGGACAACCCATGGAGCCACCAATCGTGGGCTTCACCCTCAAAGTGCAGCACTGCAATCATGATGGCTTCTACTTCAAGGACGTTGTTCAACTGGAAATAGATATCTAACTTTTCCACCCATGCTTTGGCAGAAAAAGAGGATGATCCATCAAACTTGGGCAGAAATAATCTGCCCATAGTGTGGTGTATCCCATGAAAGAAACCACCATCTCTATACTGTTGCCATGGTCTCCTCCGGTCCTTGAGATGGAAAAAAGTCTTGGAAACTCAAGTTATCCTTGAATCTCTAACTCTGAGAGTCATATTCCACAAAGTAACCTTCCAGTGAGGTTTTCTCTTGTGGTCCTTCATTCTTTATATCCAAGAAGGTAGGCATAGTAGAGCATTGTGAGGCCTGTGGAGCTTGTGGCAAGCTCACAGGTTGACCAGTCCCATAATGAGACATGTTAGAGCTTTCTCCTTGATGAAGTCTCCCAAGAGATTCCCTCATTCTATCCACCCTCATCTCTTTTATCTCCTTTGCAAGATCCTGCATGGTCTCCGAGATATTTTTTGCAAACTCCTCTGCTTCCTTATCATTCATAGTTTCAGGGGATTTCTCCTTGCCTTGACCCTTCTTAGGGTCATCAGTGGTGTAGTCATACTTTTTCTGACTTATATTTTGGTACCTTCTCTCCCTCTCAATGAGAGGATAATCTTCTTCGAAATGAAGCATGACTGGTGCTCCAAGGAAAGCACAGGTTGTACCAACAGTGGAGCTCCAATACCACTATAATATCCCTTTTCAGAAATATCAACAATATGCTCAAGGAAAACGCTGAATAAGAAAAATTGTGAAATAGAAACACAGATCAGGGCTTGGTTCCTCTTATTTATGATGTATGGGACTTATATATGGAATTTAATCTAAAAAAAATCAGTTTAGATACATTAAACAGATCTCCCAAAAACTAGACTAGCTAAAAAGCACCCAAAGAGGAAGGTTGCAGCCAAATGCAAACACTGCTTCAGGAATTGCGTAGTTTTATCAGATGTCCAATGGAGATCAACAAGGAGGTTTATATTTCAGTAATACAGCAGCAAATCAACATTAGGATGAAACTCTTTCACTATATAGTAGAATGTATGAGGCAATACAACAAGAAATCTTCAGAAAAGAGAGCTAGAACACATGTAAACTTGCAGAATTGGCTCAATAGAATTATTTTAAGGAGCTTCAGCAGCTGGAGGTTACAACTCAGATCCAGGGAAGTTCTATGGACAAAACATCAGATCTATTTCATATCTAGAAACTATATAGTTTTCTCTTCAAGATCCCCTTGGAATTTTGACAAAAGCATGCATAAACAAGAGTAGATCTGAGAAACAAGTTGCAGAGCTGTAAAATGCTGCAATAAATTTTTGAACATAACATTTCATTATAATGGATCAGATTTAAACAGAACATGGATTAGCAAACTAATCCATGGATCACCAAGTGGAAGGCAAGCCCAGCACAAAAGATATCTGATCTAAACTATAAGCAAAACACCACGAAGAGCCTTCTACAGAAATAACGCAGAATACTCATAAAAACAATGCTGTAGCTCAAATTTCTTAGATAACCACTGTAAAATTGCATATCTGAAGTACAAAGAGAAGATAAACTCTTTGAGGAGTTTACAGAACACATTCCATGAGAAGAGGCTCCCAAAAATACACTAGATCTCTGCAGATCTAGACTCCCACTTGCTGCAGCTTGCAAAAGCAGCAAAACCCTCAATGGATCAGCGCTGCTAATGAAAGTAGAGCTTGGACTCAAGCCTGATAGTGGTTCAATTCAACAAAACACTCCTCCAAGAATCCTCAAAGGAAGAGGTGAAATCCCTGCATAGGAATTCCAAATACAATCCTCCACTAAAAAACAGAGAATGGTATTTGTCTAAGCAGAAAAATAATTAGAAATATGATCAATCAACAACCTTCTTTTGCTGCCCTCCGTTTCCTTTTATAAGATGAGAAAGCTTTTGCAAACCCTAAACCACCTTGATGAGTTAGCCCTTTTCACATGAGAGGCTTCCTTCTAGAACTGCGTTGTCCCTTTTGGAGATGCAATGAACCTAGACATCATTGTTGATTTGGTCAAGGTTGACCCAGTCTTTAGCTCAAACCTCTTTCACGCTTGCAAGTGATTATTTACATGAACCTGATTTGTCTTTGTTCACATGGGCATTGATTTATTCAGAATTTTTAGGAATTTTACATGTCCTCCTTTATTCATTTATTCATGAAACATAAATTAAAACAAAATTGAACGTTCCTCTTAGCTAATGCTAAGTGGGAACATTACACAAACCATATTCTAAATTGGAATTTAGCACATGCATTTAACACAAGACAATAACATTAAAATATCAAAATTATGCATATCCATAATATGTGTCATATAAAATGTTTGAGAGTCCATCTACTCTGATACATATGACATGCCCATAGCATGTTACAAAACTCAAAACTGGGCGCACCACCTACCCCTACACACTAATAACAATCTAGAGGATCCTGAGCCAATGGCTTTGCTCCCACAACTCGTAGATCACGCATACCCTATCCGGCCATCGCCATGCGCCGCATGACCCCTCACCACTTAGAGGGTAGACCAATACATGGCTATATGTACTGTTCATCTAAGTCTTGCTAGCCGTGCTCTAAAACCTCTCACATCTATGACGGATGTCCTCTAGGAGGGCTATTGCATCCTCATTTTGTTGTGCCCTAGCTCCACTAGGTCTTAAGGTCCCTGATACTACAGGTCGTCCCATATATCTGGCTAGTTTTACTGGTGTTGTATCTACATACCAAAAGTGAAAGAATCAGTACCACATACAATATTCTAGACCTTTACATCCACATAAAATATTAGCAATTTGTCACTTACCCTTGAGCCCCCATATTCTACCAGGCAGTAGTGGCAAAAATGAGTCCCCACAATAACTCATCCCACTATAGGGATAGTCATCTATATACAATGGCATATAATCCCAATGAGCAAAGAACTCGGGTTGGAATAGCCTTCCAACCACCCCACCTCCTCCTCTACACAGTAGTCACCCCCGCCGGTGCATCCTAGGCTCTCTCGGGCCCCCATCTTGGAGCTATATGCGAGGTCAAAGGGTCGGGATCTTCTCAAAGAAGAACGAGCACAAAATTATACCATATGCACAGTCATGGTTCACTTGCTGCTTTCATGGCAACAACTGTCGTTTCAATAACGAATACATCATATGCGCCCACCCATAGTAGGTCCCACTAAAAACACTCTCCACAAGCATCATCTTCCCTCCAGTGATGTGATGGACTGCCTGGTTTCCCAGGATCCGCAGCACCACTACAGCCACAACAAGGGTCTCTAACCTCTCCAAATCCCCGATGGGTATCTGAGTCCCCTTGCCTTGAAAACCTCATCGAAAATGGTGCTCTACAAACTCTATGATATTCTGCCCCCACAGTAATACTAGTTGAGTATTCCCTACCATCCCAAGTGGTGGGAGACCAGTCAGGAAATATATATCCTGGACCATCAACTCGATCTGGTGCCCCTGCACTATAAAGACCTCATGGTTCGGGTCCCAATAGCTAACAATCTGGGCCAATAAGGGCTCTCCATCTCTCATCGAAGGGTTATCCACAAACTTCAGAACCCCAAACCTGGCCAATGCACTGTGGACACCTTGATCCTCCCGGATCTCTGACCATAATGCGCCTAGGTCTCTCTCTCTCTCCAGTTGATCCGCAATTCTTCCATATTTGCACAAAACCATAATATTTGTCAGTATACAGATAGGAAATATTGTATCTTATCATAAAAACCTAATACTCAGCCAAAAAATAGCACATAAAAACCCCTCCCTGACAGGTCACACTTTTTAGGCCCAAACCTAGGACAGGTCGCAGGTTTTTGCTCAAAGCCTACTACCCAGGTCACACTTTTTGCCCCAAAAAGTGCGACCCTGCCGTGAAGAGGAGCAGGGGTATGTTCTTGAGCCCTGGGGACCTAATCTGAACTTTCAATCCACTAAAAAGAGATAGCAGGGTTAGGCCTCTTACCTGCAACTGACAGATCTTGATTCAAATGATCAGTTTGTCTGCTACGATCGCCGCAAGATTTAGGGTCTTCTCTCCTCTCTATATTCACCACAACTCCACATGGAAATAAGTGAATTTGGAGGGAAAATGCCTTATTAAAAGGGAAACCCCTATTTTTCTTTCGCCTGTTGCGGCCAAATAGTAACTCTATTTACCAAACCATATGTAGCATTTGAAAGCTCTCACCGAGCCCTCAAATGGGTATCTGTTCGTTTTTAGTGATTTGATACTTCACCAGGACACATTCTTTCCAAGAAGTGTCACTTCACCCCCCCTCAAAATCGAATTTCTTCACTTGCAACACTCTTACTAGGGGCACCACTTTGCCTCCATACTTCTCCATGCTCGTGTGGACTTTCGTCGTGAGTTACCATCTTGTACTCATGTTATCATGCTCTCCATTGGACCTTGTCTGTGTGGCAGTACCATCGAGTCACCCTTTTTTAGAGCATCTAAGTTAATTATTCATTGCGTTCATGGAGTCTATCCCGAGTTCCTTTACATCCCGCTATATTCCTCCATCCTTCATTGCTTGGTCCCTCTCTCGTGTTTCACATTATGGCCTTCAGTCCCACTGTCCCCTATCCCTCATGGTATTGTGTCAGTCGCTACCAAGTCATCCATGCCCTTTATTCTCTAACAAGGGAAGTCATCCATTCGCTACTCAGTACCTCCCATTTCATCATCATCATTGGTGTCATTCTGTCAGTCACTCTATTATTTTCTCTCATGCCTTAGTTGAGGATCCCTTGTTGCCTCAACTATGGCGGACCTCCTTTTGTCGACATCAGCTCATTCATTCCAGAAGACTGGTCTAGAGGGTGATGTACCTTGGTTCCAGCTTCCACTCTTTTTCGGTGCCTTGGATCAGGCAAAGGGACTCATTATTTCCCTTTGACTTGATTGTTTCTCAGCTCTAGCTCCTTTCAACATGATCGAGATCTGTATACTTGATGGTTCAGTGATGCAGTAGCTGATATCGGTGATTCTCCGGTGTGTGTGAGATGTGTCAGCCCTTATGAGGCGGTGGCCCTACAGGTAGCCCCCCACATACCCGGATGACCTCTTCATTACAACCTTTGATGCAGCTCCATACATTTGATGATGTCGGCCTCAACCACTTGCAACACCTTTTTGTTTGCATGTATCAGTCAGATTTTCAAAGCCCTTTCCTATTTTCAGTGGCATCAGGGTTGTATTTATATCTCATGTACTCAAATATCATTGTACAAGTCCTGGTTGTTATTCCAGGCATAATATGTATGTGGGATTCATTATCGTGTTGTTTATCTGGCTCATGTCTATGCCAGCATGTACTATATTGTTCAGTCCCTTTGTTTACTGAATGCCTTATTTTTTGTACTTTGCCTCGGTGGGAATAGGTATGCCTCCCCCACTGCCTATAGCATAGTTACTCACTCATCAAAGAGACTTATCGCACTTGTAAGTATCGCCTCCTCAGGGTCTAGTTATTTTAGCACTTTGGTCTACCTTATACTTCTCTCTCTTTGACTTCCCCTTCGATGTCTAATGATTGAGTTCTTACAACGTACTTCGGTCATACGATTAGCTCCTAATGCTCGCATGATGGAGGGCAATCTGTTACACCAATTTTTTGTCATCCAACCCATTGTTATTAGATGGACCCAAGTATACCGTGTAAGACCAATTTTACCCTAAGTAAAATTGCATTCACTATGAGAAATAACTTAGTAAACCACCTTTGTTAAGTTGTTTATGGTCTAAACAGGAAACCCCATGAGGAATTATTAAATAAATCTACATTTGTTTGATTCTCCTCAAGGAATAATTAGTTAAACAACAATTTAATTAATATTCCTGGTTATATTTAACCCAAAACAAGGAAATTAATTAGATAAATCATTATTTATCTTATTATTTCCTAAGAATAATTATTTAAACCTTATTTAAATAATATTATTTGTTGAATATGAATAAATCACCCTTAAATAATTAAATAAATCATTATTTATTTGATTATTACTCAACCACATCCTTAAAATGATAAATAAATCATGTATTTATTTATTATTTACAAATAAAGGGATTTGACCCAAGTCAAATTCCTTTTCCCTCCAACAAATATAATAAAATATTCCATAAAAGTTGGACTTGATTTGGTTAATAATATTTTAATTATGCACCAATATCTAGACTAACTCAATATTTTGTTATAAATAGAAGGGTTTTCCCATTCATTTACCACCTTTTGTTGCCTAAAGATCACTCTGGATCTATACTTTTGGTCTGACTATTGATCCACCATCATAGTCATATTTTGCTACCATTTTGTCTTAGTTTTCTACACCATCAAGAGAGAGGAACTTTAGATCTGAAGTGTTGAGGACTTATAAGAACCCATCCCATTTGGGAGAACTGGGAACACCCTCCTTTGTTTTCCTCCCAGGTGCCATTAATACAAAATTCATTCAACATATTCTTGTCTTGTCTATTGGATGCATGGAGTAAATATTATTTTTTCTACTGCTTAATGTCTTCTAGTGCATAGATCTAGATTTTTGTAGCATTTATCTTGATCACCAAACTACAGATCTGAGGATATTGGCAGCCATCTTTGTTGTTAGATCTGTTTGTTATGCACAACTAAAGTGTTATTTTTTCGTACACTTGGAATTAAGATTCATACTAACACACCTCTTGGTGCAAATTCTAGTTGAAAATAAATGCCTATATATGCAATTTCAAGGACTTCTATAACTCATAATTCTTTAAAGGGTGCTAGCTCAGTGGAAGAGCACTTACTTTATAAGTAGGAGATCAATATTTCGATTCTATTGTGTCCTAATATGAATTAATCAATGATATTGTAGTTTATTTTTAATTAAATACTCTTAATATTGATTTATTTCAATGGTGATATATTTTCTAGATTCATTATTTATATTGTCTCTAAAGAGACAAAAGTGTTGTTGTATTATCTTTGAATGCAATTTTTTATTATCTCTAGAGACACAATAATTAGAATCAAAGAGATTTTCTCTTTAAAGTCAATATGTCTTTCATCCCAACTATTATCTCTAGAGAGACAAAACTGAAATTGTCTCTCAAGAGACAAAACCGAAATTGTCTCTGGAGAGACAAAAATGTGTGTTATATATTGTCTTTATAGAGACAATATTTTAAGACAATTTAATTTGACACACCCGCTTAAAGACAATATTTAAGACAATACAAAAGTTTTCTTTTCTCTCAAGTTAACAAAATTTTTCCAGAAATTGTCTTAAATATTGTCTTAGAACCCCCCTTTGTGTTGTAGTGTAAGTTGCGCAGACACCCCAATCTAAGACCCAGGATATGATGACAACCATAAAGAATGTACTAAAGGATTAAGGTTATAGTTTAAAGAGTTATAGTGAGATAGTCATATACTTGTTTAACAGAGTTATATGTTAAAGGAATTAGAAATATAGTCCATGAATGGGTGTGATATATATATATATATATATATATATATATATATATATATATATATATATATATTGATGTCAAACTACTAATTTGACTAATTTCATTTATGATCAATATCTTGTCACACGAGATACCAGTGTGATGTTAATGGAGTTGGCCATTCTAGAACACATTCTTGATTAGGTTAAAATGAAATGAGTCCACGACAAGTTGGATGAGGAGGTTGGGCACAATAGAGGGGTTGAAGAAAGAGGGGATGAAGAAAGTGATATAGTTCATCTTCTATATCTCTATATAATTGTGAAACATGTGTTCCCACTACACCTTATTCCATACAAAATAGAGTAGATAGTAGTTGTGATATTGGGAGACCTGTGGTACTAAAAAAGTAATTATGAACATGTGGGTAATCGGATTGAGTTTGTTAGATGAGCAATATTTTGGTTTCTCTCATGCTTTCATTCGACTCGCAAATTTGGTTGATCTCATGCGTTCATTCAACTCGCAACTTGCCAAGGGCATAGGCTCACAACAAGTTGTAACAACCAAAAAGTTTGTAATTATCATGATGAATGAATATCATCTTTACCTTGTTTTCAAAATTTACATCAAACTACACTAATCCATTTAATTCGAAGAATATTTCTTATTCTTATTCATTATAGTGCGATATTTTTGAAAAATGTAATATAACTATATTTTTAATATATTTTTAAAATATTGATTTAACCATAGTTTAAATATCTTATTGTATTTTTTGCAGTATATAATTTAATCTGTAAAATATTTTTTCTTAAATAATATGAAAAAAATACAAATCACTTCAAAAACAAAATATCCATTTTATTACCGTTCAAGACCTATAATACACACATTAATCTCCATTTTATTACGATTGAATGCCTATAATACACACATTAATCTCCATTCAAGACCTGTAATAGACACACATTTATTTGGGGACAGCAAAACAATTAAATTTTGCTATATTCAAACTTGTTCTACATTACAATGCATGCATGCAGCACTTATTTTCTTTAATCAGGGGATTGGGAAAAAATAAAACACAAGATACTTATTTGAAAAAAAAGTCAATACTGAGACGACAGATGATTCGATTCAGTTCAGGTCAGTTCAGTTTGGGGAGTAATCGATGTTGATACTGATAGAGCAGATGAATGACGTCACGATCGCTATTCTATTCAACTTGGTTAAGTGTCCAATTTTGAGACAATGTCCCTCGAACTTCCAAGGAATGGAATGGATGACAATTTTTTTCTTTTTTCTATAAGTGTAGGTGAGGGTGCAGGATAGGAATATTTTTTTGGAATAACAACATTAAGGAAATTACATAGTAACGTGTAAAGCATCATTCAACACAATTATTATACTTGTTCATGCTAATAATATAACTAATTTCTTTTATGATTAATACTAATTTCATTTATGATTAATATATTTTTACGAGACTTATCAATGTGATGATAATAGAGTAGGTCATGGCAGAAGACATACTCAATTTGGAAAAAATGAAATTATTCCAACCCAAGTTGGATGAGGAGGTTGGGCACAATAGAAGTGTTGAAGAAAATGACATTGATCGTCTTCCATATGCAATTATGAAATAAGTGTTCGAACTACACCCGGTAGCTGCTAATCTGCTCATCCCACACAAAGCAAGTAGGTAATAGTTGTGAGATTGGGATATGTGTCGAGGGATTTATGGATAATTATATGAACAATTTGGAAAACAATTTGATTTGATACCATTGGGAGTAGGAAGGAGAATATGCCTGGAGGTTTCGTTCACAAGTCAGACGATCATCTGCTATTGGTTTTTCTCTTGCTTTCATTCAACTGACCACCTCCCAAGGGCATGGGCGCACAAGAAGCTCTCACGACCAATATTTTTGGAATTTTCATGGTGAATTTGGTACGACTAGAAGCTATTTCCATGCCACGTATGTCTATGGATGTTTGTGCCATGTTGTGTAATGTTAGTGAGTGGATGTCTATTTGAAATATTTTTCGTAAAATCCTATCATGATAAATGTATTTGTATGTGCACTGCTATATCCTAAGTTTGTTTTTGTGTTTCTAGCTTTGGATTATATCTATTAGGTAAAATAAAGTCATGAATGGACACCTAATTTTGGAATTATGTTAATATTTGGTAAAATATAATTATTATTGTACTAATAGTAATGTCATTTCCGTTAATGTTGATGTTTTAAAAATCAACCATAACAATATTTATTATTATGTTAATATTAATGTCATTATTGTGTTTTCAAATATATTTAATTAACTTTGAGTGAACATTGTTATTACTTTCTCCCTCAAAAGTGAATTATAATAATAAATTTATTGGCTGTTGCCCAATAAAAGTAGTAATATTTAATTTGGAAAAATAAATTTGTATTTTTAATAAGTTTTTAAAATATTGTAATTTTTGTGAAACATAATTTTAAGTGCTTCTCAATTTGTTCCAAAAAAAAACACAAATTACTTAAAAAAAAAAAAAGAATCTCCATATTTTTATTGTAATTCAAGACCTATAATACACACATTTTATTTTGAAGCAAAACATTTAAATTTTGTCATACTCAAAACTTATTCTGCATTACACTGCATGCATGCAACACTTATTTTCTTTAATCGAGGGATTGGGAAAAAAGAAAACACAAGAAGGAAAAGAAAAATGAGGCAATACTAAGACGGTAGTTGATTCGATTAAGTTCAGTTCACTTCAATTTGGGGAGTAACCGACGCTGATACTGATAGAGAAGATGAATGACGTCATGATCGCTATTCTATTGCAGGTGTAAGTGTCCAATTTTGAGACAATGTCCCTCAAACTTCCAAGGAATGGAATGGAAGTGTAGGTCAGGGTGTAGGATGGGAATATTTTTTGGAATAAAATCGGTAGTGGATCATGTAATCTATGTGATCTAGCTATGACCATCAATGTAATCGATGGTTATAAAGGGCGCAACCTCCGTAGAACTGAGTTCATTCAACCATAAAACTCTTTTGGTTTCACTTGCTCCACCTCCATAACATTTGTACTACCCATAATGCGCAGTCCTGAAAGAATGAATACATGAACAATATGTTAGATTTATGAGGTTATACCTATGGGATTCACGTGATTATGTATATGCATTGTTATTGTTTTTGTACTAGTGCAGTCAGGATAAAAGGATAGTTGTGCGGGGTTACCTATCTCTATTGGGATCATTCCAATTATCCCATCCTTGGGGGATGATAATATCATCCATGTAAGTGTAAGCAAACAATATTGTGGAATAAATTTCCCATGCCCTACCCAAAAACATTAATCCCTTGCCTGTCAACGTGCAGTGCATAAAAATGAAGCTTGTGTTGTCAGATAGAGAAGATCTCTTCTGAGGTGTAAATGCCCCATTATCTATAGGAATGGCATGCAAATCACATTTTTGCAATCAACAAATTGAAAAATTCTATGGTAAACAGTTCCCATTTGAGGCTTGAGCACATTAATCAAAAGAGTGTCTGTGGAAGGTGATATTTGTATTTGGTTTAAACTGTACCTCATAGATAGATATTCCATTGCTGCATACAAAATCGATAGCACCCTGAATGTAATATTTTTTAAAGTAATGCCTCCCACTTTCATATAACACCTTGTCCTAATACCCCAGAATGTTGAAAAATGTAAATAAACAAACAAAAAAGGGATGCACTTCCCCCACAACACAGAGAATGCAAATATTGAGGAAATAAAAATTTAAAAACACAGAAAGAGCAAGAGACACACAGGAGAGGAATTTTTTAATTTATTCAACTCTTCTATATTCATTCATCTCCCTAAACAAAAGAAATTACATTCCCTTTAATACAAAATGGCCGAGCCTAAAGATTTAATGTAATTCAATACAATAATGGATGTATAAAAACCAAATTTCCTTCGACTCTGATCTACTATTTATACACGACACATCGTACAAAAACACAAAATGGCAGCCTGGAATTTTATAGGTTTTAGCTCTGAGACCAAATCGCATTCACACCCTCCATCGCAAATCGTAAATTGACAATCTTAACATTTAACTAGCGTGATATGGGAAAACATAACTCTTTGTGATTGCTATGTGTGATGGCACGTGGCATCGCAACTTAAAACATTTAGTTTGTGGGTGCTATCCATTGAGATTTGCGATATGCGATTGCGATTGTATCACAACATAAATAGAATAACTTGTGAGCGGCTTAAAAGGTAAGTTATAAATCATGTGAAGTGTGAAGTGTGGGTGGCTAAATGGTAAAACATAAAAATGTGCGAAGTGCGGGCTGCATGCGCGCTAAATGGTAAACGATAAATTTTGCATTGTACGATGACGATGTCGCATCACAACATCGCAAGGTTTCGGTGTGTGGCTTAAAGTTAAAACATAAAAGTTGTGAAGTGCGATATGCTAGCGGTTAAGCAAAGGGGAGTGCGAAAAGCGAAATGTAAGTACTAAACGAAAATGAAAAGGTTTGTGGTGGATTATTAATGTGGAAATGGTTGTGGGTCCCACCGATATCGCATCGGCGGAAATATAACTTTCGGCGAAGGCGTTAAGTGGTAACACTTAAATCTTGCAGGCTGTGAACTTTGGGAAAGATGTAAGTCAATGGCAGTCATTAAGAAATTAAACGAAGAGTGTGAGCTCGGGTACTTTGTTTTGATTTTGCATGAAACGCCTTCGGATTTGAGAAACGTGGGCTTGTCCTTCCCTACACAAAAATTCAATTGAGGTGTAGGTTGTTGCCACTTTTATTCATGGCGGTGCTTGGGAGTATGTCCAACACTCCCCCTTAATCACAATTGTCGCCATCAATCATTTCTAGACACTTTCTGTTAAAAAAAACTTTTTTGTCCCAATGGCTTTGTGAGGATATCTGCAAACTGTTCCTCTGACCTACAATGCTACAACAAAATTTCACCATTGTTAACTAATTCTCTTAAGAAATGGTATTTGGCATCAATATGATGTGTTATTTTGTGGAAAACAAAATTCTTTGACAATGCCATTGTTGAGTTGTTATCACATAAAATTGTGGTTCCTTTTTCTTGTTCATGACATAGATCCGTCAACATCCTTCTCATCCAAACTGCTTGACATGTTGTTGTTGCTGCTGCTACATATTCAACTTCCATTTTTGATATTGAAACTATTGGTTGTTTCTTAGAAGCCCATGAAATGGCTCCCGATCCCAAATGAAAAACATACCTTGATGTGATCTTTCTATCATCAACACTTCTAGCCCAATCACTGTCATTATAACCAATCAGCTTAAAATCATCAGTTTTTGAGTATAGAACACCATAATTATTTGTTTCATTTACATACCTTAAAATTCTCTCGTCTGCTTGCGAATGTGTCTCCTTGGGTGTCTCCATGAATATGGATATCAAGCTTACTGCATACATTTTATAAGGCCTTGTTGCAGTCAAATGCATTAGACTACCAACCATGCTTTTGTACAATGTTGGATCGAGATTCTTGCTGCAATCTTCCTTGCTCAACTTCAACCCCATGACAATTGGAGTTGATGATGGCTTGTTGTTCTGCATATTGAACCTTTTTAAAACTTCTGCAACATACTTTTCTTGGGAGATAAAAATTCACTTTTCTGTTTACTTCACTTCTATGCCCAAAAAATATCTCAATAACCCCAAGTCAGTCATTTCAAAATCACTTTTCATGATTGCTTTGAAATCAACAATGAGATAAACATTACTGCCTGTAAAAAATCAAATCATCTACATAAAAAACAATAATAAGGATCTTATCATAATTTTCTTTGATGTAGGGTGTGGATTCACCATCACACTTGTCAAACTCATTGTCTATCAGCTAAGCATCAATCCTATTATACCATGCTCATGGTGCTTGCTTCAGCCCATAAAGAGTTTTCCGCAACTTGAATGCCTTGTGTTCTTAGCCTTTTATCTCATAGCCAGGAGGTTGTTCAACATACATATCCTCTTTCAAAACTCCATTCAATAATGTTGACTTCAAATCCATTTGATAAAATTTCCATTTTTGTTGTGCTGCTATAGACAACACTATCCGCACTGTATCCATCCTTGCAACTGGTTCAAAGGTTTCCTCATAGTCTCTTCCTTGCTACTACTTGTAGCCTTTGAAAACTAGCCTTGCTTTGTGCCTTTATATTTTTCATTCAGTGTTTCTTTTGGTGTTATAGACCCATTTCACTGCAATAACTTATTTTCCTTGTGGGAGGTCCACTAGCTCCCATGTGTCATTCTTTTCTATTGCTCCTATCTCTTCATTCATTACTTTGATCCATTTTTCTTCTTTGACAACATCTTCAAAATGGATAGGATCATCAACATGAAAAAATGATGCAAATAAAGAATTCAGACCAACATTATTATTAACTTCTTCTTGCTCATAAATTTCACTTAAATTTTTGAATCTTGGTCTTCTTGTAATTGTTGAAGATGTGCTTGGAGTTGCACTTGAACTCGAGAGATTTTCCGATCCCTCTGCTGTGCTTGGAGAAGCACTTTCTTGGTTTCTAAATGTTGTTCTATTGCTTGCTTGTTGTGTGCTCTATTGAGCCTATGTAGGTGGAGGAGGAGCCACCATTGAGGAGTTTCTATTGTGAAACCAGCTCCAAAAATACAAGAAAAGAGAGATCAATGCCTTAGAAATCAGTCACTTCGAGGGGGAAACCTCCAATACATTACATAAATTAAAAATTCTTGGATGATTCAAATGAAAAAACCTTCTTTCTATATATAGGAGTCCATGGGGCCACAATGTAATCCTAGTCGGGCCATACTGTAATACTAGCCAACCTAACAATAATAATTTAAGGGCATAATAATAACGATACGGGGGTTACATGGGTAGAAAAATAACAATAAGGGGGTTACACTAACAACAATAAGGGACTATACCAATAATATAGGGACCTAACATGCTCCTCTCCTTTAAAAAAATTTTGTCCTCAACACTTGAGTAGCTCCAGGTGCTTTTGTATAAAATTCTCATCCTCCCATGTAGAATCTTCAGTGGGTAAGTTCTTCTATTTGATGAGATTCTCTGAAATTGATCGATTTTATTGTTGTTGAGTTCTTGTTTGTGTGACTGCTTCAGGTTCCAATATGGTTTTTCCTTCCTCATCAAGTTCTGGCAATATTGTTTGAACTGGAATTTTGTCCCCTATAACCTTTTTTAAGCATGAAACATGGAAAACTGGATGCACTCGCGAAGAAGCAAGAAGCTCCAATTTTTATGCCATAGTACCAATCTTTTGAAAAACATTGTAAGGACCATAGTAAATTGGAGATAATTTATTATCCTTCTTAGCTGGGTTGAGGGACATTTGTTTGTATGGTTTTAGCTGTAAAAATACCTAGTCTCCCACATCAAAACTTCTCTCACTATGATGTTGATTTGCATGTTGTTTCATTCAATTTTGTGCCAAATTTAGGTTATCCTTTAAGAGTTGGAGAACTTCTTGTTGATGCTCGATGTGATCCTCCACTACTTGAAGCCTAGAATTTTCCCTTTAAGAAGATGTGATGGATGGTGGATGATATCTATAAAGCTCCATAAATGGGGTCATTTTTGCTGCAGTATGGAAGGAAATGTTATACCACCACTTAGCGAGAGGTAACCACTTGACCTATTGTGCTTGCTTATCAGATAAAAAACAACAAAGATATCCTTCTAAACATTTATTCACTATCTCCATTTGACCATCGGATTGAGGATGATAAGATGAGCTATGAGCTAGTTGACTACCCAAAGAAGAAAATAATTCCGTGCAAAAATTTCCTGTAAAAATGGGATCTCTATCACTTGCAATAATCTTCGGGTTTCCACGTAGCTTTTGAATTGTTTCCATAAATGTAGTAGCAACTGTACTTGCTTTAAATGGATGAGATAATGCACAAAAGTGTGCATACTTGGTAAGTCTATAAACTACCACCATGATGACACTCCTTCCTTTGGACTTAGGTATACTTGTGATAAAATCCATTGAAATATCCTCCCAACGTTGACTTGGAATGGATAAAGGTTGTAGAACACCCGTGGTCTTAATTGTCTCAACTTTATTTTACTGGAAAACTAAACATTCTGACACAAACTTTTGAATATTAGATTTAAGGCCATCCCAAAAAAAAATCTTTCTTCACCCTCTGGTAAGTTTTTAAAAATCTAGAGTGTCCTCCTAAAGGAGAAGTGTGCAATTCCAAAAGAATATTTTGTTTTAGTTGGGAATTCTTGCAAATATATAAGCGATCTTTATACCAAAAGGAACCATTTTTCCAACTAAATGTATCAGATGTACTAGGATCTTGCTGCAACTTTTGAATGAGAGTCCACACTTCTTCGTCCTTCTTCCATTCATCCCTTGCTTCGATTATCCAATCTGGTTGGATAATTGAAATGGCACAAAGCAATGCTTCCACCTCTTCATCATTTCTTGAGAGTGCATCTGCAACAACATTTAACTTCCCTTTTTTGTAGACAATTTCAGAGTCATAACCCAACATCTTTGTGACCCATTTTTGCTACTCTTTTGAAGATAGTCTTTGTTCTAAAAAGTGTTTAAGACTATCATGATCAGTTTTTACCTTGAAGTGTTTTCCCATTAGGTAAGGTCTCTATTTCTTTAGTGCATGTAATATTGCCAACATTTCCTTCTCATAAATAGCCCTTTGTAAATACTTTCCTTTGATTCAACGACTTTGAAAAGCAATGGGTCTTCCTTCTTGCATTAAAACAACACCAATTCCATTTCTTGAGGCATCACATTCCACAATAAAGGTTTTTGTGAAGTCTGGCGTAGCTAAGACTGGTGCTAGGCACATTTCCTCTTTAAGATGTTCAAAGGCCTTAGTTGCTTCAGGAGTCCATGAAAATACATCTTTCTTCAATAATGTTGTTAGAGGTGCTGCTATTCTCCCATAATTCTTAACAAACTTGCGATAATACCCTGTTAACCCGAGAAATCCTCGCAACTGCTTTGTGGTTGTGGGGACTTTCCATTCCTTAATGGCTTTAATTTTGTTAGGGTCTACTTTAACACCCTCGTGAGATACAATATGACCCAGATATTCCACCTCTTGTACTCCAAAGAAACATTTGGATGTTTTTTCATATAATTGTTTCTTCTCCAATAGTTTGAGCACCCTGTCAACATGTTGAACATGATCCTTCCAAGACCTGTTGTAGATTAGTATATCATCAAAAAATACTAGCACAAATTTTCTAAGGAAGTGTTTGAAAATGGAATTCATCAACCCTTGAAATGTAGAAGGTGCATTGGTAAGGCCAAAAGGCATGACCAAAAATTCATAATGACCCTCATGAGTTCGAAATGTTGTTTCGGAATATCTTCAGTCTTCATTCTAATTTGATGATATCCTGAACGAAGATCCAACTTGGTAAAATAAATTGCTCCATGTAATTCATCCAATAATTCATCAATCACAGGAATGGGAAATTTATCTTTAATAGTGAGCTTATTGAGCTCCCTATAATCCGGACACATGCGCCATGATCCATCTTTCTTGTGCACCAATACTACTGGAGCAAAGAAAGAACTTTGACTAGGTTGAATTATACCAGCCTCTAACATTTCTGCAATCATACGTTCAATTTCGCTCTTTTGGACATAAGGATATATGTAAGGCCTGATGTTTGGAGGAACACTTCCTTGAATCAAATTAATAGCATGATTATGAACAAGAATAGGTGGGAGTCCTTTGGGAGTAGCAAACACCTTGGAATGATTGTCCAAGAATTTTTGGAGATCTGAAGAAAAAGATGATTTTGATGTTGGAACTTCTAGTGAGCATAATTGTGCAATTACGCCTCGTTGTTCTTTCTTCAGAAGCTTTGTCATGACATTAGAGCTTATTATCTTTCCTGGCTTCCCTGCGATACCCCATAATTTGATTTCCTTTCCTTATGAAATAAATTTCAAGAAAAGTTCTTGAAAATTAAAAGCTACCGTCCCAAAGATTGTAACCATTGTACTCATAGTACAACATCAACACCTGCCATTGATATGGAAAGAATTGGAATATTAAATACATATTCCCCCATGGATAGCTTGATATTATGACATTTTCCAGAGCAATTTATAGTTCCTCCATTTGCAACCATCACTTGACATTCTGTTGCTGGGTATAGGAAACAATTCAATTCCTTGTCTACCTTACAATGAATAAAATTATGGGTACTACCCGAATCAATCAACACTATTACCTTTTTCTTCTTGATATTTCCTTCTATATTGAGAGTTTGAGGAGTGGTAATTCCTGGAAATGCATTACATGATATGGTCAGGCTCATTTCTTCTTCTTCTAGGGTTTCTTCTTGGTGTATATCCTCTACTTTTGAAGTTCCTTCTTCATTTTCTTCTTCCTCTTCACAATCTATGTAAAATAATTTCTTCTCAGTGCACTTATGACCTTTACTGTATTTGCTATCACAACTGTAGCAAAGCCATTTTTCTCTTTTTTATTCCAATCGTTGTGGTGTCAACCTTGTAGGTTGTGGAAGTCTAGGAGTAGCAACGCTTCCATCTTTATAGATGTGAGTGGCAGGCTTCCTTATCATCGTAATTTTATATCCAATTTTTCTTGCCAACCTGAATTCATTCTCCAATGAATCAGGTTCCCAAACACGAACTTCATGTTGGATGTTATCCTTTAAAGTCTCTATGAAGACATCAATATTGTGTTCCTCTGGAATAATAGTTACCCTTATATTCAATTTTTGGAAGTCCTCAATGTGCTCTGCCACTGAACCCTTTTGTTTGATATTTATCAATTGGTTAAAGAAGGTGTTGCTCTTTCTATCCTCAAATAATGTGCTATCATTTCCTCCATAAAAATTGACCAAGTGAAATTTTTTTTACGGGAGAAAAGCCATCGATACCATACAAATGTATTTTGTTCTAAATGTAAAGTTCCAATGTGTACCTTTTGTGTGTTTTGCACATTTTTGAGATCAAAATATTGCTCCATATGTAGTATCCATGTTACAGGATCCTTGCCATCAAACTTCCTCATATCCATATTTGAAATATGGTAGTTCCTCAATCCAGCATTAGAGTTTATGAAATCACGATTAACATTTATTTTGTTCTCACCATGAGTTTCCTCAGCTACTTTTTCACCATTAGGAATCATTTCTTGTATCAACTTTGTCAAACCTTCCATATCTACTTTTAGATCATTCTTCATGTTTTCCATGTTTTCTTTCATTTTTTCTTCCATGTCCTCCATATTATCTTCCACGCCATCCATCTTAGCTTCCACACCTTTCTTCAAACCATTCATATTATTCTTCAAACCATCCATCTTCAATTCCACACCTTTCTTCAAAACTTCCATTTCCTTTTTTGCTGCTCTTTGTGAGAGCGAAATTTGGTGCACTTGCTCTTGTAATTTTGATAGATGATGTTGCAATTCTTCATCTTCATGAGTCATAGTAGAGTATTCTGAGGGATTAATGGGTGTTGAATTCTTTTTAGGAGGCATTTTAGAATCCAATATTGAAATATATGCTCAATAGGCCTTTGGAATCAATTCAAACTGATTTTTTAAACAAGACTTATGCAATTCGGAAAAAAATACACACCTTTTTCTTGCTTTTGAGGAGCTCGATATTGACACTGAATTATCTCTGTGATTTCGAATATTAAATATCTGAAATTTGGGCTTGAGCTAGTGCTTTGAATCCTCTTTCAAATACCTTAGGTCTAACCTGATTTGGATTCTTCAAGGCAAAGTTATGTCCAATCTCCCATAATTACCTAATTATGGACTCGTTCAGTAGAGTAAAATTGTATGGCTTGCCACGTGTCACTATTTCTTCCTTTAGCTCTAAAATTGATAGAAAAGAAACTAAAGCCTGTTTACTTGTGGCCACTTTTTACATCATTCCAATTCGATTCACAAAGAGAGAGTTATGAAGATTTTCTCATGATCACCTCTTTGAGATGAATTTCGGGAGTCTAAAAAATCCTTGACTTCCATAAACCATATCTACGAAAATTTTGTGAACCAAGCTCTGAAATTTTGCGAAGATGTTCCTCAGGATTTCGGCTTTGTGCTCTAAATTTTTTAGCTTTTGAACCTTCGTAGAAAAAACATTATAGCGAACATTCCGCGATGAACTTTTTTGAGCAGCGAAACCCTAGAACCCAAAGCTCTGATACCAAATGTTGTGAAACCAACTCCAAAAATATAAGAAAAGAGAGATCAACGCCTTATAAATTAGCCACTTTGAGGGGGAAACCTCCAATACATTACATAAATGAACAATTCATGGATGATTCAAAGGAACAAAACCTCTTTTCTGAATATAGGATTCCATAGGGCCACAATGTAATCCTAGCCGACATAATAATAATAATTTAAGGGCACTATAATAACAATATAGGGGTTACAGGGGTACAAAAATAATAATAAGGGGGTTACACTAACAACAATAAGGTACTATATTAGTAATACAGGGACTTAACAGTTTCTTTTTGCAATCATTCCTCTTTCTCTTCTTGAGACATACATGTCTTCATATTTATAGTCTTCTCTAAACTTCCATCCCAAGCTTCTTCTTCTATGAACTAAACATCTCTGCTAATTATTACCCTCTTGTTTGATGGATTATAGAGCTTGTAAGCCTTGGATTCATCACTGTATCCAAGAAATATACATTTCTCCCCCTTGTTGTCCAACTTCTTCCTTAAATAATCTGGGACATGTGCATATTCCACACATCTAACACACTCCCATGTGAGCGAAAAATTGCTTTGTTCCACTCCATGCTTCTTCTGGAACTCTATTCATCATACTTTTGGTTGGACATCTATTAATAATATAAGCTGCACAAGAGGCAACTTCTGCCCAATACTCATTTGGAAAATGTTTTTTCTTCAACATACTTCTTACCATGTCCATGATGGTCCTATACATTCTTTTTGCTACACCATTTTGCTGAGGTGTATACCTTGTGGTAAATTTCTTACCTATTCCATGCTCCCTCCAGAAACGTAGGAAGTCTTTGGAGGTATATTCTCCACCTCTGTCAGTTCTCAACACTTTTATGTAGTGTCAACTTTTCTTCTCAACAAGAGCTTTGTAGTTGTAGAACTGTTTAAACACTTCACTTTTCTGTTTTATAAAATACACCGTTGTCTTCATTGTGTAATCATCTATAAATGTAAAAACATATAGACTTCCAGCTAATGATGGCATTTGCATTGGTCCACATAAATCTGAGTGGACAATCTCCAAAAATGCCTTTGCCCTTATACTCTTTCCTGGTGGAAATGATTCTCTGTGTTATTTTCCCAAGATGCAACCTTCACATAGGCTGTTTGGTTTCTCTATGAGTGGTAATCCCTTTACCATGCCTTTTCTATGCAACAAGTTTAAACCTCTGAAATTGAAATGTCCAAATATCAAATGCCATAACTAGTTCTCATATTTCACTTCTTCTTGAAAGATTTATTGCGTGACAGCTACTACAACACCTCATTCCTTCAAGTCTGATATGATATTGGGAGAAAACATTCTATTGCTTGTCATATGCACTTTTCCAATGAGATGTCTACTTCGAGGTCTATCCATGATTGTGCACACATCATTTTTAAAAAACACATTGTAGCCCTTTTGCATGAGCTGTCCAATGCTTAGAAGGTTACATTTCAGGCTAGGGACATAATAGACATCTGACACGAACTTCTTCTCTCCCTTCTTTTTCTGTATGTTTACCCTTTCTTTTCCTATGACAGAGACCTTGCTATTAGTCCTTATTGTCACTTCCGATTTTACACTTTCATCTAGATAGGAAAACATTGCTATGTTTCCAGCCATATGGTTACTACACCCTGAATCTAAGAAGCACATATATATTTTTTTTTCTTGTACTACATTACAAGCTAAAAGCATGCTACCATGGTTCTGATTTAATTTTGTAAAATTTACACTTGGTTTGCTACCCATGTCTTTTTTATTCTTTCTACATTCATTGCATAATGACCATACTTTTTGCAATAATGACACTGGACTTGAGATTTATCATACCTCTGTCCTTGTGCTTGATTTTGGCTTGAGCCTTGGCTTGGATTTTGATTGATGCCCCTTCCACTTGTGCTTGAAGGGTTGCTTCTTCCGCCTCTATGTGGGCTTCTTCCTTTTCCTCGGTAGTTTGATATTCCTCGACCTCTACCTTAACCAAAAGATATTTGTGTCTTAAATGCATGCTCCAATGCGGATTTTGTTGCTCTGTTTAATCTGTGCTCATGAGACATCAATGATGAATGAAGCTCATCCACTGAAAACTGTGAGAGATCCTTTGTCTCTTCTAAGGCCACTACTATGGCATCAAACCTTGATGGTAGACTTCTCAAGAATTTCTCAGCTATTCTCCTTTCTTCAAGTGTCTCACCATGAAACATGATTTGGGTAACCAACCCAACCACTATCTGTAAAGAATGAGTCTATATTATCATACTCTTTCATACAAAGAGTTTCAAAATCTCTTCTTAGCATTTGAATTTTTGTTTTTTTCACCTTTTCCATGCCTTGATAAGCTATCTGGAGGGTATCCCATTCCTCCTTGGACTTCGTTGCTGCTGCAACCCTTGGAAAAATACTTTCATGTACTGCTTGGAAAATATAGAAGAGGGATTCAGAGTCCTTCTTCTTATTGTCCCTCAACAAATCTTTTTCTGCTTGTGTCAAACTATTATATGCTACTGCATCTATTGGTTCTTGGAAAACATTTTCCACTAGCTCCCAAATATGTTGTCAGGAGAACATGCCCATCATTGTAATAGCCCAATAATCAAATAATTCTTCCCATTCAACTGTGCTAGTTGGTGATTAGTCAGGCTTGTACCTACTGTTGCCATCTTGACTGTGTAAACAAAACCTTCTCACTGCTGGAGAATCCGCTTCTCAAAACAATCGTTTAGCTTCTTTAGTAAATACCTCGTTCTTTCATTGAGAGCCTAGACCTTCTTTAATACCATGTTGAAAAATGTAAATAAACAAACAACAGACAGATGTGTTTCCCCCACAACACAGAGAATGCAAATATTGCAGAAATAAAAATTTACACACACAGATAGAACAAGAGACACACACGAGAGGATTTATTTAATTTATTTAACTCTCCTCTATTCATTCATCTCCCTAAACAAAAGAAATTACGTTCCTTTTAATACAAAATGGTCAAGCCTGAAGATTTAATGTAATTCAATATAGGAATGGACATATAACGACCAAATGTCCTTCAGCTCGGATCTGTTGTTTATACATGACACAACGTACAAAAACACAAAATGGCAGACCTGAAATTTTATAGGTTTCGGCTCTGAGACCACAACACATCTGCGCCCTCCATCGCAAATCACAAATCGACGATCTTAACATTTAACTAGCGTGATACGGGAAAACATAACTCTTTGTGATTGTGATGTGTGATGGCACGTGGCATCGCAGCTTAAAACATTTATTTTGTGGGCGTTATCCATTGAAATTTTAGATATGCGATTGCGATCACATCGAAACATAAATATAATAAATTGTGGGCTGCTTAAAAGGTATGTCATCAATCATGTGAAGTGCGAAGTGCGGGAAGCTAAAAGGTAAAATATAAAAATGTTCGAAGTGTGAGTTGCGGGCGTGCTAAAAGGTAAACGAGAAGTTGTGCGATGTGTGATGGCAATGTCGCATCACAACATCGCAAGGTTTCGGTGCGGGGGTTTCTGAGTGCGAAAAGCGAAAGGTAAGGAATAAACGAAAATGCAAAGGTTTGTGGCGGATTGGTAATGTGGCAATAGTTGGTGGGTCTCACCGATATCGCATTGGCGGAAATATAACTTTTGGCGAAGGCGTTAAGTGGTAACACTTAAATCTTGCAGGCTATGAACTGTGGGCAAAAGGTAAGTCAATGGCAGTGGTTAATAAATTAAACGCAAAATGTGGGTTGAGGTACTCTGCTTTGATTTTGATTAAAACACCTTTGGATTTGAGGAACCTGGGCTTGTCCTTCCCTGCATAAAAATTCAATGGAGATAAAAGTTACTGCCACTTTTATTCATGGTGGTTGTTAGAAGTATTTCCAACACAAAAATCTGCAATCGTAAAAACTCAAAACGATCTCCCGAAATCCTCGCCACCACATCTTGATCTTCCCCGTTAAGATGTACCGGACAATATGAATTCTACATATAACTTAACTTCAATTTAGTATGTAAGAAATTGTATAATCTAATTACCTTTGTTACTATGATATTATTAAAAAAAGTTACTTTGATTGTGATTTTTGTGGCTGTGAAATACAAAACATACAGAAACACCGTTACAGAATAATATGTCCCACAATGCTATCGCCGTCTGACCCACTGAGTCTCATAAATGGCTTCTGTGAAGGAATCATCACCTTCTCTCTCAGATGACCAAATGTCACACAAGAAGGAAAGGACTCATATATAAATATATTATTTTCCGACATAATTTCTTTCCCAATAAAATCATTCCTAAGTGGCATTCTAAGTAAACGAAATACATGGAAGTGAGCTATTTCCTTCTCTTATGAACCTCATATTCTTTAAATGAGTGATTCTAATTTGCAATATTGGCACGACCTATAAATGTCAATGGACATTAATCACGACGGGCTTCTTGTTATGCACTGACAATCCGTATTGATGGCGCCCTGGGAGAGTTGTGGAAATCCCTTTACTCACCTCTTTAGCTACGGCAACCAATAAATCGTAAGCTATTGCTTATTAAATGCCTCTTTAGAGTCTTTATTATCATAGGCCATAAATGCCAAGAAATGCCCACCACACGATGATTTATCGCTTTAATTGACGGATAGCACAAGATGATCTACAACTTTAATTGACGGCCAGCATTTTCTGCCTGAGCGCATTTATGGACATATAGCGTGGAAATAAGACTGGTTCTCACCTGCTGAACCCCGAACCTCTGCCTTTGTACAAGCCGTGCATTTACGTTCAGTGTAATTAATGCAGTCACTGCTCTTCATGTCGTGAATAAAGGGTGGGTATACTGCAATAGTAATTTGAATTTTGAAAATGCGCGCCCAGATTTCAGATATTTTAATTTCAAATTCGATAATGGTTGAACCGGTTTCATCTCATGGTGTATAGCAATGCACCAGGAGCTTAGCTAGTTGTGGCGAAACGAGGCGAACTCAAATATTTCAAAGCTTTTGGTGTTGGAGCCGGTCACCACACCACTTTTTCAGATGTAATAGCATCTCCAAAACCATTACAGGCACTGTCATTTTTAAGCTTGTTTAAGTTTTTCACTCACGGAACCGAATCTAATTATAAGATACTCGAATTTCCTCTGCAAAATTTATAGATCAAATGTTATCAATAATATTGTTCGGTATCGGTGAGAACTGTTGTTGCAAGAAATTTAAAGATCAGGTGTTAATAATTTATACTGTTCGGTGTCCGTGACTAGAATTATTGTTGCAGGAGGGGAAAGTGAGTATGGAAGACAAGCCATTCCTTTTCTTGATGAATCTCGATTTTCGAAAAGGTGGACTGTACACAATCGACTGCTGAATATCAAGGTACAAAATCTGTTACAGCACACTGGAGGCTGGAATTGATCTTTAGAAGGAATCGATGTGGCCAACATCCCAACAGCTCTCTGCATATCACGACCGTTGGGGCTCCCACCTCTGCTAACTCTGTTAGAAGAAATTAGCTTCATGAAAGGGTTAGCTCTGGATTTCGATCCCAAGTCTGCCATGGATTACTCCAACTTTGGCTACGTAATCCTCGGGAGAGTTAATGAGAAAGCTAGTGGATGAATTAAAGGGAGTATGTCCATCAGCGCATCTTCAATCTGCTGGGAATTACAAAGATAAAATTGGGGCAATCCATGTTGGAACACATGGCTCATAAAAATGTTCGTTATTACGGAATCAAAGGCGAAGACTTACCATTTGTTTCAATATTTTCAGGTTAAGGATTTGTGAATAAAAGCTACGTATCTATGGAGGGTGGGTAGGAAGTGTTAGCAGTCTTCCTGGGTTTGTGGATCATATTGACGGGCTTCAGTTCCATGTAATTATGAATAAAGAGATGGTATACGCCTTTGTTCAATTTTCTAATTACATTAACAGAGGGACGTTGGCACGAGATCCTTTTTCTGATCATCCGAAGAGATTGGATGTATTCGTGAGCATTGATAAGAAATCGGCGAAGATTGGATGTATGTCTTCAATACTCATCGGCCTTTGGAAGCTTTTACTATGTTGCAGTGGGAAATCTGAGCCAGGTTACTTGGGTTCGGTAATATGGAGGCAGGCTTTTAAAATCAATAAAGAAAAAAAAATCTGGCGAGAAATCAAGTTTTAATGGCTGCATATTGCTCTTTGAAATCCTTGTTACTTATTTCGTTATTCTGTACATTCTCAAGATAGTATTGAAGTTTGTTTTTGTTGTGTTTTATTATAGCAATAATTGTCACTCACAGTAGTATTCGGTGTTTTTTATATTTTGAATTTAGAAGATAGGATTTTAATTGAGATTGTAATTTTTGTGATATAAAATGTATTTTGAATTTAAAAATGAATTTAGTTATGTATAATAGTATTGAGTGTTTTTTTTATATTGAATTTAAAAGATATGATTTTAAATGAATTTAGTTATGTATATGTAGTATTGGGTGTGCTTTTTATATTGAATTTAGAAGATATGATTTTAAACGAGATTGTAATTTTTGTGATTTAAAATGTATTTGGAATATATAAATGAATTTAGTGTTTCAAGATTTTTATGTTATTTTAAATGTGTTTTGAATATATAAATTGATTTAATGTTCTGAAAATTGGTTGTGAGATATAGATTGGATAGAATAAATTGTTTATTTTTTATATTAATTTTAAAGTAAAATAAATTGAAAAAATAAATATTAATAAAATTATTTCACATATAAATAGTAATTTGGGTTTGGAATCTGCCCTAAAACTAAAAATGTTTTTCTTTGGCTAGAATCTTGTTTTTCTAAGACGTAATGAAACAATTTAACAACCCAATACCGAGAGACATCTGACAAGAGTGAATAGTAGTCATTGATGATTCTCCTCCTTATTACTTTAACCATTAAATTATATATATTTTCCTAATATTTAAAAATAATAATAACTAATAAAATCTCTTGACATTCTTATTAAGTAAATAAAATTTAATATATTTTTAATATTTTTAAAAGATAATTTTTATATACATATATTTTAATTTTTAGATAAATTGTTATTAATTTTTTTCACATATATTTATTTATATTAAATTAAAGTATCTTAATTTTTAAATGGAAATGTAAATGCACATGAATACACATCCCTTAGCAAAAAAACATTACTCTTATTAACCATAATGCTAAAATACAATGGATTGCGTTAAATATTGTTATAAAACGTCAATAGTTATAACTCGTTGTCTAACACAAAGAAATATTGGGAGTACTTAGTATAAATATGACATTTTGCACATAAATTAATATTTGTTAGTTATGTGAATTTTGAGATAATAAATATGACATTTTCCACATAAATTAATATTTGTTAGGTAATGTGAATTTCAATATGATTAGTATGTTTAAGAGTATAATACTATAATACTACATTTGTTACATAAGTGATGGTAGGTATTTTTTTTTGTTTGAGTAGCAAAGAAAATAAGGGTGTAGACTACATTTGTTACATTATTGATGGTAATTGGTTTTTTGTTTGCTAGGTTACTTAAGTTCTCAGAGGGATTGCAAGCCTAACTCGTGGTTTGAGTAGCCACAATCCAAGGCCATCTAAGCTATCAAAATCACTTGGGTATCATATCTAGACTAAGAAAAACAAGCCCTCAACATGGTTAGATTTTTTCCCATAAAATTATAATTAGTAATCTTTAAACCACAAATTACCTTAACAAAACACCACCATGTCTACTCTAGGCTACTAGGCCTTAGTGATGGTAGGTATGAAAACTTTAAGTGTTTTTTGGTTTTTCTTAAAATTAAATGAAATAATTTTTTAACAAATTATGATTTTTTGTTTTGTAAATAAATGTGAGATTTTTAAAATTATAGATATTTTATTTTATACATAATATATTAGTGCATCCATATAGATAGTTTCTATTTTATTTATTTTTTAAGTGGTTCCTCGTCACTAATGAGTGATACATAATATATTAGTGCAACAATATAAATAGTTTCTATTTTTATTTATTTTTTAAGTGGTTCATGGTTACTAACGAGTAACTACTATGTCCACCGAATATTAGTACTAACTAATCAATCTAACTATCAGCTTGGCCACTAAGTCTGACCCCAAGAGTCTCCAGATATTTCAACTCTTGATCAATAATGGAGGTAATTTAACTACGGGGATACTAGTGCAACAATATAAATAGTTAGTAAACACCAGTATGTGATAAGCATCATTCATAAAACATCTAACATGGTTCTTAATGATGGAGATTAATTCTCACTTTATCATGGGGATTTTAATTTATAGATATAATTTATTACAATACCATGGTTTATCAATACCACATGCCCAAATAACCATAACTCATTTAATTTTACACTTGTTCATATGACATCTTTTAATTAATCAATTTAATTAAAAAATAAAAAAAGGGCATAACTATTTTTGAGATAAATCTCAATGTTTGATTTGTGATTAAATCCCTACATCCACCTAATAACTATTATAGTTAAATAAAAATTCCAATAAATTATAAAATAAACATACCAATTAGTATAATAACAAACCTAAAATTAAATGTCAAATTTGAACCTTTGGTTCAAAATATTGGGCTAATCCTAAATTTCAATCCACAAGGATAAATAAGTGTGTTAATATTAAATGTAAGCACAGTCTAACTTATAGATGAAATGGAATTTTTTTAGGACATCTTTCTCATTAATATTAATCAAAATCCGACAGATACTTTAAAAAAATTGAGTTTAAGTTGTTTAATTTTCAAAATTCAAGTTCCCCACTTGGTTTTTCAGGGTGTCAAGTATGTCTATGCATTCAAAAATGCATTTTAAACAACAAAAAATCACATTCGTTCTTGAAATTGTTTTGCAGGATTCCAGTGAAAAAATCTATTTCATCTATAAGTTAGATTATGACTTAAATGTATAGGATAATTTTGAAATAATTATTAATTTGGATTAGATTTTTTTGTACATTTAAGGGTTGAAATATAATATTTTCAAGAAAGAAAACACCTTTTAGATATCATAGTAATAAGTTCACATCATATTTCTTTCTTTTTTATATTTTTCAGAAAGAAAAATCAATGGGTTTTTTATTTAAAAAAAATAATTTACATGATCTGAAATTATGAAATCAACATAGTAATTCTCTGTCGGTTCATATCAAAATCTTCATCATATGGAGAAAAGTCCCATGTGGAAACCATATTCCACAAACATCATCATATGGAAAAGTGTCGCATGAAAACCATGTACCAAAAAGAGTAGAGAGACTAGAGAAAGGACATATAGATTTAAAAAAAGAAAAAAAGAAAACATAGCTATCTCTATAAGGTCAAATGAAAACTATTTCTAGCATAAAGAGGAGTTCATGAAACAGGGATCTTTCCATAGCAAAGGAAATTGTTGCGATAGAAATAAATGAAGTTTAACTTGCGCATCTGATATGATAAACCTATCTTTTATTGTGTGTCTTTGATAATTCTCTTCTCCCTTAATATATGGGAAAAGGTGAGATCTTTCAAAATCTGATCAAGGTCTTGATCCTCAGCATCCATTTAGATAGCAAAGGAGGCTCGAAAAATTACCTATGATTGACCCGATCAATAGTGACTTTAGAGTCCCCAAAAACATACAAAGTCTTTACAGATAGCCAAAAAACATAGAAAATAAGGCCCCTAAGAGTCGTGATATCCACTTTGGAATTGGTCACAACACCATTGTTCCAACTAAAAACATAATATTGGTCCAACGAAAAAAAAATATATGTGCCACAACCACATACCCTTTGTTGTGCAACCCCATTGAAAAAACCAACATGATATTTTCCCCAACAATCAATAGGTTAAAATCATTTATTATTTCGCTTTTTAGCCTTATACATATTCCTTGAAGTATGAGCAAATGTTGTTGCAATCCCTTTCAATATCAAAGGGAATATTATAAAAAATTAGATAATTTTTGCATCTCCAAATACCCCAAAATATAAAGAAAGGGAATGTTTTGACATCCATGTATTTAGTATTGCAATCCATAAATCCCCCATTAATAGGTGCATAAATCCAACCAAATTCAATGTTTAATCACTGTACGACCCCAATTAAAATGGCCACACTGAATGGGATTTTGAGGAATAAATGTATAACATTCTCAAAATCACCCGACACATACAACATCTGATCGAACCCAGGAAACCTCTCTTTCGCAGGGTCTCCAAAGTAAGAACCTTGTTATGCTACACCAACCATCTAAATCATTTTAGTTTCAGAGGCATCTGCGAAGATCATAATTTTCAATACCACCTATTCAACGAGGAAAGCATATGATAAGACGATAGATGATAGTAAATTTCCTCCATAAAAGTCATATGCTGAAGGGTCTTCCCATCCCATATGATAGTGCAAGCCCCATCCGAAATGGGTTGATTGTCATATATATATTAACAATATACTCATCCCAAATAGTTTTTATTGCACCGACTAATCCTAGCTCATCGAATCTAATGCATATAGGATATAGACCTGTTGGCTCATTTATAGACCACATTTGGTTAAGGAAGAAAATCCCCTTGTCATGTATGTGTTGGATGATCTTCATGGGAAAAGAGAGATTTCCAAGAAATCCCCAGAATGGATCCAACCCAATCTCCACTTTAGCATCTATAACAATCACCCAATAAAGATTGCCAAGTAACCAATGATTTAATTTCATGAAACCATTCCAAATGTATGCACATTTTTTTGATGAATTAGCACCTTTTTTATACAAACCTAAAGAGATTTCTCCTTTAAATATTTTTCAAAAATAATTGGCTTCCATAAGCTAGATTCGAATAATGAATGGTAGAAGCTCTTTACATTGAGGGCCCAACAAAATTTCACGTTTTTTTCAAACCCCATCCACCTTCTACTTTCAGCTAAGAGAGAACCTCCAATCACACTAGATGGATCTTTTCTTTCCCACAAGCACCAGACTAAATAATATTTGAGATAAAAAAATTGATTTTTTTAATGACATGCTTGGGAATCAAATATAAGTGAATCTAGTATATCTAGATACTCTGTAATACCGATTGAGAAAGTGTCAGACTTTCGCTGAGCAACAACCATCCATGTGAGCATGACTTAAATCGGGCTTCATAATTTTTAATAAACCACTGGAAATCCTTGATTTTATAATGATTTAGTTTTAAATTAAACCAAGATATTTTAACCCATTATCAATATTAGAAACATTGACAAAAAAAAAAGTTTGCAATCTGAGAAATATGGCCTTAATCCTTCGAAGCATCAATGATCAAGGATTTTCTTTTCATGAACAACCCCGATGCTTCCCCAAAATTAGAAATGATGAAAAACATATTTTCCCATTGAGTCGAGGAAACCTATCCAAAAATAAGAATGCCATCTACAAAAATGAGATGAGAAACAAAAGTATTTATCGTGACCAATATACCTAAAAAAAATCCTTGTGTCTCGCCTTTGATATCTTCCTACTCAAGCCATATACGAAAGTTGTACATATACGGAAGATATGTGCTTATACTAACGTTGTGCAAAACTCCAGTTTCTATATATGCACATGTCTTCCATATTTTGATAACTTCTGTATATGTGCATCTCTTCTATCTATTTTCTTCTTCTGTTTATGCAATTCTTTATTATAGGCACAGAAAATATGCAGGTTGTCTTATATGCATATATGAAGATATGTGTATATATGAAAATTGCAAATGCGCAGAAGATATGTGCATATATAGAAGATATGGACATGTACGAAAGATATGCACAATTTAGATATATACGCAATGTCAATATATGTGTATATACAAAAGTTGTGCGTAACTTTCGTAATATGCATATACAAATCTCTATATATACACAACTTTCGTATATGCACAACTTCTGTATATGTGCAACTTCTTTATATGTGCATATCCTCTATATATTTGTATCTTCTGTATATGCACAACTTCTGTATATGTGCAGCATCTGTATATGTGCATATCCTTTGTATATGTGTATCTTATGTATATGAACATATCTTCTGTATATGCGCATATATAGAATATATGCACATATATGGGAGAAGCGCATATACGAAAGATATGCACATTTACAAAACTTGCGCATATACAGAAGATATACTTATATACGGAATTTGAGCATACACGAAAGATATCCACATTTACAAAAATTGCGTATGTAGAGAAGATATATGTATATACAGAAGTTGCACATATACGAAAAAATATGTGCATATAAGGAAGTTTTGCATATAAAGAATATATGTGCATATACATAAGCTATGCATATATGGAATATATGCGATACAAAATATGAAAATATATAAAAAATTTCAACTTCTGTACTTGCACATATTTCGTACATGTACAACATCTATATATTTGCATCTCTTTTGTATGTGCGCATATCTTCCATAAATGCGTATATCTTCTCTATATGTGCAACTTTTATATATGAAAATATCTTCTGTATATGCACATACTCATATGCGCATATACGGATATTGCACATATACGGAAGGTTATGCACATATATAGTTGCGCATATACGGAAGATATGTGCATATATGGAAGATTTGCACATATATGGAAGTTGCGCATATACGAAAGATATGCCCATATATGGAAGTTGTGCATAACTTTTGTAATATGGATACACTAGTCTCTATATAGTCACAACTTCCATATATGCACAACTTCTATATCTATGCAACTTATGTATATGTGTATTTTCTGTATATGCACATATCTTCCGTATATGCGTATATACTGAATATATGCACATATATGGAAGAAGCACATATCCGAAAGATATGCACATTTCAAAAACTTGTGCATATTCAAAATATATACACATATACAAAAATTGCACATATATGAAAGATATGCGCATATAAGGAAGTTGCACATCTACAGAATATATGAGCATATATAAAAGCTATGCATATATGGAAGATATGTGATACAAAATATGCACACATACGAAAGTTTGGCATATACGGAAGATATGCATATAAACGGAAGTTCTTCATATACGAAAGATATGCGATACAAAATATGCACATATACAAAAGTTGCGCATATATGGAAGATATGTGCATATGCAGAAAATATGCACATATATAAAGACTTGCGTATGCGTATTATGAAAGATGCACAAAACATCTATACACGCTCAACTCTTCTATATGTGCATGTACAGAAGATATACACATATACATAAGATATGCACAACTTACATATATATGTAACTTTCATATATGTGCATATACAGAAGTTGTGCACAACTTTAACATCCTTATATACTTAGCATCAGTAAGTATATAATATATTATTCATAAAATATAACATCAAATCGACAACATTAATTCAAAATTCAATGAAGATGTTGTCATATGGATCTAACAATGTTATATTGTGATAACCAGAGTTGCATCAAACTCTCAGTCAATCGAGTATTCCATAATAGGTCCAAGCATATTGATATCCGATATCACCATCTTGGATATTTCTCTCATAGGCGGATTGTGTGATTAGAGTACATTCCCATGGAGGAACAAGATGCAAACACCTTGACGAAGCCGCTGACAAGAAGAAAATTTGAATTCCATGGAGGTAGGATCGGGGTAGCAGATAATCCTTTCTTTTTGAGAGGGAGTGTTGAAATGGCACCAAGAAATGACACCCCAAGGGGGCTTCTGATTTCATTTCCCCTTAATTAAATTGGAATATAAATTGTAATTTCATCTCATGACAGCTTATATTAGTTAACTAAGTTATAATCACTGAGTTAGCTTAGGAAATTTGAGTTGAGGGTCTGATTGGATGCATGTAGTGCTCTCCCATGATTGAAGGGGGTCTAGTTATAGTTATTTGTGATTTTTAATTAGTTAACTTAAGAAATTGGGTTAAAATTAGTTTAAATAGTTCTAACTGAGTGGTGAGCTAGTGAGAGGTCAAGTGAATTAAATCTAACTCAAGAAATTGACTTAAAATCAATTTAAATAGTTCTAAATGAGAAGTGAGCTAGTGAGAGGTCAACTGAATTAAATATGATTTAATTTAGAAGTAGTGGTCAATCAGTTAATTGATAATTCACTACAAATAGTTGTTGCATGTCATTTCTAAGGAAGGTCTAGATTAGACTGAGGTTAAAGGGATGATAACTATCAGTTTTATAATAAGAAAATTGTACAGGTGATTTATAGAGTCATGTGGAGGCCAATGAAGCATTGCACAATCAATTAGAAGGATTTTCCTATTTAATATGGATTTAGTTCCTCCAAGAATGCGTAAGCAAGGAAGACTAAGAAAAGGCTGACAATTGGCTAAGTAATTGGTTGATTTTTCCTAGATCAGAGTGAGACAGTTGGCAGAGTGCAGGAGTTTTTTTGAGAGAGAAAAACATTTTATTTTTTCATGATCTTAACTTTATACAATATACAGATAACAAGGTTTTAGGCAGTGTGCTTTCCCTAGATACATCTTGTGTTGTGTGGTTGATTGTCTCTTTCTCTTACTAGTTATGTGATTCTGTGATTGTGTTTTGTTTTCGCAAATTGTAGAATGATTCATTATCTTGTTTTGGTACATTACAAGATCAATTTGAATCCACTTGTTATATTTTCTACAATACTGTCGGGAATAACACCAAGAATAGTGCCATATTTAGCACCGGAAATACTAACAAGAATAGAGCCAGGTTTAGCATTGGGAATACTATCAAGAATAAATCCAGGTTTAGCGTTAAGAATAGCGCTAGGTTTAGCATGAGGAATAGCACTAGGTGTAGCACCATGTTTAGTATCAGAAATTGTTTCCAGTTTTCCTTCTAGTTTTTCTTCACATTTTGATTCTAGTGTGGCTTCGAATGTCGCTTCCATTGCTGTTATTTTTTTTCCCTAGAAGAGAGCATATATTATGTACATGGTATTGATGTAAATGTATCATGTACATGAAATTAATCTTACGCATTTTGTTTTTACAACTAACTGATTAATGTAATTTTTACAGCAATATCAATTTAGAAATGCACTTGGGAGTGCCAAGACGGGTGAGGGTGACTTATAGACCCATATTCTAGATAAATCATTATTCCATTTTTTCATTATGTCATTTATGGGCATGATATTCCATTATTTATGTTGGAAATGAAGTTCCATTTTGCGAAAAATAAAAACGTATAGTTGAACCAATTTGGAATACAAATAAATGAATTTAGACTTGTATTTATGACAATATATTCATTGAATTTTGAATTCATGATCTCGATTTGATGTTATACTTTATGAATATTATATTATATACTTACCGAAGCTAATTATATAAGGAGGTTAAAGTTGTGCACAACTTTTTTATATGCAGATATATGGAAGTTGCGTATATATGTAAGTTGCGCATATCTTTTGTATATTTGTAAATCTTTTTTATATGCACATATACAAGATTTTAGCATATATATAAGTTTCGTGCATCTTTCGTAATATGCATATGCAAGTCTTATATATGTGCATATCTTCCGCATATGCGTAAATCTTCTATATATGGGCAACTTCCGTATATGTGCATATTTTGTATCGCAAATCTTCTGTATATGCGCATATCTTCTGTACATGCCCATATCTTTCGTATCTGCAGAACTTTCGTAGATGTGCATATCTTTTGTATATGCCCATATCTTACATATATGCACAACTTTCGTGTATGTGCATATTTAGTATCAAATATATTCCATATATGCATAGCTTCTGTAGATGTGAAACTTCCTTATATGTGCATATCTTTCGTATATGTGCAATTTTCGTATATGCGTATTTCTTCCGTATATGGGTATATCTCTTGTATATGCACAATTTTTGTAAATGTGCATATCTTTCGTATATATGCTTCTTCCATGTATGTGCATATTTTCAGTATATGCGCATATACAGAAGATATGTGCATATACATAAGTTACACATATACATAAGTTGCACATATACGGAATTTGTGCATATACGAAAGTTGCACATATATAGAGACTTGTGTATGCATATTACGGAAGTTAAGCACAACTTCCGTATATGTGCATATATTCTGTATATGCGCAACTTCCGTATATGCGCATAATATTCTGTATATGAACATATCTTTCGTATATGCGCAACATCTGTATATGCGCATATGAGTATCTGCATATACAAAAGATATTTGTATATATAAAAGTTTCACATATACAGAATATATACGCATTTATGGAAGATATGTGCACATACAAAAGATATGCAGATATATAGAAATTGTACATATACGAAAGATGTGCAAGTACGGAAGTTGCGCAGATTTTAGATAATTTCATATTTTGTATCAAATATCTTCCATATATGCATAGCTTATGTATATGTGCATATATTATGTATATGCAAAACTTCCTTATATGCGCATATCTTTCGTATATGCACAACTTCTGTATATACGTATCTCTTCTATGTAAATGTGGATATATTTTGTATATGTGCAAGTTTTGTAAATGTGCATATCTTCCGTATATGCGCTTCACTCATATATGTGCATATATTTTGTATATGTGCACATATAGAAGATATGTGCATATATAGAAGATCCACATATACAAAGGATATGCACATATACAGAAGCTACACATATACAAAAGTTGTGCATATATAAAAGATACACATATACAGAAGTTGTGCATATACGGAAGTTGCACATATATAGAGATTTGTGTATAAATATTACAGAAGTTACTCACAACTTCTGTATATGCACATATATGGAAGTTGCATATATATCTAAGTTGTATATATATTTCATACATGTACATATCTTCTATATATGCACATATATTTTGTGCATGTGAAATTTCCATATATACACATATCTTATATATATCCATATAAGACAACCTGCATATCTTCTATTCCTATAATAAAGAATTGCATATATAGAATAATCACATAGATGGAAGACAAGCACATATACGAAAGTTATGAAAATATGGAAGACATGTGCATATATAGAGGTTGGAGTTTTGCGCAACGTCAGTATAATCACATATCTTCCGTATATGTAGAACTTCTATATATGGCTTGAGTATGAAGATATCGAAGGCCAGAAATACGTTTTTGTTTAGGTGTATTGGTCATGATAAATACCTTTGTTTCCCATCTCATTTTTGTAGATGACGTTCTTCTCTTTGGATACGTTTCCTCGGCTCAATGGGAAAATATTTTTGCTATCATTTATAATTTTGGGGAAGCATTGGGGTTGTTTATTAAAAACCAAATCATTATAAAATCAAGGATTTCAAGTGGTTTATTAAAAAGTATGAAGCCGAATTGAATTCATGCGCATATGGATGGTTCTTGCTTGGTGAAACACTGACACTTTCTCAATCTCTATTACAGAGTATCTAGATATACTAGATGCACTTATATTTGATTCCCAGGCATGTCATTAAAAAAAAACAATTTTATCATCTCAAATTTTATTTGGTCTGGTGCTTGTGGGAAATAAAATATCCATATAGTGTGATTGGAGGTTCTCTCTTAGCTGAAAGAAGAAGGTGGATGGGATTTGAAAAAAATGGAGAAATTTCGTTGGGCCCTGAATGTAAAGAGCTTCTACCATGCATTATTCGGATCTAGATTATGGCAGCAAATCATTTTGAAAAAATATTTAAAGGATAAATCTCTTTAGGTCATACATCTGGAATGGTTTCATGAAATTAAAGCATTCATTACTTGGAAATCTTTACTGGGTGAATTTTATAGATACTAAAGGGGATATTGGATTGGATCCATTCTCGGGATTTCTTGGAAATCTCTCTTTTACCATGGAGATCATCCAACAAATTCATGACAAGAGAATTTTCTTCCATAACCAAATGTGGTCTATAAATGAGCCAACAGGTCTATATCCTATATGGATTAGATCCGGTGAGCTAGGACTGGTCGGTACAATAAAAAAAATGGGATGAATATATTGTTAATATATATATGAAAATAAACCTATTTCGGGATGGGGCTGACACTCTCATATGGGATGGGAAGACCCTTCAGTATATTACTTATGTGGAGGATATTTACTGTCATCTATCACCTTTCCTCGACGAATAGGTGGTATTGAAAAGTATGATCTTGGAATATACCTCTAAAACTAAAATGATTTAGATGGTTGGTGTGGCATAAAAAGATTCTTACTTTGGAGACCCTGGGAAAGAGAGTTTGGTGTGGCATAAAAAGATTCTTACTTTGGAGACCCTGGGAAAGAGAGGTGATGCAACCATAAGGTTGTCATTAATCAAAACATGCACACATGCAAGGTTAGCGGAATTAACCCCACATGTACTCCTCTTAACTTGACCTCCTTTGTCAATTTTAATCAAACGCATGCGGAAGTTTTTTATACTTTACCTTTATGCATTACCGTGCCTTCACCTTACCTTACTTCCTACATGGCTTCACTTTATACAATCCTCACACCTGTAGGTTATGGCCCACATACTCCTTTATACACACGAGGTGGATTAAATATATTTCATACATATATGCTTTATGCAATCAACATCGCAAACCTTTAAACAATAGCTCACGTAACCCAAACCTTTTTATATATACACAGAACATTCTACAGTAGGCTCCACCATACCTCCATCGCAATTGTGTGATCGCAAGTTTAAACACTTTACCATATAACGCTAAACTATAGGATCAACGATGAGCACCTATGCGCCATTATGACACGTGGCTCCTCCCGTCACATCGCAACTTCCGTCCGTTCCACTTCGCATCGCAATCAAAACCCTTTTCCTTGCAAACTCTCTAACACCAAACCTTAATTCCTGTGAAGTGCGCTATTGCGCGGTATTGACACATAGCATCGCATCTACCCTTCCTTATCCGTATCGCATCGCAAAAAAATTCTTCATCTCACGAAATCCTTCATGCTATATATTATATTCTGCGAAGTACAAAATCATGACTCACTGTCCACCATTGATCTATTCCTTTTACGTCTGATATAATCGTGACCGTCCATTCATCTCTCTGGAAATATCTAAGTGTTTTATGCCTTTGTCGACTCCTCTACTTTATGTCGCTATGTTGCCCTATCTCCTTCTGTGACTCCCCCTTAGATTATTCGGGTTTCTTCAATGCGAATTTCTCCTGCACTTTTTCTCTATCCTTAAAGGCATTAATCTCTTTTTGAATTCTTCTCCGTTCTTCAGTCTTTGGTCAAGTTCTGCTCTTTATACTGTCATTTCTATACAATACAATCTTCTCTGCACTGCTTTTCCTTTGCTAGTTTAGCTTTCTCTAATGCGAATCACTATTTAGCTTTTCCTTTGTTTCTTTAACACCATTTCCAACTTGAATACAAAGTACTCTCGGTCTTATTTCTCCGAATCACAATTACTCGATTGAACATAATTTATCTGCGCAAATTTACTTCCATAAGCTTAATTATCAACTAATTAATTCCCAGATTGGTATCTGCTCAGATTCTACCCAGTCATAAGTCCTTTATCACTCATAAAGACTTATACAATTTGCTGGAATAGATTCATTGATATCGAATTCTTTCTATTACGGATCACTCAACACATAAAATAAATGAAAAACAGTCAAACTGGAATTCAATTTCTCATTAAACAAATAAATGTGAAAATACTAGCAAATATGTTTACAATCGGGTTTTGGCCTGATCTGCCTTTACATGGCCATTTTCTCTTCCTCTCTCTCTATATATGCCCGTAGCTTACAAAACCAAATCTGTTATCTAAGAATGTTTATTTTTCACTGTTTATGCCTTTGAGGCTTTACAATTATATACAAAAGGTTCTGTAACCAATTCTGGTTCAGATCCGTAAGTTACTTAGAAAAATCCTAAGAATCCTCTAAGTCCTCAATTAACTCCTAAAATTTCTTCTTTATCCCTCGAGGATCTAAAAGTTCAACTAAATCCTAATGATCCTCCATAAATCCATAAAATCATGAACTAATTTCTAATCTAAGATTTACAACATTTCAGAATTTCTCAAACCACACCAATCACTCATCAATCACTCATGTTCTCCTACATTCAAGAACATTTACAAATATGCCTCTCAATATTTAATTAAATTCTATTCTAAATGTCTCACCTAAATCACTCAAAATATTGAAAATTATCTTAATTAAATACTTAGGAAAACCACTATTTTGAAAAACACAAGACCCCCTAGATTCTACTAAATGTACGCATTTTCAGAACCATGATGCTCCTGCATCAGACTCCCAAGGTAGAAAATAATCATGATCTCCAAATCATGTGCTTCCAGTATTTGTCCTCCTGAATCCCATACTTTATTTTGTAGTCTGTCTTTGGCTAATGTTGTTGTTGTTTGTTGTTGTTCTCCAGGTCTCCATACTTTATGTTGCCTTGCCCCAGTAGCTATGTTTTCACAGTCTACTGATGTCTTTCTCTTCCTACTCCTTTTCTTTCTTGTTGTTGTCTTCTTCTTAGATACCTTCATCATCAACTTTCTTATCCTTTCAATCTCCATGTCCATTTTATCTTTTGATTGGTACTCACTCTGCCAATTTTTGTTGCACTCTAACTCGTCATCTTCAAACTATTATTTGTTACTTTAAATTTGAAGTTTTTGGATTCTTACTAGGTCTCCCTTACATCCTTACCCTCTTTTTACATTTGAACTTTTGTCTCATCTCCAAACAACCTTTGTTCACTATCTGCAAATTTACTTTCAAAAAGTAAATTTCTTTTCGACTCCTTGAATGCAATAGCATTTGCATCCATCTGCTGATTATAATTCCATTCTCCTTCATCGTTATTATTTTTTAATACAAAAACTTGTTCATCCTCATACTACCTTTGAACTTCACTCTTACCTTCAAAAGATGAGATGTACTCCATCTCCTTTATTACAGCTTCGTTTGTATCTTCTTCATCACCTGCAAATACATCACAAACTTGAAAATTTAAACTCACCTCAGTCTCCTTAGATGTTATACACATATCTTTTCCTTTGGTTGTAATTTCCTCTTCACTGTAGTGTCTCTCAACAACTCTTCTAGTACTATAATCTCTTCTTTACACTTAAAAAGTATAAAGTTATCTTTGGTCTTTCTCATAACAGTCTCCAATAGCTCTTCTTCTTTTTGGTTGCTCATGACAGTCAAAAATTTCACAAGATCTTCATCTTGTCCTTCCTTCAAATATTCACTTTCTTCATCAAAGAAAATACCTTTCTGAGGTTTACAAAAGTAAACTTCTTTTTCTTGCTTTTGACTAGCAATATAAGCCAAACTTCCTCTTCTTACAACTCTATCAGTACGCTGAAAAGAAATATCTTCCTTCAAATGTTTATAACCTTCCTCATGAGACCTCATTGTCTCATCCTTCTTCTTTGAAACATAATTCAGATTATGTCTCTCTACTTCCTCTTCTTTGATAATACCCAAATATTGTCCATCATCATGTCTTACACCTACAAGCACACACAAATTTTTAATTTCAAAATCATAAGGCCCAATTGCCTCAACTGATGTTTCAGGCACCATTTTTCTTTCTTCAAGTTCACAAAGAACTTGTTCTTCTCCAACAAATTTCTTTTATTGTAACTCAACTCCTTCGAGCGCCTATATCCTCAATTGAACACTCATTATCTGCTCAAGCTTCCTCAGCTTTTCTATTAGCCACATATCCACCTGCTATTTTCTCTTCTCTTGTAGCCTATGCCACTTCACCTTCTTTCTCAGAGTCCAACCATATATTTGGTATACCTTATTTCTCTGTAACATACCCATCAATAATTCAATTTCAAAATTTATCTCAGCTTTCTCTCTGTCAATCTCTTCTTGACTTATCTTCCTTTGCATGCCATTTTCTTTGGCATATTTCTTCATTCTTTTTCTGCTGTGACTTATATATGAAATCCTGCTATGAATATCAGTAGTCACTCTTTTGTCTCTTGTGAACTGCATCTATTCACTCATGAACTGCACTAAGCCTCTCTTTCCCAACAAGTCTCCATACCTGTTGCAAGTACTTCACCAAGCCTTCTTTGCTTGGTCTTTTGGTAACACTGGTTCTCTATCTCCGGAACCTCTATTTGAGAAGATCCTTTACTCATTGCCTTCTAAAATTATACTTTCTTCTGAGATCACTCTTTTCCTCTCTATCCAACCTTCAACTAGAACATTTAGGTTCTTTGCCATGTTTCTTCAGAGTATTCACTTTACTCTGCCTTCAAGAACACAACTTGTTCTTCTTTTCTTTACAACTTTCCTCTTGTTGTCTTTGCTGAGATATTTCTCCTTTTTCTACAACCTGTAAAACTCAAATCAGAGTTAACATAAAACACTTCCTGCATGATTTCATAAGCAGTCTGCTTCCACTCTTCACATTCGAATGGATCTTCATTCTCTACAAGAAAACAACCATCTCTTTTTCAACTTTCATTATCTGACTTTTCGCTTGTACTTGTCTCCAATTTTTTAGATTTATAATCGGACTCTTCTCCTCTGATCCACAATCATGTTGAATCTCACTCTGTTCTGCTACCAATGTCTTCTGCATCATTTTAACTCTACAATCTTCATCAAAACTCTGCTTGTTCTGATTTTCCCCTGAAAGTGCTTTTACTCTACTCTAATACCAAATTACGCAACCATAAGGTCGCGATTAATCAAAACATGCACACATGCAAGGTTAGCGGAATTAACCCCACATGTACTCCTCTTAACTTGACCTCCTTTTCCAATTTTAATAAAAACGCATGTGGAAGTCTTTTATACTTTACCTTTATGCATTACCATGCCTTCACCTTACCTTACTTCCTACATGGCTTCACTTTATACAATCCTTAGACTTGTGGGTTATGGCCCACATACTCCTTTATACATGCGAGGCGGATTAAATATATTTCGTACATACATACTTTATGCAATCAACATCGCAGAACTTTAAAAAAAAATTCACGTAACCCAAACCTTTTTATATATACACATAAAATTCTATTGTAGGGTCCACCATACCTCCGTTGCAATCGCTTGATCACAAGTTTAAACACTTTACCATATAACGCTAAACTCTAGGATCCGTGATGAGCTCCTATGCACCATTATGACATGTGGCTCCTCCTGTCACACTGCAACTTCTATCCTTTCCACTTCACATCGCAATTAAAACCCTTTTCCTTGCGAACTCTTTAATGTTAAACCTTAATTCTTTTGAAGTGCGCTATTGCGCAGTACTGACACGTCGCATCGCATCTACCCTTCCTTATCTGTATCGCATCGCAAAAAAAATTATTTATCTCGCAAAATCCTTCGCGCTATCTGTTATCTTTTGCGAAGTGTGAAATCATGACTTGATGTACACCATTGGTATATTCCTCTTCTAACTTTGATATAATCGTGATCGTTCATTCATCTCTCTGAAAATATCTAAGTGCTCTCTGCCTCCGTCGACTCCTCTGCTTTATGCCGCTCTGTTGCTCTATCTCCTTCCATGGCTCCTCCTTAGCTTATTCGGGTTTCTTCAATGTGAATTTCTCCCGCGCTTTTCCTCTATATTTAAAGGCATTAATATCTTATTGAATTCTTCTTCATTCTTCGGTTTGGTAAAATTATGTTCTTTATAATCTCATTTCTCTAAAACACAGTCTTCTCCACGCTGCTTCTCCTTTGCTTGTTCAACTTTCTCTAATGAGAATCTCTTTTTACCTTTTCCTCTATTTCTTTAACACTATTTCGAGCTTGAATACAGAGTACTCTTGGTCTTATTTCTCCAAATCAGAATTACTTGACTGTACATAATTTATCTGCGCAAATTTACTTCCATAAGCTTTATTCTCAGCTAATTAATTCCCAGACTAGAATCTGCTCAGATTCTACCCAATCATAAGTCCTTTATCACTTAGAAAGACTTATACAATTAGCTAGAATTAATACACTGATATCAAATTCTTTCTATTACGGATCACTCAGCACATAACAGAAATGACACACAGTGAAACTGGAATTCGATTTCTCATTAAACAAATAAATGTGCAAATACAAGCAAATCTATTTACAATCGGGTTTTGGCCTAATCTTCCTTTACATGGCCCTTTTCTCTTCCTCTCTCTCTGTATATGCTCATAGGTTTACAAAATCAATTCTCTTATCTAAGAATGTTCATTTTTCACTATTTATGCCTTTGAGGCTTTACAATTATATACAAGAGTTCCTGCAACCAATTATGGTTCAGATCCATAGGTTATTCAACAAAATCCTAAGAATCCTCTTAGTCCTCAATTAATTCCTAAAATATCTTCTTTATCCCTTTAGGATCCCAACATTCAACTAAATCCTAAGGATCCTCCATAAATCCATAAAATCATGAACTACTTTCTAATCTAAGATTTACAATATTTCAAAATATCTCAAACCACACCAATAACTCATCAATCACTCATGATCTCCTACATTTGAGAACAATTACAAATATGCCTCTCAATATTTAATTAAATCCTATTCTAAATGTCTCACCTATATCACTCAAAATATTGAAAATTATCTTAATTAAATACTAAGGAAAACCACTCTTTTGAAAAACACAATACCCCCTAGATTATACAATGTACACATTTTCAGAACCATGATGATCCTGCATCAAGAGGTTTCCTAGGTTTGGGCATATGTCATATGTGTCGGGGTGATTTTGAGAATGTTATACATTTATTACTCAAATGCCCATTCGGTTTGGCCATTTGAATTGGGGTCTTATAATGATTAAACATTGAAGTTGGCTAAATTTATGCACCTATTAATGCATGCTTTATGGATTGGAATACTAAATACATGGATGTCAAAACATTCCCTTTCTTTATATTTCGGGCTATTTGGAGATGCAAAAATTATCTAAGTTTTTATAATATTCCCTTTGATATTGACAGGGATTGCAACAAAATATCCTCATACTTCAAGGAATATGTATGTGGCTAAAAAGGGGATTAACAAATTATTTTAACCTATTGATTGTTGGGGAAAATATCATGTTGGTTTTTTCAATGGGGTTGCATAAAAAAGGGTATCTGGTTGTGGAACATATATTGTTTTGTCGCTGGATCAATATTATATTTTTAGTTGGAACAATGGTATTGTGACCAATTCCAAGGGGAAGATCATGATTCTTTGGGGCCTTCTCTTCTGTGTTCGTTGGCTATCTATCAAGACTTTGTATGCTTTTGGGGACTCTAGAGTCACTATTGACTGGGTCAATCATAGGTCCTTTATCGAGCCTCCTTTTCTATCTAACTTGATGCTGAGGATCAATACCTTGATCAGATTTTAAAAGATATCACCTTTTACGATATATTAAGGGAGAAGAGAACTATTGCAGACACACAATAAAAGATAGATTTACCATATCAAATGCGCAAGATAAAATTCATTTCTTTCTATCACGACAATTTCCTTTACTATGGAAAGATCCTTGTTTCATGAACTCCTCTTTATGCTGGAAATAGTTTTCATTTGACCTTATGGACACAGCTATGTTTTTTATTTTGTATTTCATGTTTAGATCTATATGTCATTTCTCTAGTCTATCTAGTCTTTTTGGTACATGGTTTTCATGCGACACTTTTCCATATGATGATGTTTCTGGAATATGGTTTCCACATGGGACTTTTCTCCATACGGTGAAGTTTTTGATAGGAACCGACAAAGAATTATTATGTTTATTTCATAATTTGAGATCATGTAAGCTATTTTTTTTTAATACAAAACCTATTGATTTTTCTTTCCAGAAAAATATAAAAAATAAAGAAATATGATGTGAACTTATTACTATGATATATAAAAGGGGTTTTATTTCTTGAAAATATTATATTTCGACCCCTTAAATGTACAAACAATCTAATCCAAAAATAATAATTATTTCAAAATTATCCTATACATTTAAGGCATAATCTAACTTATAGACGAAATAGAATTTTTCACTGGAATCTTGCAAAACAATTTCAAGAAAAAATGTGATTTTTTGTTGTTTAAAATGCAATTTTGAATGCATAAGACAGACTCAACACCCTGAAAAACCATGTGGGGCACTTGAATTTTGCAGATTAGACAACATAAACTCAATTTTTTAAAAGTATCTGCCGAATTTTGATTAAAATTAACGAGAAAAATGACCTAAAAAAAGGCTATTTCATCTCTAAGTTAGACTATGCGTACATTTAATATTAACCCAAGTATTTTTCCTTGTGGATTGAAATTTAAGATTAGCCCAATATTTTGAACCCAAGATTCAAATTTGACATTTAATTTTAGGTTTGTGTTATTATATTAATTGATATGTTTATCTTATAAGAAATTTATTGGAATTCTGATTTAACTATAGTAATTATTAAGTGGATGCAGAGATTTAATCACAAATCAAAGATTGAGATTTATCTCAAAAATAATTATGCCCTTTTTTTATTTTTTAATGAAATTGATTAATTAAAAGATGTCATATGAACAAGTGTAAAATGAAATGAGTTATAGTTATTTGGGCATGTGGTACTGATAAACCATAATATTGTAATAAAGTATATTTATAAATTAAAATCCCCATGATAAAGTGAGAATTAAACTCCATGATTAAGAGACATGTTAGATGTTTTATGAATGATGCTTATCACAGACTCATGTTTACTAACTATTTATATTGTTGCACTAGTATCCCCGTAGTTAAAGTACCTCCATTATTGGTACCTCAATTATTGATCAGGAATTCAAATATTAGATTGATTAGTTAGTACTAATATTCCGTGGACATAGCAGTTACTCATTAGTGACCATGAACCACTTCAAAAATAAATAAAAATAGAAAGTATTTATATGGTTGCACTAAGATATTATGTTGAAAAGAAAATATCCATAATTTTTAAAATCTCACATTTTACAAAACAAAAAATAATAATTTATTCAAAATCTATTTCATTTAAATTAAGAAAACCCGAAAACAAATAACTTGGCCATAATTTTTTATACCTACCATCACTAATGCCCAATAGTACTCATTAGTGACCACAAACCACTTAAAAAATAAATAAGAATAGAAACTATTTATATGGAAGCACTAATATATTATGTATAAAAGAAAATATCCATAATTTTTAAAATCTCACGTTTATTTACAAAACAAAACATCATAATTTATTAAAAATTTATTTCATTTAATTTTAAGAAAAACCAAAAAACATTTAAAGTTTTCATACCTACCATCACTAAGGCCTAGACGTCTAGAGTAGACATGGAAGTGTTTTGTTAAGGTACTTTGTGGTTTAAAGATTATTGATTATAATTTTATGGAGAAAAAGCTAACCATGTTAAACGTTTGTTTTGCTTAGGCTAGATGTGATACCCAAGTGATTTTGACGGCTTAGATGGTCTTGGATTGTGGCTACTCAAACCACTAGTTAGGCTTGCAATCCATCTCAGAACTTAGGTAACCTAGCAAACAAAAAAACAATTACAATCAATAATGTAACAAATGTAGTCTACATCCTTATTTTCTTTTCTACTCAAACCCAAAAAAAATACCTACCATCACTTATGTAACAAATGTAGTCTTATAATATTATACTCTTAAACATACTAATCATCTCGAAATTCACATGACCTAACAAATATTAATTTATGTGGAAAATGTCATATTTATACTAAGTATCCCCAATATTTCTTTGTGTTAGAAAAACTAATTATAACTATTGACGTTTTATAAAAATATTCAATGCAATCCATTGTATTTTAATATTATGGTTAGTAAAAGTAATGATTTTTTTGGTAAGGGATGTGTATTCATGTGCATTTACATTTCCATTTAAATATTAAGATTTTTTATTTTAATATAAATAAATATATGTGGAAAAATTTAATAATAATTTAACTAAATTTTTTTATATATGTATATATAAAATATTTTTTTAAAATATTAGAAATATATTAAATTTTATTTACTTAATAAGAATGTCAAGAGATTTTATTAAGTTAATATTATGTTTAAATATTAGTAAAATATGATAATTTAATGGTTAAATTGTTAAATTGTATTGGATTGTTAAATTGTTTCATTACATCCTAGAAAAACAAGCTCTTAGACAAAGAAAAACAGTTATACTTTTAGGGATATAAGAAAGATAGACAATTTATTCTATCCAATCTATATCTCACAACCAATTTTCAGAACATCAAATCCATTTATATATTCAAAACACATTTAAAATAACATAAAAATCTTGAAACACTAAATTCATTTATATATTCCAAATACATTTTAAATCACAAAAATTACAATCTCTTTTAAAATCATATCTTCTAAATTCACTATAAAAAACACACCCAATACTACATATACATAACTAAATTCATTTAAATCATATCTTTTAAATTAAATATAAAAAACACACTCAATACTGCTAAACATAACTAAATTCTTTTCTATATAAAAATACAACTAAATTCATTTTTATATTCAAAATAAGTTTTATATCACAAAAATTACAATCTCAATTAAAATTATATCTTCTAAATTCAAAATATAAAAAAAAAACACCGAATACTACATATACGTAATAGTAACCGTCAGTGACAATTATTGATATAATAAAAAACAACAAAAAAAACTTCAATACTATCTTGACAATGTACAGAACAACGAAATAAGTAAGAAGGAGTTCAAATAGCTATATGCAGCCATTAAAACTTGATTTCTCGCCAGAATTTTTTTATTTATTGATTTTAAAAGCTTGCCTCCATATTACCAAACCCAAGTAGCCTAGCTCATTTCCCACTGCAACACAGTCAGAGCTTCCAAAAGTGGATGAGTATTGAAGACATACCCAAAAATATATTCTCACCCATTAATCTTATCATGAAAGAAATCCACAAGTTCCACCACTATGTAGAAACGTGGTAATCTTTATCAATTCTCACGAACATATCCAATCCCTTTGGTTGATCAGAAAGAGGATCTCGTGCCAACGTCCCTCTGTTAATGGAATCAAAGCATTGAACAAAGGTGTATACCATCTCTTTATTCAGAATTGTAGGGAACTGAAGCCTGTCAATATGATCCACAAACCCAGGAACACTGTTGACACTTCCTACCAACCCTCCATAGATCCGTAGCTTTTATTGACAAATCCCTACCCTGAAAATATTGAAAAAAATGGTCAGTCTTCGCCTTTGATTTCGTAATTGTTGGAATTTATGAGAATTCCAGAACAATATGGAGAGAATAATACTCTACTTCTTAACACAAAGAAAAATAAATTTTTCTTGTTGGAGAACACAGTTTCACACTTTGAAATTTCTATTTCATTAACTCAAAAAAAACTGTTACAAAACCTCCTTTGTCTGAGGGATTACAAAATATTTAGACTGTTGCATACACAGTGCTAAAAACACAACTTCACTATCTTTGTTCGACAAAAAAAAAACTCTCTATGTCACACAGAAATACACCCTATCTCTAAGTAAAAACAATGCACTGTTGTGCATAAAAATTACACTCTGTCTATTACAAAATATAACAATGATGTGTGTTATGATAAAACTTACTTTTTGTTTACACTGTTGTGTAGTGTTATATCATAGCCTGATGGGATTTTTCATTTGTTATATGTCGCAGCATATAAAACTAAAACAAAACTATATGAAAATAAAACTAAAAACAAAATGTATTGCCCTTTGAAATTATGACACTCTAATAGATCACGCATGTGATTATATATATATATATATATGTTAAAACATATATATATGTTATAACATATAAAACATAACAAAACCTTTTATCGCGCGATACCAAACCTTTTAAACCAAAACTCAATTCGGACTTCAAACATCATTTAACCCAAATGCACGAAATCATTTCGCGTACAAAAGAGTCATGTGACGTTAGCACTTTGGACACGCAATGACTTATCAATTCTGCCCTATAATCACATATCGGGTCCGGTTTGGGCATGCTGACGCAAGCGTCTTTTGTGACGCGAAATCCAAATCAAATCCACCCTAAAACATTTCGAGTCCGGATTTATCAACTGCGCGAATAGGCCAAACAAAAACTTTCGATTGCAACTGAGCGATTGCTCCAATCGCATCGGCAGAAAACAACTTGCGATAAAACTTAATCGGGGGACATTACATAAATGTTGCGATTGCGATTTAAACAATCGCATCGCAAGTTTTCACTCAGCCCATTTCAAATAAAACCTGAACGAATTAAAACCTGCCATGTGCTCCTACTGTTGACTACTTTCGTGGCCGCGGGGACCACATTCTTTAAACCAAAATTTAAACTCCCGCACTCTAAACTCTTGTGTATAATATAAAAATTGCTCTGTTTTCTTTTTATACTCGGTTTTGAATATACAGAGGACTGAATGCGTTGTTCTCAAATACAGAGACTATTAAATGAAAATGGAAAGCTCTGTTTCAAATGAAAAGGACTGGCACCGAACCACACAAGAAAATTTGACTGTTAACTATATTTGGAAAGCAGTTGGTGGCAGTATTTCTTCAAACAAATATAGAAGGAGGCCCAATACTGCATAGTGGTTGAAAGTAACATTTAAGCACTCCCACTTAATTTCAACTGCTGGGTTATCAATCATACCCAGACTTTTCCTCAAAAACTTAAAACTCTTCTGCCCCAATGGATTGGTCAAAATGTCTGCAAACTGCTCCTGAGTTATGCAGTGTTCTAAAATAATTTTTCCATTGTTCACTAATTCCCTGATGTAGTGAAACTTTGTGTCAATGTGTTTTGTTCTCTTGTGAAACACAAAATTCTTGGATAATGCAATAGTTGAGCTATTGTCACAAAAAAGCGTTGTACCTTTTTCTTCCTCTTGGCACAAACTTCTCAACATCCTCCTCATCCAAATTGCTTGACACACTTCTGTTGTAGCTACCACATATTCTGCTTCTGCTGTAGATAATGCTACAATAGGCTGCTTTTTAGAAGCCCATGAAATGGCTCTTGAAACCATGTGAAAAACATAACCAGAAGTACTTTTCTAGTCATCTACACTTCCAGCCCAATCACTGTCAGTGTATCCAATTATATTTGAACATTCTGAAGCAGTATATAAAATACCAAAACTTTTAGTACCTTTAACATAGCTTAGAATCCTTTTTGATACTTGCCAATGTGCTTCTTTTGGCCTCTACATGAATCTGGAAATCAAACTAACAACATGCATTATATCAAGCCTAGTTGTAGTCAAATACATGAGGCTACCAACTATGCTCTTGTACAAACTAGGATCAAAATCCTTGTTACTGTCCTCTATGCTGATTTTTAATCCCATCACTGTGGGAGTGATTGCTGCTTTGCTCTCCTGCATATTAAATCTTTCCAACACTTCATTAACATATTTTGCTTGTGAGATAAAAATCCCATTTTCATTTTTCTCTACTTCTATTCCTAAGAATTATTTCAGCAAACCCATATCTGTCATTTCAAATTATTCTTTCATGACCTTTTTTACATTTTAAACAAGGTAATCATCATTACCTATAAAAATAACATCATCAACATATGACACAACAATTAGCATTTTACCATCATTTTCTTTGATGTAGAGGGTGGGTTCTCCCTCACACTTTTCAAAACCATTTTCTAGTAGATAGGAATCTATCCTACTGTACCATTCTCTTGGCGCTTGCTTCAGCCCATAAAGAGTTTTCTTCAATTTGCACACTTTGTGCTCTTGGCCTTTCTTTTCATAGCCTAGAGATTGTTCAATGTAAACCTCTTCCATTAACACTCCATTTAGGAATGCTGACTGCACATCTATTTGATAAAATTTCCACTTGTTTTGTGCTACTATGGACAGCACTGCTCTCATGGTTTCCATTCTAGCAACTGGTGCGAAAGTTTCCTCATAGTCTCTCCCATGGTATTGTTTATATCCTTTTACGACAAGTGTGGCCTTGTGTCTTTCTATTTTTTCTTCAACATTACTCTTGGTTTTGTAGACCCATTTAACTCCAATAACTTCTTTACCTTTTGGGAGTTCAACCAAGTCCCATGTCTTGTTTCTTTCTATGGCATTAATCTCCTCATCCATAGCTTCTATCCATTTTCTATCTTTAATAACATCTTCAAAATGAATAGGGTCTTCAACATGACAATATAAAGCAAAAAAAGAGTTCATACCTTCATTTGCTGCCTCTTGCTCATAAATGTCATTTAAATTTCTGAACTTCTTTCCTCTTTCATTTGGTGTATGAGTGCTTGAATTAGTACTCGAATCTCCTCCTTGTGGTGTGCTTGGAGAAGCACTTTCATTTCTCCTCAAGGTTGTGCTTTTCTGTCCTTGTGTTGGTGCTGCTGTTGGGAAATGTATTTCAACCAAATCTTCATCATTTTCATCATGAGACAAATAGTGTTTAACATTCACTATTTTCTCTATGCTTCCATCCCAATTTTCCTCCTCAATAAACTTAACATCTCTGCTCACAATAAAATTCTTGGTGGATGGGTTATACAACTTATAAGCTTTGGATTCCTCACTGTATCCAATAAAAATACATTTCTCCCCCTTGCTGTCCAACTTCTTCCTTAACTGATCTGGAATGTGTGCATAAGCCACACATCCAAAAACTTTCATGTGAGTGACTCCTTGCTTTGTCCCACTCCATGCTTCTTCAAGAACTTTGTTTATGACTGCTTTTGTTGGGCACCTATTCAAAATGTATGTTGCACAATGTACAGCTTCAGCCCAATAATCATTAGGCAAATGCTTTTCCTTTAGCATACTCCTTACCATATCTATGATTCTCCTATTCTTCCTTTTGGCAACTCCATTTTGCTGCCGAGTGTACCTAGTTGTAAACTGATTATGAATCCCATTTTCTCTACAAAAACGTAGAAATTCTTTGGAGATATACTCACCTCCTCTATCAGTCCTTAGGACTTTGATATGAAGCCCACTTTGGTTCTCTACAAGTTCTTTGAAATTGTAGAATCTTTCAAACACTTCACTTTTTTTTTTCAAAAAGTAAACCCAAGTTTTTCTAGTAAAATCATTAATAAATGTTAGCATATAGTGGCTTCTAGCAAGTGATGGAGTTTGCATCGGTCCACATAAATCTGAGTGGACAATCTCTAAGGGTGCTTTTGCCCTTATGATTTTCCCGGATGGAAAAATTTCTCTGTGTTGTTTCCCCAAGATACAACCTTCACAAAGGTTGTCCGGTTTCTCAATCAATGGAAAACCTCTTACCATTCCTTTTCTATTCAACAAGTTAAGACCTCCAAAGTTGAGATGTCTAAATCTCAAGTACCACAACCAATTCTGATCTTTTGGTTCGCTTTGGAGAGCCTCTTGTGTCACTGCTGCTATCTCTTCTCTATTTTTCAAATCTGCTCTCATCCTGAGAGGGAACATCCCATTCCTTGTCATCTTTACTTCAACAATACATTGTTTGCTGGGTGGTTTATCCATGATGGTGCATACATCATTCTAAAAAGAAAACATTGTACCCCTTTTGAACAAGTTGTCCAATACTTAAGAGGTTACATTTCATTCTAGGAACATAATAAACATCTGTTATGGATTTATTTTCACCTTTCCTTGTTAAGACATTTACTTCACCTTTTCCCATAACAGAAACTTTACTATTAGTTCCTAATGTGACTTGTGACTTCACATTCTCATCTAACATAGAAAACATGGCTATGTTTCCTGTCATATGGTTACTGCAACCGGAGTCTAGAAACCATAAATCTTCACTCTTTTCCTCAGCCCTATTACAAGCTAAATTTTTTTTATCTTGGCTGATATTTTCTCTAGTGAAATTTGCACTAGTTCTATTACTCATATCATGTTGCTTCTTCCTACATTCATTTGCATAATGCCCATACTTTTTACAATAATGACATTGGACATTGGATTTGTCATACCTTTGTCCTTGAGCATGTTGTTGACCACTTTTTTGGCTGCTGCCTTGGCCTTGGTTCTGATTTGGATTACTGCCCCTTCCTTGAGCATTTGCTGGACTGTTTCTTCCACCTCTATTTTGGTTTCAGCCTCTTCCTCTCTTGCTTCCTCTGCCTTGACCTCTTCCTCTTCAAAAGGACATCTAGGTCTTAAAGGCATGCTCCAGAGATGAGTTTTCATTTCTACCCAATCTCTGTTCATGTGTCATCAGTGATGCATGTAGCTCATCAACTGAAAATTTTGTGAGATCCTTAGTCTCCTCTATGGTGGTAAAAATCACATCAAACCTTGAGGTTAGGCTCCTCAATAGTTTCTCCACAATCCCCCTTTCTTCAAGAATCTCTCCATGAGACCTTATCTATGTGACCATTCCAATCATATGTGTGAAGAATGATTTAATGTTATCTGACTCCTTCATGCAGAGAGTCTCAAAATCTCTCCTCAGCAATTGTAGTTTTGCTGTCTTCACTTTCTCCATGTCTTGATAGGCTATCTTGAGAGTTCGCCATGCTTCTTTGGATCTCTTAGCTACTGCTATCCTTGGAAACACACTCTCATGCACTGCTTGATACAAAAAGTAGAGGGCTCTAGAGTCCTTCTTATTTCTTTTCAACAGTTCCTTCTCTGCCTGAGTTAAATCATTAAACTCATTTTCATCCATTGGTTCTTCAAAACCATCCCCAACAAGTTCCCATAAGTCTTGGGAAGCAAACAGGGCTCTCATGGTTATTTCCCAGTAGTCATAGTTTTTCCCATTAAATTGTGGGAGCTGAGTATTTCCAATACTCATGCTAGTGTTGGCTCCAACCATTCTTGCACTCTAACTATGCTTCAAAACACTTCATTGTATATTTAAAATAAACTGATTGTTCTGCAAACAGTAACACAAAAAAATATCTTTGAGAAATACCTAGGACTCTTCTTGACTGAGTCTTCACTCCGCTGGAGAAGCTGCTGCAACAAGAAATCCTTCCTTTAGCTCCTTTGACACCTCCAAAGAGCCTAGACTAGCTCTGGTACCATGTTGGAATTTATGAGAATTCCATAACAGTATGGAGAGAATAATACTCTCCTTCTTAACACAGAGAAAAATAAAATTTTATTGCTGGAGAACAGAGTTTCACACTTTGAAATTTCTATTTCATTTACTCAAAAAAAACTGTTACAAAACCTCCTCTGTCTGAGGGATTACAAAATATTTAGATTTCTGCATACCCAGTGCTAAAAACACAACTTCACTATCTTTGTTCAACAAAAAAAACACTCTCTGTCTCACACAGAAATACACTCTATCTCTCAGTAAAAACAATGCACTGCAGTGCATAAAAATTACACTCTGTTTATTACAAAATATAACACTGCTGTGTGTTATGATAAAACTTACTTTCTGTTTACACTGTTGTGTAGTGTTATATCATAGTCTCACGGGATTTTTCATTTTTTATATATCCCAGCATATAAAACTAAAACAAAACAATATGAAAATAAAACTAAAAACAAAATGTATTGCCCTTTCGGGCCCACCTCACTATATAAATCGCGCATGTGTTTCTATATATATATATATATATATATATATATATTAAAACATATATATATGTTATAACATATAAAACATAACAAAATCTTTTATTGCGCGATATCAAACCTTTTAAACCAAAACTCCATCCAGACTTCAAACATCATTTAACTCGAATGCACGAAATCATTTTGCATTACAAAAGAGTCCTGTGATGTCAGCGCTTTGGACGCGCGATGACTTATCAATTCCACCCTATAATCACATATCGGGTCCAGTTTGGGCCTGCTGACACAAGCGTCTTTTGTGACACGAAAACCAAATCAAATCCGCCCTAAAACATTTCGGGTCCAGATTTCTCAACTGCGCAAACAGACCAAACAAAAACTTCCTATTGCGATTGAGCGATTGCTCCAATCGCATCGGTGGAAAACAACTTGCGATAAAACTTAATCGGGGGACACTACATAAATGTTGCGATTGCGATTTAAACAATCGCATCGCAAGTGTTCTCTCGACCCATTTCAAATAAAACCCGAACGAATTAAAACCTGCCACGTGCTCCTGCTGTTGACTGTTGTCATGGCCGCTGGGACCACATTCTTTAAACCAAAATTTAAACTCCAGCGTTCTAAACTCCTGTGTACAATAATAACGAACTTTTTTATGAGCCATGTGCTCTAACATGGATTGCCCCAATTTTATCTTTGTAATTCGCAGCGGATTGAAGATGTGTTGCTGGACATACTCCCTGTAATTCATCCCAGTAGTTTTCTCAATAACTCTCTCTAGGATTACGTAGCCAAAGTCAGAGTATTCCATGGCAGACTTGAGATCGAAATCCAGAGCTAACCCTTTCATGAAGCTAATTGCTTCTAACGGAGTCGGCGGAAGTGGGAATCCTAACGGCTGTGATATGCAGAGAGTTGTTGGGATGCAGCCACATCGATTCCTTCTAGAGATCGATTCCACTCCAGCCTCCAGTGTGTTGTAACTGATTTTATACCTTGATATTCAGCAGCCGATTGTGCACAGTGCACCTTTTGGAGGATCGAGATTCTCCAAGAAAAGGAATGGCTTGTCCTCCATACTCACTTTCCCCTCCTGCAACAACAATTCTAGTCACGATACCGAACAGCATAATTTATAACACCTGATAAATTTTTTGCAACAACACTTGTCACCGATACCGAACAATATTATTGATAACATTTGATCTATAAATTTTGCATGGGAAATTTGAGTATCTTATAATTAGATTTGGTTCCTTAAGTGCAAAACCTGAACAAGCTTAAGAATGGCAGTGCCTGTAATGGCTTTGGAGATGTTATTACATCTGAAAAATTGATGTGTGGTGACGGGCTCCCACTTTGAAATATTTGAGTTTCCCTCTTTTCGCCACAGCGATCTGAGCTCCTGGTGCATTGATATACGCCATGAGATGAAAACGATTCAACCATTACCGAATTTGAAATTAAAATATCTAGAATTTGGATGGGCATTTTCAAAATTCAAATGACTATAGCGTTAATTCTTGCAGTGTATACCTACCCTTTATTCACGACATGAAGAGCAGTGACTGCATCAATTATACTGAATGTAAATACACGGCAGGTGAGGGAAAGGATATCGCGAGTTATATATGCTAACGGATGGGTGGCCATTGGCTGGATGAGATGAGGCTATGGAATGGAGGTCTAATAAAGACCTTGAGAGGCATTTAATAACCAATAGCTTACGATTTATTTGTTACCGCTACGGATCACAATTGAGGTAATTATCACATGTTAGTAAAGTAAATCATTATGAGAGGGTTGATTTAACGAAGAGATTAATGATGCAAAATTTATATGGTCATGGTGACTTGAGCGGAAATAATCAAGCTGTGGCGAGTAAGATTTCGGAAGATCGTTGTGCGTTTTACAATTGCAAATTTCTAGGGTTTCAAGACACCGTATTAGACGACACTAGGAAGCATTATTTTAAAAACTCTTACATTGAAGGTGCCGTCGACTTTATATGTGGCAATGGGAAATCTGTGTATGAGGTACAACTCAAATCTTGAACAGTACTGTTTTGATTGATTTTTTTTCACGTTTCATAGTCTGGTGGCTGATAAATATTAATGCAATTGTTGATGGCATGGCAGAGCTGCGAACTACATTCCGTCCCTGTATATTATGGCGTATTTACGGCTCAGAAGAGAATGTCTGCGTCGGAAGATACAGGCTTCGTCTTTTCAAATTGCAAGTTAACGGGAAAAGGACCAAATTATCTGGGCAAGCCCTGGGGACCTTACTCCACAGTAGTGTTTGCTAACACTTACATGGAGGACATTATCTACCCAGCAGGATGGCAAGACTGGGATAAAGACTTTTACAAACAAAAGTAGGTTGTTTTCGATTATGTTATGAGCGTTCATCTATCCTCACACCTCCCTCCCTTCTGTTAATGTTATTGTTTTTATCTGCTTTGCTTTCTTTAATGTGCAGGACTGTCAGTTATGGCGAGCTCCAAAATACTGGTCCTGGAGCATCGCAAAAACTCACTACTCGTGAACAGGTCACAAAAGTATTTGACCATCGACTACTACGTGGATTAAACAATAGGGCATCAATGTTGTTTATATTGCAGCATAACTGGAACAGAAGAAGAGAGTGATAATCACTCCGTTTCTGAAACTTTTGTACCTTTTCGTCTTCATCGTAAATTTATAGATAAATCCATTTCTGATAATACCGCTGTGTTTGCAACGACTCCGACTTTCATGTGTCTCTCTGTTTTTTTAATGCCGCTGCGTTTGCAACGACTCCGACTTTCATGTGTCTCTCGGTTTTTTAATTCCGTGTATGATACTAGATTATTCATCTTTATTGATGAAATCAAGTAATTCGGAAATATTAAGCTTAAATTAAATAAATAAATGTATCCTGAAATTTTGAAAAAAAAATCAGAGCAATGTATGAGTAACATTAAATTAAATGTACAAATTCCCTGGCTGCATATCCATTAAAGCCCTGATTTGGCTTTAATTTAATTCAATTTGCATGAGGAGATCAAATATAATGAAAGCATACTATTCAGACCAAACTCCTTTAATATTAACGACAACTTTAGCTAACCAAATTTAAGCACTCTTCTTCCCTTTATAAATGTACAAATTTTGTGGCTACATATCCACTAAATACTAATTTGGCTTTAATTTAATTCAATTTGTATGAGGAGATCGAATATAATGAAAGCATACTATTCAAACCAAACTCCTTTATATCAACAACAACTTTAGCTAACTAAATTTAAGCACTCTTCTTCCCTTTATAACTCCTCTCTGTCACTCTTCATGACACCTCTATTAATTCCTTGCCTTGGAAGAAACACCTTAGCACTTTATCTCTCTCTTACTACGGTAACATGCACCTCCAATATTACTCCCTTGAGTGTAATGTATATCTTAGCCTTACTCCCTTGACTGTAATGTATATCTTAGCCTTACACAGAACAACACATTCAAATAACATGTTTTCTTATTCTCCTATTTGTGCTAACATGATACAATCATACCACTTACTCTATGATACAATCATACCACTTGTATCACGATGAAAATTTTCTAAAGGATTAATTTTCTTACGGTTTCGTTCAACATCAACCAAACACACAACTATCTAGGGAGTGCTCTTTGAAATTTTGAGAAATATATATTTGTGGTTTTAAGTGGATTTTATATAATTTGTATTGAATGACAATTTGGATGTAGTTTTCTTACCTTTTATATGTTTTTATTGGTTGTCCATTGTTCCCGATGCACTCAAACTACCATGAATTTTCCAGAAAGATCATATACACCCTTATCTTCAATGACATATGGAATGGTGTCTGTGAAGGAGAAGATGACAATTCATCCCACACCAGATAGGGAGATCTCCACATGGTAGAACAAGAATAACAAGGACTATGACCTCATTACTATTTCTGTAAGTGAAGAGGTGAGTCTTTGGATTAGTCCTATTACAAATGCTTTTGATGCATTGAAAAAGTTGAAATATGTATATGACTCACACTCAAAACTAGAAGTATTTAAGTTGTTGATCAAGCTCTTCAATCTAGAGTTGAGGGATGGTAACCCCTTGGCCCTAGCCTAAAAAATTAGAGCTATTGTGAATGATTTAGAAGCCACTATAATTAAAATGGGCATCCCTCTCACAACATTTATCAAGGCCAAACTAAACGATAATACTTTTGAAACTCTTGGGCACAAGTTTGTATGACAATAGAATGATTTTTTGAAGAGGGAGACAACTTATCAATATCCTAAAAAAATTGTTTTCCTTAAACATAAAGAGAAGAATCAGACACAAGATTCTTCTAGAGGAACAGGCATTAGAAGAGGACATAAAAGGAAGAAAAACATAGGCAAGGGGTAAATATCATCAAGGAGGAAAATAAAACCTCCATCATGTTCCGTATAACATAGATGGACATGATTCATCCACATGAAAAATCCCTTGGGAAAGAATCAAGAAATATTGAAAAGAAGAGAATGGTAAAACACCAAATCCATGTAAAGGTATATCACTTAAATTTCCTCATTATACTATAACACATTTCAATATTGGAGTAACCAAATATCTCTTTCATACCTCATTTTCTTCTTAAAAGATCCATGGTTGCTTGATATAGGTGCAACCTGTAACATGACCTTCCAAAAATACTTCATTGAAGACTTCAACGAAATTCTAATTGGATACGTATACTTTGCAGAAACGTCAAAGTCTCAAGCCATCTAGACTTGGGACCATCAAGCTTAAACTTTTTGAACTTCCTAACTTTCTTCTGCATGACGTACTCCACATTCTAGCGTAGTAGAGAAACTTGTTATTGACATTTTCCATCAAAGGCACTCCATTCACATGTTTGATGGAAATTTTGAGATAAATAAAGAGCCATACAACACAATTATCGTCAATGGAATAGAGCAGGAAACATTTTTTAAGTTACAAGAAAGATCATCCCATGCATAAATATTTTCATAAAATTCTCATTACAATGAAAGTACATTGTGATCTAGTCTTCTATTGCATCCAATATTTGGACATATTAACTATGACAGTATTTTTTTTTTGAAAATAAATGGAATTTCTAGCTATCCAACCATTCGAAGGAAATTTAAGCAATTTGATGCTTATATAATTAAGAAAACATAGGAAACAACCATTTCATGATTCTACTTCCAGAGCACGTAGAAAGCTTGTATGGATTGATTATTATTTGTGTGTCCCTTTGCATATTCCTTCTACCAATGGAAATAAATATATTATGAATTTTACTAATCATAAAACCATGATGTGTTAGGTATATTTATTGAGAATAAATGAGAATATCTTGAAACTTTCAAAAAAAAAAATTCATGGATTGAAATGATGCACAATATCATATTAGATGTGCTTATACTGATAATGGAAAATAATATATAAAATGAATTTGAAAAATGTATTCACCAAAATGGCATTCAACGTCAAAAAATTGTGCCATACAATACTCAACAAGGGTTTTAGCTATTTAAAATAATGAACATGACTCTCTTAAACACCGTTCACTCGATGATGGTTTTAAGAATCCTAATCCAATGTTCTAGGATTATGTAGCTATATGTGCAATATATATCAAAATTATATGTCCATATCATGCTCTAAAAAACAACTCTCCTTTTGAAATGTGGTATGGAAACATTCCTTGGATAAGGCATCTTAGGATCTTTGGTTCCGCCGACTATGCCTTGACTCCTAAGGAGCAAAGAAGCAAACTTGGTGCAAGGGAGTCGAATGCGCTTCTTCTTCTGGTGTCCTTATAAAACCAAATAATATTTTGTCTATTATGAGGTATATAAGAAGTTTGTATTCTGTATAGATATAGTTTTTCTTGAACCTTCTAAGACTGCAATATGGTTGGGGGCCAGTTTCATCATTTAAACAAATTGTCATGAATTATTTTTTTCATGAATTTGATAATGAGATGCAAAATATGTCGGGGCGGGGGGGGGAGGGGGGGGGGGGGTTACCTATCCTATATCAATATATGCAATCTCCTCTTTAATCACTCTTTTTTTGGTGGAAAAATCTGATCTTGCTCCATAGACTTGGGAACCAAGTCTAGAACAAAACAAATAAATACATAGAAACATTTCCTAATTTATCATTAAATCATAGATGTAAGAAAGATTAATGGTTCACAAATTTTTTGAAATGATTTATGATGATCCTTGTTGTTTTTTGTTGTAGCTTTCATTCTCGTTCTTAATGCTCCAAGAGGAGACCCACAAAGACACAAACATACAAATTATCTAATCATATGATACATAAATTCTTCAATGTTAACAATACAAGATAAATGAATCTAAAACTCACCATAATAATGAGTGTGGGAAGGAAATATTCATTTGTATTAAGAATGGAGAAAAGGAGAGAGCTACCACTAAGCCTTTATGTTGAAAGCTTCCTCAAAATGATCCTCAATTCCAACCTTGCAATAAAACATTCTCCAATGGATACTTTGGCACCATGAAATTATAATCACATGAGTAAAAAATTCAACCTCTTTTTATTTTGTTGTAATACCTTTATAGGCGAAGGTGGGGAAGTTCAGATCCAATGCCTAGACTAAGGTGGCCAAGGAACTTAAGGTTAAGGGAGTGATGAGTTAAACTATGGTGGAGACAAGCACCATCCAATCTTAAGCCATTGATCCTAGCTCATAGTCTCATGTTCTGAGTGCTAAAGTTTAAGAGAACAACACAATTAAAATTCGATGCTATAAGCAAAAAAAACTAGTTAAGTGATAGTTAAAGAATTATTGTGTTATGGATGCACCAACTGGGTCTATTGATAAAATCAAGTGAAGGATTTTACTTGGTTTAAAGCAACGGATCTGATTTCCCATGGTAATTTATATATAGTATCCTATAAAATATAGAATTTAGTATCGTAATAATTTTATAATTGAATTACAATTCAATGATCTAATGTCTCCTCATAAGCATTGGAGACTATTTCCTATTTCTTGGACAATTGTTCTTTCAAGAGCTCATTCTCATCTTCTAATTTATCAATAATCTTTTGATTTTCATATAATTTATGTAAAAAAATGTGTGAAAATTATTATTATGTGGCCGTTTGTTATAATTATTGTGAAATAAGAAGAGTAGAGAATGAAAACATAATAGGGAAAGGAATCAGGATGTGTCTGTCTTTGGTGGTTCAAAAGTAAACTATTTTTTAAGAAAAATACATGAAACCTAGTTATGGCAGAGGAGGATGTGTGTAACACACTCTTCCCACATCTACCCAAGTAACCGGCCAAGCGAGGTAAACTTGTGACGAGAGGTTAATATGATCAGACTCAACCTCCTAGGTGACCTTTAAGGAAGTGGAATAAATGGAAGCCTATCACACAGACCTTGTACAACAAACATCACAGCCCTAGGAGCCAACCCAGACATTTAGGAATCCTTCCCCTAGGTTCGACAAACCTTTGCAGCTTCTCATCCTCAGGACGCATGCACGGGCCTGCAAGCCATCATCTATCAGGCTTTGGATGCATGTGTATGCCCACATGCCAACATCCAGAGACTAAATTACTCAGATTTTTTCCATCATCCCCAAGATTTGAGCCACTTTTTCAGGCTCAGAACCAAGTGCAATGCGCAAATTTTTTTAACAAGTTTAGAGATGAATTATAATCACCAAATAGTGACATATCTACAAAAATGTCCATGAGGGCTAAATTGGACCCCAACTAGCCATGACAAGAATTTCGTCAAACATGTCAGAAACATGAAAGCTATAGGTATAAACAAAAAATAGAGCAAATGGGTCCCATATTTATCTAAGAATTGCTAATAAGCATTTCTCCCCTACATCATTAGATGCAATACAATATACTTGACCACAAATACATTGTGCATTCATTTACAAGTAAAACCATGGGGAGATCCATACATCATCACTGTTAAAATACATGCTCATAAAAAACATAATAACAACAAAAACACCATCGACACAATATCCATATAATCCACATATAAACAATACATTTATACGTAAAATACCAAAGGAATGAGCTTCTCATTAATGAACGTAGAAATCAACCTACGATGGGACTACCACGTTCGACCCAACCATAAATTTTCTGAGCCAAATCTCTCTTTAGCAAATCACCCCTGTGCCATATTCCAAGCATGAATGTGGGAGTCAAACCGAAAGAAACAACCACGCGATCCTGAGGCTAAACCACATTAACGTCATCAATAGAAATCATGATTTATAATGATCCACACTAGATCACTACGCCAACACAATAAACATGTCATAACCAGCTTTAAAGTGATCTCCACCCGATCACTAGGCCAACACAATCATGGATAACATCAGATTCTCTCAGACTACACCATGAGGAATTTTCCTATCTCCTAGTCTCTTAGGCTTACCGTAATCACAGTCTAAATCATGGATCACTAGTCTATAAACCGAGAAATAGTCTCCAAGATTTACTGTATATCCCAATCTGGGATTGCTAGTCCTAATGGAGCGCACCAACCTCTCAGGATTTACAACAATCTAAACCTGGATCACTAGGCCCTAAAACAAGGCAACACATAAATAGTTATATGTCATATCATTCAAGGATCAACCTCATTGATCTTTAACTCCATCTAGTAATTCAGCTAAACCAAAACATGAGAACTCCACAAAACCATGGTTATCCAAAAATGGAAAGGATAGGCTGAAAACACTATCACACCACAAAAAACCCATGCCATGACAGAAAATAACCACATGTAATACCATGCATGGAAAATCTAGCAAGGAAAAAGCACATGCAAATCAATACCTGCAAAGAACCCTATCATAGCTGCTTGATCCTTCTCTTCGTTGCTTGCTCCTTTCCTTCCTCTTTCCTTATTATGTCCTTCTTGTTCTAGTCCCAATTTAGTGGTCCAATAAACTCAAACTGTCCAAGAGTGAGAGAGAGGGAGAGAATAATGAGAAAGGCTTATGTGAGAAAAACACTTGAGCCAAAAGCTTTCAAACTGATCATGAGAAGCCTTTTCATTAATTAGGCATATATTTTCTTTATTTTCCATTATTTTCCTTAATTTTCCTCCTCACATGCAACATGTGACATTTCATCTCCATTTTCTCCTAATTTCCATTATTTTCATAAGTAAATGTGCTAAAAATATTATTTTTCCTTTCCAAATCCTTGGTCATTTCCTTTTCCATTTTCCTTAGCCACAATAATGGAGAGGAACACCCACTAGGATATTTTTCCAAACATTCAACTTGGAATAAGTTTCCCATCAACCGAACTTATTAATTCTAACTTTTATGAACTCTTATTACATGGAATTTTCACCAGGATTGTTACAAAACCCTTCCATTTGGGGGACCAGCATCCTTAGTGTTCAATGGCACCTACACCTAACATACCACTGAAAATAAAATGTAGTTCCTATGGAGCTTTCTAACACAACTCGCTGCAGTATTCACAATGACATCCATGTATACAACCATATTGTCTATGGAGATTTATAAATCCAATTCGATACAATATTTAAAATAATATACACATATGAACATTTTCTCAACCAACAAATAAAATAATATGATGCTCTTATCAACAAAAAGGGAATCCATATGCTCAGATCTCCACCCTAAAAGAAATATTGGGATTCCCCTTCTTCCGAAGAAGTCCAGAATCCACTTCGAAAATCAAATTTGCATCCAATGTCCAATGCTACAATATTGTGCTATTTGTCCTCTTGTTGAAAAATTACCAACTTATTTTTCCACCACACAATCCCAATGTGCATCTCATTCCATCTAGAAATGCTAATGACAAAACAAAATCGATCCTTGACCTTCCCTTATCTGCTGCATAGTCCCTTGGGCAATCAGGTCACCACCTTCTATGAAGACACACACATTCCAAGTTTCACAGGCATCCCCTTGTCTCCTACACAGACCCTCGTGTGACCCCTCCCTTCATAAGGTTTCCATGCATCATAAGTTCTGAAAAAGAAGGCATATTCCTACCTCAAAACCATCATACTAGTCATAGAATTCTCATGGAAATCAATGGACATTATTGGGTACCAGTGTCCCACAATGGACTTGCTCCTGAAGTGCCTTACCAACATAATGTTGCATGTTTCAATTCCTTTTATTGTTTCCACTAATGCTTGCAATCTGTTTCAACCACCCAACCAGGTATTTTCGTGCTTCCTATACCAAGCACATAACTAAATTTAGATTCAAAATCAATTTAAATAAATTCACATCAAACCTCATTGGTAGCTTGCCAATAAGGTACACTTGCAATGTTCTCCACTTCCTGTCACAACAAGCCAAACTAGTTGTTTGATCAAATCATCATGTATAAACATATCATATCTAGTTAGCTCAAAACACAACCATCATATATCAAAATCATAAATCACATGAAATCATCATAAACAATAATCATAAATCACATGTAACCATCATAATTTAGAATCATAGATCACATCATAATAAAACTGTAACAACCCTGATTAAAAATCCATGTAAAAAATATAATACCACGATTGATGGGACATTTATTCCACGCTGAATGTTGGGGAAAACATCCTAGTGGGTCTTCATTTTGGTTATTATGGCTAAAGGAATTTGGAAAAGGTAATGGCTAAGTTTTTGGAAAGGAAAGAGGCATTATTTGGCACAATTATTTATGAAAATTAGGAGAAAAGGGAGATGAAAGGTCACAGATTGCATGTAAGGAGGAAATTGAAGGAAAATAATGGAAAATGAAGAAAATAGAGGCCTTGTTAATAAAAAGGATTTTGACGATCAGTTGGCAAGATATTGCTGGTTAATATTTTTGGCTCAAAACCTTTTGTTGGTTCAGTTTCAGAGTTCTCTCATGATTCTCTCTCTCTCTCTCTCTCATAGACACACACACACACACACACTCTTGGATAGTTAGAGTTTCTTCGAGCATTTTGGCATTGGACCAAGAAAGGAAAGAAAATAAGAAAAAGGAGGAACCAAGCAAGGATGAGGAGGAATAAAGAAGCCACAACAAGATTCTTTGCATGTATTGATTTTCATGTGTAATTTCCTTTCTATATATGGCATTCATGGTGTTGCATGTGGTTATTTTATGTCATGGCATGATTTTTTCCAGGTGTGACCGTGTTTCTAGCCTAGCCTTTCTATTTCAGGATAGCGTTGATGAGATGGGTTTTCATACTTTGGCTGAGTTGAGTTGTCGGATGGATTCAAAGTTGAATGTTGTGTATCTACGAAATTAAAAAAACATGGTCGAGTGATCCCTGAACTAGACTGTGGATCACGGTAAAGCCACTGGCCTTGTAACCCCTAAATCAGACTGTGGGTTATGCTAAAGCCAAGATTGTGTGACTTAGTGAGCCTAATAATCCTTGCTAGTTAATGGAGGGATATACAGTAAAGTAAAGAGGTGGATTTCCCTACCTTGGGCCTTGTATTCCTTGGATGGGATGTACAGTAAATCCTAGAGTGCAGGTCTCGGCGTAGGGCTTAGTGATCCATGGATCATACTACGAATTACGGTAAATCCTTAGAGACTAGTAGGCAGTAAAATTCCTCATGGTGCAGGTGGATAACTTTAGTAGAATTCATTCTTGTTTGGTTCTTTTCGTTGGTTATGAGTCCCAAATTCATGCTTGGAATATGGCATAGGGGTGATTGGCTCAAGAGATATTTGGCTCAGCCAATATATGGTCGGGTGGAACATGGAAGTCACATCTCCAGTTGGTTTTTACATTCATTAATAAAGAGCTCATTCCTTTGGTATTTTATATATAAATGTACTTTTTTATATGTGGATTATGTTTTTGTTATATCCATGATATTTATGTTCTTATGATGATGGTTAGCAGCATGTATTTTCATAGTAATGATGTATGGATCTATCCATGTTTTTACTTGTAAATGAATTCACAATGTATCTATGGTAAAATAGATTGTCTTGCAGCTAATGATGTAAGAGAGCAATGCTTCTTATCGATTCTAAAATAACTCTAAGAGGTCTATGCTCAGATTTGTTGTTTACACCTGTGGTTTCAATTTTCTTTACATGTTTGACAAAATGCGTGTCATGGCTAGGAGGGGCCCAGATGATTTATTATTTATGTGATTTATTTTGTATCATTTTCTTGTTATTATTTATAATCTCTAAAATTTTCATGAAGTTCTAGGCATAGCACTTGATTCTAGGTCTAAAAAGGTGGCTCAAATCCCGGGGGCCCTGGCCAAAACCTAGGAGTTGAGTCTGTGGACTCTGGCATACAGTGTTATGCATGTATCTATAGCCTCCTTAATGTCGTAATGTGAGCATGTTCCTATGTTTATGGCTCAAAGAGGTCAAAAAGTCAGTGTGACCCAGTGGTAAGAGGCCTGAATGGTTGGGTTGCCTCCTAGGGGTGGTGTTTTTGCTGTACAAGGTTTGTATGTTGTGTTTCTGTTAGTTCCACTTCCTTAAGGTCGCCTACGAGGTTGAATCAAAGTATAGTAGCCTCTCTTCACATGTTTACCCTCGTTGGTTGGTTACTTTGGGAGATGTGGGAAGAGGGTGTTATAGAGTGGTATCAGAGCATGGCTTCACTTTCCTTGGGAGGAGTGTTGGTCATGTATTCAATTCGGTTGCATATGAGTTCCTCATGCTTATGTTCTATATGCTTGTTACATATTCATGGCATTGGTCATAGTTGCAGTGGTTTCTCCATCTGAAAGTTGATGGTGTTGTTGATTGAATGTGATTGTCATGAGTACGTGTTGGTTATGCATTTGTTGTCCATGTTATTGTTTATAATTTTTTATGCATGCATTTTCATGGTTATATTTATTTTTCTTGAGGTCATTGTATGCATTTTAGGTCATCATGGGGATTTTTATATGTTGTGATGTTGATGTGTTTGTTGACATAGTGCAGAACATGCAGATCACCAAATTGAAGTTGCAACACTAGAATTTTGGGTAATAGCATATCATCATATAGTTATTTTATATTTGGCATGCATGTATATGGTTAATGGTTGTTATAAGAATTATGGTTACTTATATTTTTGTAATTATATTTTTATTATGGTTACATATGTGATAAATTCTGTTTGATCAATGTAGTCATATGCATTATGGCTATGTGTATGCCTTTCATTGTATTGATTTTATGGTTACATAGATGGTAGATTTTAGTTAATTAGTGTGATCATATGTAGATGCATTGGTTAGTCAAGCATGGTATTAACTTTATGACTATGCTATATGTTAACTTGTATTTTGCGCAACGATCATGTTATATGTTGCCGATGAACATGTTATATGTATACTTATTGTTGTTATATGTTAGTTAAGTTGGTGATTAGGGTTATCGACTTAATATATTAATGCTCTATGTACCTTGATAAATTTGGTTGGCCTATACATATGGTTAGGGTTATGACATTAAGGTATCATTCAACCTAATTATGATAGTGTGTTGTAATAATCTAGAATGATTGTGCATATGTGATTTTTATGCTTGAATGAAAATTGTTTGTGAGCAATGATGTGAACATGTGAGCTAGTTATTGTTATGGATATCATGTCCTTATTTATGTTTTAGTTGATATGTTGTGAAGTTATATCGTGTTAGCCTAGATTGATTTCGGAGAAAAGATAGCCTACCCTAAGATACGTTAAGGTATGAGTTTTCTTATGTCATCTACTTGGTGTTTGAATATTTTATTAGGTCATTTATCTCGTTTTTGCATGTTTGGTGTCTATTATGTCATATATCTGTTGGTTGAATGTTTGGTTACTTTCATGATATCAGTATGTGCCTATAAGATTGCATGAAATAATGGTCTTGCTTTAAGATGGTTGTACTAACACACACTGTTGATATACCTGATGTGTACTTGACAATAAGTAGGATATAGTTGTAGAAATATGTATTATGACTGATGATTGTGAGTTGATTTTTGATTATGACATGGTTGTTAGTCTTTGTAAATTTGTACTTTGGATTGATACATATGATGTCTTGATCTTTGGAAAGTGTGAATTACATATGTGAATAGTTGGAGGACGATAGGCTTGGTATTAGCATGGCATATTTTATTTGCTTATATAAATAACAATTGGGTGATATGATAACACATAATAAAGATTTAATTGTAGAAAGGTAAATGGTAAGAGAAAGGAATCGGGGGAGAATTCCTTTGGCTATGTTTGGAAACCCTAATTCTAAACGAATAAGAGATTTGCATATAAGAAGTCTTATTAACGCTAATGTCATCTGACATTATGTGGATGTGTCTTATATTTATGAACATGTATTTTACATGTATAACAGTTGGATTCTAGTTATGGTTGGATCCATCAAGGGATTGCAGTCCCTTGAGAGATGATATATGTATGTGTCCAGGTATAGGTCAACATGCTTGGCACAATAAGGAAAGGCAGGTGGTATATTGTTACATTTATTTATGCACTAACAGTTGTGTCGTTATGGAAGTATGATGCAGGGATTCCATGGAAATATTTTTCCATGAAATCTTGAAGAAGGCTCGGGCTGATATTACCTTTTGATGTATTCAGAACCATGGGGGATTGAGTCATGGTGTTTTCTATTATTTTTCTTTCGATATTTTATGATTTTTTTGCACTGGAATTTGAACTTTCTTTATGTTCGGTGCAAGACATTTCCACTTTTTTTGTGGTGTCACATTGATCTTGTTTTTCATGGTTTTCCTATTGTTTGTCTCTTATTCTTATCTTTTATATTTTGATAGTATTTGGAATTAGTTTTGGAAAGAGTAAATTTAACGAAGCTTGGGAAGGGTTGAAAGGAACCTCATAGGTAATGTAAGGCACAAATGAAACTCGGTGCATGTGTAAATGCATTAGAAGGTAAGAATATGAAAGTCGGTTAGATTGGTTGAGTCCAGGGACAATGGAAAAGTAGGTAAAGTGAATGGATCTAAGGTGTTAGATGCCTTGGATATGCTGGGAATTTTTTTTCTCAACGTTGTGCATATTGTGCACAAATAAAGGAATTTCTCTTAACCTAGACCTTATGATAGCTAGAATCGTGTTGTGACCATGATTATGTTTATTTTTACATATCCATATATGTATGTATGTATGTCATGTCTAACATGGTAATCATGGATCATTATTGTTTCAATGATAATGTTTATATGTATATATATGTGTACATATGTCATTTTCTGATAGTATCATTATTGTTTTATGCTAGTGATTATATATATGTATCTATGTCACTGTACGACAGGATTTTCAGGGATCATTCTTGTGGAGGAATGATTGCTTATGCAAGTGAATGGAATAAAAACTTTCCTAGTTTTATGAGGAATCAAGTGGGAAGAGTAACTCTGGAAGATATATGAGGTCAGTATCATGCGGATATGATTTAATGTTATACACTTGCACTATGTATATATCTAAGATATGGAAGCTAATGTTGAGGGGTACATAAGCGAAATGAACCTAATTTGGTCTGTGACATGAAATAATAAGCATGGGTGGAAAAGAGACACTAGAAGCAAGGTTGCTTGTGGGGTCAGTGTGTGGTCTATGGATGTGAAGTACTACTTTTGTGTATATGTTGAGCATGATGTTTATTCGGTGATTATGCTTATGGTGATGTGTACATGTAAAAAATGAAGTATTGTGTACATATGATGTTGTATTCCTGTTGTATATATGTTGTTGTGTGTATATTGCATATGTAGTGGTGGGTATAGATGGTGCTATTTACATGTTGGATATGCAGTGTTGTGTACATATCGTATTGTGCACATGTTGGATATGTGGTGTTGTGTGCATATGGTGATATGAAGATGTTAGAGATGTGGTATTGTATGCATATGATGCTATGGAAATGTTTTTTATGTAGTGCTATGTACATATGGTGTTTTGTACATGTTGTGCATATGGTACTATGTAAATATGGTGTTGTGTGCATGATTGTACATTTGGTGTTGTGTGCCTATGGTGTTGTGTACATGTGGTGTTGTCTATAGGTGGTATTGTGTACATGTCGTGCATGTGTACCTCTATACATGTGGTGTTGTCTACATGCAGTGCATGTGGCCCTCTGTACATGTGGTGTCATCTACATGTCGTGCATGTGGTGTTGCACACATGTGGTATTATATACACATTATACAAGTGGTGTAGTGTACATTTGGAGTTGTGTACACACTGTGCAAGTGGTGTCATGGACATGTGATGTCGTGCACACATGGTGCGGGTAGTGTTGTGTACAAGTGGTACTATGTACATGTTGTGCATATGGCATTAGAATACATGTGGTACTGTGTGCATGTCATATATTTTGGGTTGTGAGCATGCGGTATTATGTATATGCATTGTGTAGTCGTGGTTTTGTGAAATGTGCATTCATTGTGTTATACTTTGTGTAGGTATATGTATGATATTGTATATCGGGTGCAGGTGTCTGTACTGTATTATTTCCTAGACCAGATTTAGGTGTATGTGTTGTGTTCTCTGCTAGGTGTAGGTGTATTTGTGGTATGTCGGGTGTAGGTGCATGTATTTTATAATGTTATATGACGTATGTGGTTGAATATGTGTGATGGACCCTATGTGTATGTGTACATGGTTAAAGAGAAGCACTGGGTGCTTTTCGGGTGTGGAAACCGATCCGATGTGTAGATGGAAAGGACAAAACATAATGGTAGAAGCTAAGGATCGATTAAAGGGTATGTATAAGTATTTTATTTCAATTTTATTATGCATGTGATCTATGATTCTGACTTATGATAGTTATTTGTCATATATGATTTTTATTATGATGTTTATGTTTCGAGCTAACCAAAAGTGATATGTTTATACATGATGATTTGATCAAACAACTAGTTTGACTTGTTCTAACACGAAGTGAACATGATTGCAAGTGTACGTTATTGACAACCTACCAATCAAGTATGATTTGAATTTATTTGAATTTATTTTGAATCTAATGGTATTTATTTTCTTAGAATAGGAATCATGCCATCCCACGTTTGGGATGGTTGAAACTAACTACAAGAATTAGCAGCAACAGGAAAAGGAATTGGAACATGCACTAGTATGATGGTAAAGAACTTCAGGAGCAGGGCCATTATGTGACACAGGTGCTCAATATTTCCCATTGAATTCCATGAGCATATTATGATTGTTATGATTTTTTTAAGGCAGCGATATGCCTTGGGTTTTGTATCTTTCAATTTAAGGAATCCTTGCCAAGGGTCGGACTGCCCAGGATGGTGATGCCATCGGAACATGGGAGGTGTGTGACTGCATGAAAGGGGATCACCATATTTCCAGGGGGTATTTGTTACAGAGAAGGGGAGTTTTGGGATGGATTTTTTTGGTCATTAACATTCCCAGATGGAATCAGATGCACATTAGGAGTGTGCCCTGGAAAAATGAGTCAGTAACTATTCATTGAGAGGAAAAATGGTGTGGGATTGTAGCACTGCACGTGGGATGTAGCTTTGAATTTAGCAGTGGATTCTGGACTTTCTTGGAAGGCGGTGAATCTTGGTATTACTTTGAGGGTGAAGGTATTAACCTATCAATTCTTGTGTTATTGATACGAGCATCATAGATTTTTCATTATAATGCATATATTATTGTAAATAATATATCAAGTTGTATTTACAAAGCTCCATAGAAATTATGGTTGTATATATGGTTTTTATTGTATATACTGTAATGACCTATGTTATACAGCTCCAATAAATGGTATGTTTTTCATGTTTTAGCACTGGTCATTGTAAATATTGGAACGATATATGTTATAAAGCTCCATAGGTAGTAGTATGTTTTGTATTTTTTTTAGTTTGTAGGTTTCATTGAACACCAAGGATGGTGTTCCCCCAAGGGAAAGGGTTCTGTGAAACCCTTGTTTAAAAATCCATGTAAAAAATATAAGACCACTGTTGATAGGACACTTATTCAAAGCTAAAGTTTGGGAAAAAATCGTAGTGGGTGTTCATTTCGGTTATTATGGCTAAAGGAAATTGAAATAGGAAATGGCTAAGGCTTTGGAAAGGTAAGCTTCATTATTTGGCACAATTATTTATGAAAATAATGGAAACTAGGAGAAAACAGAGATGAAAGGTCACAAGTTTCGTATGAGGAAATTGAAGGAAAATAATGGAAAACGAAGAAAAAATATGCCTCATTAACAAAAAGGCTTCTAAGGATTGATTGGAAAGATTTTTTTGGTTAAGACTTTTGCCTCAAAAAGTTTTGTCAGTTTAGTTTTGGAGCTCTCTCAGTATCATTTCACCCTCTCTTTCTCTCTCTCTCTCTCACCCTTGGACACTTAGATTTTCTTGGAGAATTTTAGCATTGGACCAAGAAAGGCAAGAAAGCAAGAAGGATGAGGAAGCAAGGAGGAGTAGGAACCAAACAACTACAACAATATTTTTTGTAGGTATTGATTAGCGTGTGTGAATTGCTTCCTTGATTAGGCATACATGGTATTGCATTTGTTTCTTTTCTGGCATGGCATGGGTTTTTCCAGGTGTGACAATGTTTTCAGCCTAGCCTGGCCATTTCCAGATAGTCTTGATGACATGGGTTTTCATAATTTGGTTGAGAAGAATTGTCGGATGGATTCAAACTTGAGTGAGGTGGATCTCTGAAATGACAAACACATGGCATAGTCATCCCTGAACTGGAATGTGGATCACAGTAAAGCGACTGGATACTAACCCCTGAATCGGAATGTGAGTTGTAGAAAATCCAGGATTTTCTGCCTCGGTGGGCCTAGGAATCCTTGTCGATGAATGGTGGGATATCCAGTAAATCCATGAGATGGATTTATCTCCATTGGGCCCAGTAGTCTTGGGATGGGATGTACAGTAAATCCTATCAAGTGGGTCTCGATGTAGGGCCTAATAATATCTGGATTGGACTGTGGATTATGGTAAATTTTGAGAGACTAGGAGGGACTAAAATTCCTCATGGTATAGGTGGATAACTCTGGTAACACTAATGCTTGTTCCATTCTTTTGGTTCATTATGATTCCTACACTCATGCTTGGAATATGGCACAGGGGTGATTTCTTGAAGAGATATTTGGCTCAGCCAACCTATGGTCATGTGGAATGTGGAAGTCCCACCTTTGGTTGGTTTTTACATTCATTAATGAAGAGATAATTTCCTTTTTGATTAAAATCTTTCGGGAAATCACATGAGAATTTTGGAACCGACGCGTTTCGAACTATAGCTTGTAGTTCATCATCGGGATTTCCCGAAAGATTTTTTAATCTAATATGTTATGGATCACGGAAGCTTGCACATCATTTTCCTTTTTATTTGATGAATAAATGTAATGGTTTATATGTGCATTCCATTGTTGTTGTATCCATGATATTTTTTTTGTTGTTATGTTGTTTATGAGCATGTATTTTAACAATAGTGATGTATGGCTCTATCAATGTTTTTACTTGTAAATGAATGAACAATGTATGTATGGTCAAATAGCTTGTATTGCAGCTAATTATGAAGGGAGCAATGCTTCTTAGCAATTCTCATATACGTATGATACCTCTATGCTCAAATCTGTTGTTTACACCTATAGTTTCAATGTTTGTGACATCTTAAAAAAATTTCTTGTCATCGCTAGGAGGGGTCCATTTGAGTTCTTATTGATGTGATTGCTTCAGTTTCATTTTCATGTTTTAATTTATCATCTCTTTTATTTTCATGATTTTTTGGGAAGAGAACAGGGTTCTGGGCCTGAAAAAGTGGCTCAAATTCCAAGGACGCTGGAAAACAATTATGGAATTAAATCTGTGGAAGATGTAATGCGGTGTTATGCCTACGTCTATAGCCTACTGGATGCTAGCTTGCAAGAATTTTCCTATGTCTATGGCTCAAAAAGATCAAAAGCTCAATGGTACCGAGGGGTAAGAGACTTTAATGGTTGGGTTACTTCCTCGGGGTGTTGTTGTTGTTGTACAAGTTCTGTATGCTGTGTTTCTATCGGTTCCACTTCCTTAAGGTCACCTATGTTGTTGAATATCAGTATAGTAGCCTCTCGTCACATGTTTAGCCCAATTGGATGGTTACATGGGTAGATCTAGGAAGAGAGTCTTACAAAAATTGAAATAAAATATCAAAACTTATTGTTCATGGGTCCTTATTTCTACCTTTGTCCCTTTGTACATACACCAGATCGGTTGCGACATCTATAAAATAGCCAATACATTTGCTTCTCTTCAGTCACGTACACATATACATAGTGTGCATCACACACATACTACCACAAACGACATACCACATCTACAATACATGCACCTGCACCTGACATAAAACACATACAACTAGACCTAGTGTACAATACAATGCAATACATACACCTACATTGGCATACAACACATACACCTACACTGGCATACAACACATACACCCACACCTACTTTAAAATACAACACAATACATATTCCTACATCGAAATATAACACATACATACACCTATAAGAAGCGTACAACACAATGAGCACCCATGTCACAATACAACGACTACACCATGCACATACATAGTACAACATGCCTGTAACACAACATTTACAACATCCATACAATACCACATGTATACCAGTACCATATATACAACATTTACATAGTACCGCCTACACCCAACACTACCTGCACAACATGTGCATAACATATCATGTACATGGCACCATCTACACAAGATGTACACAATGCCAAATGTACACCGCACCACTGATACAATGTGTAGACAATACCACATGTACACAAAACCACATACATGACATGTACATGATACCACATGTAAACAACACCATATGCATGACATGTATACGACAAAACCACATCTACAACATGTACACAACACCACATGCACATTCATGAACACAACACTGTATGTACATAGCACTACATATACAACATGTACATAGCACCATACTTACACGAAAATGCATATCCAACATACGCGCAACACCATATACACACAACACAAAATATCCAACATGCACACTATTTAGTCAATTTAGTGTTTCTAAATTGCTTACATAAATTATCGACTAGGGCTAGTAAACTGATGAAGTGTGGTGCACTATATGTGCCTAAGTGACCTTTTCTTTACTTCGTTGTTTATGATTTTATTATTGTTTTTTTGGGGGGTTTCTATTTTTAATCCTTAGTGTGCTACCTTAGGTTATTGGAAAAGTTAAAATGAATCTAATTAAAAAGGAAGAAAAGGAAGTGTTGTGAAACTAGGTTAATTTTCTATAAAAGAAACCAAAGTTTGTGGATTAGTTCTAAATCCTAGTTTTGAACAAAAAGGTACAACATGTACTTCATTTAGTGATTAAACCTAATCCATGGATCTATGACTAAACTAGGATTGAAGACAAAATGAAAGCAATTAAATGTATCAACTATTGTACTTTAGGTTGTCTCAACATTCAATTATTAGGTCAAAACCCTATGAGATGAAATCAACTATTTGTACCTTAGTTTCCAAAGTCCTAAGACATAAGGAAGAAAATGCTATTAAAAATCACCTAAGATGTTTTTGTTACTCCATTTACCCAATATGTAGAGAGTGACCCCTTTGTGGTAATGTTTCTAAGCAACCATTACATTTGTCTAAACTAAAGAACTACAACAACTCTGGAAATGAAGTAGCTCAAACATTGCATTACATCTAATAATTTAACCATCCTTTCTTAGTATATTCAAGTTAGTTTCTTTCAGAATGATTTTTAAGAATATTTTTTTGTTGCAATAAGATGAGGATATTATAACTAAAACCAACTAATTGAATAATTGAATTATCATTCTTATCCAAATGTGAAGCTTGTGGCCTCCTGAAATGGCTTCGGAAAATCAGTTACCCCTTTAGTTCTTAGCAAGCAAATGACAAGAAATGAAATGTATTCTAAAAATAACTAAATGAATAATTGAATTATCAGTCTCATCCAATTGTGAAGCTTGTGGCCTCTTGAAATGGCTTCGGAAAAATCAATTACCCCTTTAGTTCTTAGCAATAAAATGACAAGAAATGAAATGTATTCAACCAGTGCACTTATAAGACATTTAACCATTCAATGTAAGATTTAAAGTATGGGAAAAATGGTTTTCATAAATGATTAGACACAACAATTGACAACTAGCTTCTAATGAATTTGGAAAGGAAAAACAGTAAACTAAACAACCATGTTTCTCAGCACTTCAATCTTTCTTCCAATCCTTAAGATAGAAGTCTGATCTCCTTGAAACATTTCTGAAGGAAAATCTCCACAGTTGCATTTAAACTATTGAAAGCTAAAAATTAAGCATGAACATAAATTACTAAATAGAATTGAAGAAATCTAAATAGAAAGCATTAAAAACCTCCTTTAGCAGCAGGGACCCTCTGCTACCAAGTTGGCTAACTCCTTAGCTCTTCAGAAATGCAATCAAACCAGCATCTGGAAACTGAACTTCTTTATTGAAATAGAGTTTTATAAAATAGATTATTTCACTGTAATTCTAAACTTATTCTACAAAAACTTCCTTGTTTTTGGTTCTATAGAACCTCTATTTAAAGGTAAATTGCATAACTAACTATGAAGAAAAGTAGCTACAGGTGTATCATTAAATCATAATCAAACTAGGACTTTTAGGACTCATGATTTCATACAAAGAAAATTAGGAGTCCTAATTTTTGTAGGAAATAGTCTTTGACTTATATCTTTGACCATAGGGTTAGACACCTCCATATGAATAGGATTAAATCCATGTAGGAGGGATTTTGAGAACACCCATGTGGCCCGCTCCTTTAACTGACACCTGTAACATGTTCAACCACAAGAGTAGGTACGGAACACACAATCAGCTGTAGAGCAGGCTGGATTTTGTAGCTAATATGCAAAAACTTATCAAAATAGAAAAAATCATGAAAATACAATATGTCAACCATTTGTATGTATCCTTGAGACAAACCTTAGCATTCTTCACTGATAAGGGTTTATGAACTAATGGAAAAGAGGTGAAATGAGATAAGAAAATTGTAAAGGAGATGGTAATCCTGGGGTTCAACACACACAACACCACATACACACAACACCTCATATCTAACATGCACACAGTGTGATTTGTACACAACACTGGACATCCAACATGTACATAGAACCATCTATACCTAGCACTGCATATGAAATATACACACAAGAACATATATACAATAGGAATACAACATCATATGTACACAATAATACATATTTTGCATGTAACCATCACCATAGGTACAATCATTGAATATACAACATGTACAATATATACACGATAATAGTACTCCACATCCATATACCACACATTGAACCCACAAGCAACCTTGCTTCTAGTGTCTTTCCACTATACATGCTTATCTTAGCATGTCACAGATCACATTACTTTCACTTCTTTGATGTATCCCTTAGCATTACCTATCCATAACATAAACATATTAAAAAGTAAAAGCATATAACATTAAATAATATCCACATGGTATTGGCCTCATATATTTTTCAAGGCTACCCTATCATTTGATTCCTCATATCCAAGAATCTCTTCATGCCATTCACCTACATAAGAAATCATTCCTCCATAATAATGATCCCTAACAACCCTGTCAGACAGTGACATAGATACATATATACATAGATACATACATATATAATAAATAGCATAAAACAATCATCATCATATAAGAAAACGACATACATAAACACATATCTACATATAATCATTAACATCAAAAATCATAGCGACCCTGTCAGACACGACATACAGACATACATACATGTATACATATATGAACATCAACATAATCATGATCATAACACAATTTCTAGATATCATAAGGTATAGGTTAAGATAACTTCCTTTATTCGGGCACAACATTAAGAACAACAATTACCGATATAGCCAAGGAATATAATACTTCAGATCCATTTTCTTTACCTTTTCTATTTCATTTCTCATGTCTATACTACCACCATCCATTTACCACAATGGACCCAACCAGTCCAACTAACTGTCATATTCTTACCTTCCACTGTACTTACTCATGCATTGAGCTTCATCTCTGTCTTTTATTACGTGTTGGGTACCACACAACTCTCCATGGGGTCCATTAATTTCCTCTTTCCCTAACCAATTCCCAATACTCTCAAACAAAATAAAATAACAAGAAACAACAATAGTAAAACCATGAGAGTAAATAAAAATATGACACCACAACAAGGTGGTATGGACATACACTAGACATAAACAAAGCCACAAATCAAGTGCAACAAACCAGACATAAAAAAAATAAGCCTCTATGAAGACATGTGTTAGTACAACAATCTTAAAACAAGATAATTCCTTCATACAATCTTATAGACACACTCATATAATGCAAATAATCAAACATTCAAAGAACTTGCAAAAATACAATGTTGAATAAATCCATTGGACAACATAATAGACACCAACAGCCAAACACCAAATATATGAAATAATCAAGAAGTCAAGCATGAAGTAAACGAAATAAGCCAACTCACACCTTAATGTATCACAGGGGAGGCTATCTTTTCTACACAATTGATCTAGATTAGGAAAATATCACTCCACAACATATCAACTCAAACATAAAGAAATTCATGATATCCATAATAGTAACTAGCTAACATGTTCACCTCATAAGTTCATAAATTTTTTTCAATCAATCACATATGCATAGTCAGTCTAGATTAGTACAACACAATATCACAAATATATCAACTCATACATGAATGTAATAACCCTAACCATATGCGTAGGCCAATACAAATTTACACAATACAAATAACATCAATATTTTAATGAGTAACCCTAATCATCAAGTTGACAAACATATAACATGCTGATCAAAAACATATAACATAGGCATCAAGTTAACACCATGCATGAATAACCCACCCATGTATATATGATCACACTATTTGACTAATATTTATCATGTCGTGACCATATCATCAATAAAACGAAAGGCATACACATAGCAATAATGCATATAGCTAAACTAATAAACTAGCATTTGTCATAAATGTAACCACAACAAAAATAAGATGAAAAACATGTTGATCTAAAATATACAAGATTGAGTACTTGCAAAATTGACCAAGGAAGTGTTTATGTGAATGAATGAATGAAACTGAGTCATTTCTATGCCTTAAAAATAAAATTGTGAACAACAAATAAGCATATTAGCATAAATAAAAGTTGCAAACACAACAAACATTGATTACAGAGTCCATCCCTCATGGACTACATGTGTGGGTCCGCTTCCAACTAGGCATCCGTTTTATAGGAATGCTCCAAAAGGGTTCTTTACAAGGATTTCAACCAACTAAAATTTGCACACAGGAGTTTCTGGTTACTGTAAAAAAGAAGCCCTATGTTTGATCTTTCCAACGCCTATGCATTTTCTCAAAAAGGCCCATGGAATGCCAAGATACGCTCAAAATAGTATTACAGGCATTAAAAAACTCTGTTCTCCAACTTAGTGTTCATATCATAACTTATTGTTGCCATGGAAATATTTTTATAATGCCTCGGGTAGGTTCCTGGGTCGAACCTCTCAGGATATACATGGCAAGTGGTTTTGAGTGGGTGAAAAACTATTACAAAGGTGCAATGGAATGTTTAATCTTAGCAAAAACTTAGCTTAAGGATGGCCATACTATGGTTTCGGCACAAATGGCACACATTCCTTTTGACCTTAGCACATAACCCAAACCATATCTTATTAATACATTTATAGAATAAATTTAATATGGCGTATTTTTAATATAGTCTAACAATATGGTATACAACATTTGACCGAACAACACATACCCGGTGCCAAGGTGTAACTCCTAACTAATGTTTTAAAACCACTTCTATCATGGGACGATGCTACTGCTAACCAAGCCACTTTGTATCCTTTTCGCACCTTGTGACAAGTCCATTGTGCTCATTTCTCTCCTGCTCCCCCACGGTGAGATAGCCGTGACGTGCTGACTCGACCTTCCAACTGTGATACTCTGACGGTTTCATATTCCATGACTTTGATTTAGCGAGTTTATAACCATATCATGTGATATGTTTTGTGGTAACATCATTTGCGCACCGTTAGCTCCCATGGCATATCAATATACCTTTGCACCATGAATATATTCCACCATAGTTTGTAAATTTTATAATATGTCGCCATTATTATTTGTGATGTATGGTTTGAAACCATAGGTTTGAATTTTGTGCCCACCTTGCATCATTCTATAGACCTTTATACATAGTTTATTATATGGTATTTTAAACCATCTTACATACAAAATATAATGTGCCATCACCATATATAATACACATTTTTGTACCTTTTAACAAGTATATAAAATGTGCCATATAAACTTAATACCTTCACCATGTTGGGATGGCTTTGGAAACCACCAATCTCACTGTGCACCTACAACACATCAACCCTTGCACCTATTTAATTGACCACTTCCACGTGTCAAGATTTTTTAACGCAATGTGGACAGTAAAGCCTCTTTTTCACCTATTCATCAGGGACTTCAATGAGAAATTTCCTCTTCATATGAAGGCCAAATGAAAAACCGAAGGTACCACCAGATTCAGAATGACAAGATCTATTTCTTGGCATTAGTTACAAGAACAACTAAGACATTTGAACTTGGAGCAGTTAGAGTATCCTCCTAGATCATTCCTCTCCACTGGAAGCTTTTGGAACACCAAAATTTTGGTTTTAAGAAGACATGAAGTGAGTGTGAAACTCCCTCACCCTTACGATCTCCATCCACCTCCCTTTGCTTGGATTGATGCCTTTGAGTCCCACTCGAAGATGCTCAATATCTCCATGCCTAGAAGTGTGGACCTTCTGGTCAAAGATGGTATCTTATTGCAACTTAGTCATACATTCACATGAAAAATCATCTACACTTGGAATTTGAACATTTTCCTATGGATCCATGATCATAGGAGGTTCATACATATTCAAATTTTCTACATTTACAACTAAATATACGTGCATATATGGAGGAAAATTTAACTGAAATGCATTGTGCCCAATCTTTTCAACAATATCAAAAGGACAATACATGACAGGCCTCAACTTTTTACCTTTACCTTTTATCCTTTCTTTGTTGATGTAAATCCATACTCGATCACCAACCCAAAAATGATGATCCACCTCATGCTTATCATGACACATTTTGTACCTATAAAAAGTAATAATACAAAATATTTATAATATATAATAAATTTATGTAATATAATATATTTTAAAATTTAAAACTATATATTCAGATATCTAACAAACTAATAGTTATGAAAATAATGATAATGATGATGATGATTAACATCCACTAAGACCAATGTGGTCTATCAGACATGAACAAAAGAAAAATAATATAATTGTGATTCTTCAGGATCTTGTTTCTATGATAAAAATAAGGGAAAGAAGCGCTCCAAAATCACTATAGTTGGGTTGACTTGATAAGTCAAGAAGATTGGAATTATGGCAGATATTAGGGAATTGAGAGGAGATATGAGTAAGAGTCAAGTAGTCTCAAAAGAAGTGTTTTTCATCTTCCACCCTCTTAATATCGCAAATCTAACAGATTCTATCGACTTAGGGAGTCCTGGGAGTAGACCACAACTCGGTTTCACTTCGAAGTTCATGAGAATTAGTTCTTATCCTGGGGATTTTTATTTTTTTTCTTAGTGCTGGTCAACACAAAGAGATAATTATTGTTATCAAGAGTGGGGTTAATAACCTCCTTAGAATTTCTTAGCTTCCTTTTACCCTCCAACTGCTTAGAATCCAACAACTTATCCTTAAAATTGGAGGTAATAGTATATTTTACATTATTCTAGCTTACCATGATGATCTCCTCCTTAATCCCCAATTAGTTGACCCAAGACTAGGCATCCTTATGCCACCCATGCTTGAAGAGAAGGTGAGGGTTTTGACTAAAGTTAGAAGATTTTTTTTGGATCCTCTTAAGTTCCATGTTGTAAAGCTTCTTCTTGTACATCAGATATCTAAACATAGTTGTACTTTCAATGGGGGATGAGACAAATTTGACCAATAGGATCAGATAGGAAGTATTTCCCTTGATCTTGAGGTTGTAGGTTATGAATTTATTTTTGATCATCTCAATATGTCTCCACGACTCGAGTTATATTGCAACCCCAAAATTCACATCCATATAAGACAATAGGGGTGACGAAAGTCTCAAAGAGAGGAACCTTTTTTTACAACAAATGCAAAGATCAACAGACTTACAATTGTTTTCAAACTCATAATAAGCTTTCTAGTCTCCAATAATCCTTCTCTCCATGCTATAATTCTAGTTGAACTCACGAGGAAAGTCAATACCCAAATATTGATAAGAAGAAACCTGCTCTAAGCAATGGTTATCATAGACGAGATTACCATGGGTGATTTTTTTGGATTTTAATGATTATGACTTTAGCCTTGTTAAGTGTCATACCCATCTTGGAGCAGTAGACATGAAATGAATACTAGATTATAATTATTATTTCGAAACTTAATAATTACCATGTTTAAAAATATTTAAAAAAATAAAATTTTAAAATATTAAACATTATAAATATTTATATGTATTTAACTTTTAAATATGAAAAATATTTGTATTATTTGTTTAAATATTGGAAAATTTTATTTGGCATTTAATTAATAAATGCAATTTTTTTTGTTAGTTTTAATTAAAATTAGGCAAAGCCTTTTAAAAATTCTAGTTTAAATTGTCTAATTTGTAGAATTTGATTGCCTCCAAAGTTTTTGAGGGTGTTGAATCCATTTATGCATTCAAAATTGTATTTTAAACAACAAAAAATTTATGATTTTGTTTCAAATTGTATAGTCAAATTTGGATTTAGATGAAATAAGCTATTTAATCTCTAAATAAAAATGTACTATATATATATATATATATAATTTATTTTCATAGTTAGAAATTATTATTATATTTTTATTTAATTTATTTTATATCCTCCTTTATTATTATATTTTTATGTAATTTATTTTTCTTTTAATGTATTTTATAAGAAAAAATCTTGAGCAAAAATATTTCCAACTAATCCTTAGAAGCCTTTTTATTAATGAGGCATCTGTTTTCTTCATTTTCCATTATTTCCTTCATTTTCCTCCTCACAAGAAACATGTGACCTTTCATCTCTGTTTTCTCCTAATTTCCATTATTTTCATAAGTAAATGTGCTAAAATGCCATTTTTCCTTACCAAATCCTTGGTCATTTCTTTTTGAAATTTTGTTAGCCATAATTATCAAAATGAATACCCACTAGGATTTTTTTTCCCAACATTCAATTTGGAATAAGTGTCCCATTAACCACGGTTATTATCTCTAACTTTTATGAACTCTCATTACATGGAATTTTCAACGGGGTTGTTACAAAACCCTCCCTCTTGGGGGAACACCATTCTTAGTGTCCAATGACACCTACAACCAGTATACCACTGAAAATAAAACATAGTTCTGATGGAGCTTTATAAAACAACTCTTTCTAGTATTCACAATGACATCCTTATATACAACCACCTTATCTATGGAGATTTATAAATCCAAATCGATACAATATTTACAATAATATACACATATACACATATGCACATTTGATCAACCAACAAATAAAAGGATATGATGCTTATATAAATAAAAAGGGAATCTCGATGCTCAGACCTGCATCCTCAAAGTAGTACCAGAATTCACCTCCTTCCCAAGAAGTCTAGAATCGACTGCCAAAGTCAAAGCTACATGCAATGTCAACCATGACAATATTTTGATATTTTTCCTCTCTGTGAATAGTTACCAACTCATTTTTCCACTGCACACTCCCAATGTGAATCTGATTCCATCTAGCAATACTACTTGTTACACCATTTTTTGGCCATCTAACCTGTTACTATTAGATGGACCTAAGTACACCATGTAAGACCGATTTTACCCTAAGTAAAATTTCTTTTACTATGAAAAATAACTTAGTAAACCACATTTATTAAGTTGTTTATGGTCTAAATAGGAAACCCCATGAGGAATTATTAAACAAATCTACATTTTTTTTATTTTCCTCAAGGAATAATTAGTTAAACAACAGTTTAATTAATAATCTTGTTCATATTTAACCCAAAACAGGAAAATTAATTAGATACATCACTATTTATCTTATTATTTTCTAGGAATAATTATATAAACCTTATTTAAATAATATTCCTTGTTAAATTTGACTAAATCATTCATAAATAATTAAATAAATAATTATTTATTTGATTATTATTCAAACACATCCTTAAAATAATAAATAAATAATTTATTTATTTATTATTTACAGATAAAGGGATTTGAACCTAGTCAAATTTTTTTCCCTCCAACGAATATAATAATATATTCCATAAAAATTGGATCTGAAATTGGTAATAATATTTAAATTATGCACCAATATCTAGACTAACCCAATATTTTGTTGTAAATAGAAGGGTTTTTCCATTCATTCACTACCTTTTGTTGCCTGAAGATCACTCTGGATCTACACTTTTGGTTTGACTTTGATCCACTATCATTGTCATATTTTGCTACCATTTTTCTTCTGAGCTCCCTTTGAGTTCCATTTTTTGTCTGGGTTTTCAACACCATCAAGAGAGAGGGATTTTAAATCTGAAGTGCTGAGGACTTACAAGAACCCATCCCATTGAGGAGGACTGGTAACATCCTTCTATGTTCTTCTCCCAGGTGCCGTAAATACAAAATTCTTTAAAACAATGTTGTCTTGTCTATTGGATGCATGGAGAAACTCTTTCTTTTATTTACTGCTTAATGTCTTTTAATGCATAGATCTAGATTTTTGCAACATTTATCTTGGTCAACTAATTGTAGATCGGAATATATTAGCAGCCATCTTTGCTATTAGGGTTGTTTGTTATGTGTGGCTAAAGTGAGCCTTTTTCAATCCACTGAAATGAAAGAGTAGGGTTATGCCTCTTACCAGCAACTAACGGATCTCGATTCCAACAGTCGATCTTTTTGCTATGATCAATGTAAGATTTAGGGTCTTCTCTCCTCTCTAAATTTACCACAATTCCACATGAAAATGAGTGAATTTGGAGGGAAAATGCCTTATTAAAAAAGAAACCCCTAATTATTCTTTCACCTACTGTGGCCAAACCGTAGGTTAGTTTGAAAAACTGTTTGTACCATTGGAAAACTCTCATTGAGCCCTCAAATGGGTCTCTGTTATTTTTTCGTGATTTGATATTTCACCAGGATGCGTTTTGTCTAAGCAGGGTCACTTCGCCGCTCCTCAAAATCGAATTTCTTCACTTGCAACACTTGTACTTGGGACACCACTTTGCCTCTATTCTTGTCCATGCTTGTGTCAATTTTTGTCGTGAGTAACCATCTCGTACTCATTTTTTTATGGTCCCCATTGGACCTTTTCTGTGTGGCAGCATCACCGAGTCACCCTTTTTTAGAGCATCCGATTTGAGTCATCATCGCATCGATGGAGTCTATCCTGAGTCCCTTTGTATCCCACTATAGTCTCCCATCCTTTATTGCTTGTTTCCTCTCTCGTGACGCACATTATGGCAATTAGTCCTACTATCCCCTATCCCTTATGATATTGTGTCAGTCACTACTAGGACATCCATTCCCTTTATGCTCTAACAAGGGAAGTCGTTTGTCAGCTACTCAGTACCCCCCATTTCATCATCATCCTTGGTGTCAGTCTATCATTCGTTCTACTATTTTCTCTCGTGCCTTAGTTTAGGATTCCTTATTGCCTCACCTATGGCGGACCTCCTTCTATAGACATCAGATCATTCATTCCAAAAGACAGGTCTAGAGGGCAGTGTACCTTGGTTCCATCTTCCACTCTTGTTCTATGCCTCGGATCAGACAAAGGGACTCCTTATCGCCCTTTGAATTGATTTTTTCTTAGCTCCAACTCCTTTCAGCATGATCAAGATCTATATACTTGATGGTTCAGTGATGTAGCAGATGATACCAGTGATTCCCAGGTGTGTGTGAGATGTTTCAGCCCTCATGAGGGGGTGGCCCTATAGGTAGCCCACCACATACCCAGATGACCTCTTCATTATAGCCTTTTATGCAGCTCCATAGATTTGATGATGTCAGCCTCAGCCGCTTGCAACACCCTTCTGTTTTCATGTATCATTCATATTTTCAGAGCCCTTTCCTATATACAGGGGCATTTGGGTTGTATTTTTATCTCATCTACTCTGATATTATTGTATAAGTCCTCGCTTTTATCCCAGGCATAGTATGTATGTGGGATTCATTATCATATTTTTATCTAGCTCATGTTTATGCCAACATGTACTATATAGTTCAGTCCCTTATTTACAGGATGCATTATTCTTTTTACTTTGTCTTGGCGAGCATAGGTATGCCTCCCCTGCTGCCTATAGCACAGGCACTTACTCATAACAGAGAATTGTTGCACCTGTAAGTCTCACCTCCTTAGGGTCTAGTCCTCTAGCATTGTGGTCTACCTTATATTTCTCTCTCTCTGAGTTCCCCTTCGGTGTCTAGCGATTGAGTTTTTATGACGTACTTCGATCATACGATTAACTCCTAATGCTCGCACACTAGGGGGAAAACTGTTACACCATTTTTTGGTCATCTAACCTATTACTATTAGATGGACCTAAGTACACCATGTAAGACAAATTTTACCCTAACTAAAATTTCTTTCACTATGAAAAATAACTTAGTAAACCACATTTATTAAGTTGTTTATGGTCTAAATAGGAAATGCCATGAGGAAATATTATTTAAATCTACATTTGTTTGATTTTCTTCAAGGAATAATTAGTTAAACAATAGTTTAATTAATATTCTTGGTCATATTTAACCCAAAACGGGAAAATTAATTAGATAAATCACTATTTATCTTATTATTTTCTAGGAATAATTATTTAAACCTTATTTAAATAATATTCCTTGTTAAATTTGACTAAATCATTCATAAATAATTAAATAAATCATTATTTATTTGATTATTACTCAACCAAATCCTTAAAATAATAAGTAAATCATTTATTTATTTATTATTTACAAATAAAGGGATTTTACCCAAGTCAAATTCTTTTTCCCTGAAATAAATATAATAAAATATTCCATAAAATTTGGATTTGGAATTGGTTGATAATATTTTAATTATGTACCAATATCTAGACTAACCCAATATTTTGTTATAAATAGAAGGGCTTTTCCATTCATTCACGACCTTTTTTTGCCTAAAGATCACTTTGGATCTACACTTTTGGTCTGACTTTGATCCACCATCATTATCATATTTTGCTACCATTTTTCTTGTGAGCTCCCTTTGAGTTCCATTTTTTTTCTGGGTTTTCTACAACATCAAGATAGAGGGATTTTAGATCTGAAGCGTTGAGGAATTACAAGAACCCATCCCATTTAGGAAGACTAGTAACATCCTTCTATGTTCTCCTCCCACGTGCCATAAATACAAAATTATTTAAAATAATCTTTTCTTGTATATTGGATGCATGGAGCAACTCTTTCTTTTATTTACTGCTTAATTTCTTTTAATGCATAGATATATATTTTTGTAGCATTTATCTTGGTCAACTAATTGCAGATCTGAAGATATTGGCAGCCATCTTTGTTGTTAGGATTGTTTGTTATGCGCGGCTAAAGTGAGCCTTTTTCGTACACTTGCGATTAAGATTCATACTAACACTAGTGAGAAAAAAAATCCATCTGCGACCTTCCTTGATGCATAGTCCCTCAAGAAATCGGGTTACCATCTTTTATGCAGACACAAAACTTCCAAGTCATCGGGCATCCCCTTCTCTACTACACAGTACCTCGAATGACCCCTCACTTGGTAAGGTTTCCTCACATCCGAAGGTCTGAAAATGAAGGCATATACCTGCGTCAAAACCATCACACTGGTCATAGCATGCTCATGGAAATCAGTGGATACTATTGGGTACCAGTGTCCCACAATGCCCTTGCTCCTGAAGTGTCTTACCAACATAATGCTACATGTTTCAATTCCTTTTATTATTGCTGCTAATGCTTGCAATCAGTTTCAAACACCCAATGAGGAGTTTTTGTGCCTCATGTACTAAGAACATAACTAACACTAAATTCAAAATAAATTGAAATAAATTTACATCATACCTCATTGGTATCTTGTCAGTAAGGTACACTTTCAATCGTGTTCACTTTTTATCAGAACAAGTCATACTAGTTGTTTGATCAAATCATTGTGTATAAAAATATCACATTTGCTTAGCTCAAAGAACAACCATCATATATTAAAGTCATAAATCACATGAAATCATCATAAACCATAATCATAAATCACATGTAACCATCATAATTTAGAATCATATATCACATGCATAATAAAACTATAACAGCCTTATTTATAAATCCCTGTAGAAAATATAAGGCCACAGTTGATGGGGCAGTTATTCCAGACTGAATGTTGGGAAAAACATCCAAGTTGGTGTTCATTTCAGTTATTATGGCCAAAGGAATTTGGAAAAGGAAATGGCTAAGCCTTTGGAAAGGCAAGAGGCATTATTTAGCACAATTATTTATGAAAATAATGGAAACTATGAGAAAAGGGAGATAAAAGGACACAGATTTCATGTGAGGAGGAAATTTAAGGAAAGTAATGGAAAATGAAGAAAATATAGGCATCGTTAATAAAAAGGCTTTTGAGGATTAGTTGGCAAGATTTTGATGATTAAGATTTTTGTTTCAAAACCTTTTGTGAGTTCAGTTTTGGAGCTCTCTCTCTCTCTCTCTCTATCTCTCTCTCTCACACACACACACACACACACTCTCTCTCTCTCTCTCTCTCTATCTTTTGGACACTTAGAGTTTCTTCAAGAATTTTTGCATTGGACCAAGAAAGGAAAGAAAACAAGAAGGGGGAACCAAGAAAGGAGGAGGAGGAATCAAGAAGCTACAACAAAATTCTTTGCAGGTATTGATTTTCATGTGTGATTTCCTTTCTAGATCTAGCATGCATGGTATTTTATGTGGTTATTTTCTATCATGGCTTGGGTTTTTCCATGTGTGACTTTGTTTCTAGCCTAGCCTTTCCATTTCCAGATAACCTTGATGAGATGAGTTTTCATAATTTGGTTGAGCTGTGTTTTTGAATGGATTCGAATTTGAGTGAGGTGTATCTCCAAAATGAAAAAAACATTTGGTTGAGTGATCCCTGAACGAGACTATGAATCGCGGTAAATCCACTGGCCTAATAACCCTTAAACCAAAATGTAGGTTACGGTACAACGAATAATGCACCAAATAATGTGTGTGTGTGTGTGTGTGTGTGTGTATATATATATATAGATATATATATATATTTTATTTTTATTTTATTATTTTATATCCTCCCTTACAATTAAATAATACCATTTTTAAAAATTAAAGTATATTATTTTTTTGGAAATATAAATTAAAATTCACAGAAAAATAAAGAATAAAATTATCGTTTAAGGCAAAAATAAATATTTTAATAAAAAATTATTTTAATTATTGTTATGATTAATCATGTAATTTAAAAAAATACAAAATTAAACTTCATATTGTCAATTTTATTATTTCATTAAAATAATATATATGGGCAGATTTAAGTTAATAATAATAAATAAATGATTTTAAAATTTGGGGGAAATCAAACATCATTAAATTAAATATATAAAGAAAGTTTTGTAAATAATAATAAGGATTATGATCATTTTAAAATCAAACATTAAATTAATATATACAAAATGGCTTAGTACACTTTGATCCTAAACAAATATTTAAAAATAGAGTTGTTCACAATTGCCAAAAGTAGCTGGAATTTGGGCAATTTTTTTTAAAGAAATATTGCAGTAGTAGTAGTGTGGTGGAAATGGATCGACCACCATCAAAAACCACCTCAAGTGCACCTAGTTTGAAAAATATAACTTGGATTTATCAAAATAGCACCGAGCCGGATTTTATTAAAATTTAGCTAGAATTTCCACAATTTTGAGGGGAAAAAATAGATATTTAAAAAATATAAGGAGAATGTAAGAGTGGTAATAAATGGAAACATCGTAACTAATTCATTTGTAGATTTAGTCAAAATATGGTAAAATACAGTGTGAACAAGATTCCGCAAGGAAAATGTGAGAGTGGTAACCATACGACAAGTTGATAAATGGAAACATCGTAAGTAATTGGTTTGTTGATTTAGTCAAAATATGCTAAACCTTCATACAAAGTTTATTATATGGTATTTTTAACCATCTTGCATACAACATATAATGTGCAATCACCATGTATAATACACATGTTTTCACCTTTTAACAAGTATATACAATGTGCGATATAAACTCACCATGTTGGGATGGCTTTGGAACCCACCAATCTAACCATGCACCTATAACACATTAGCCCTTGCACCTCTTGAACTGGCCACTTACACATGTCAGGATGTGTTAATGCCACATGGCGAGGAAGGAATATTTTTCACTTGTTCATCACAAACTTCAACGAGAAATTTCTTCTTCATTAGAAAGTAAAATGGAAAACCAAAGGTACCACCGGATTTAGAACGACGAGATATACTGCTATTATTTCTGAGAACAACTGAGACATTTGAACTTGGATAAATTAGAGGATCCTCCCAGATCATTCCTCTCCACTGGAAGATTTTGGATGACCAAAAGTTTCATTTTAAGAAGACATGAGGTAACGGTACAACTTCCTCACCCTTACGATCTCCATCCACCTTGCTTTGCTGGGATTGATGCCTTTGAGTCCCACTCGAAGATACTCAAAATATCCATGCGTGGAAGTGTGCACCTTCATATATAAGATGGTATCTTCCTACATCTCAGTCATACATTCAGGTGAAAAATCATGTACTGTTGGTATTTGAACATTTTCCTTTGGATCCATGATCATAGGAAGCTTATACAACTTCAAATTTTCTACATTTATGCGTGCATATATGGAGGAAAATTTAACTGGAATGCATTGTGCCCAAAATTTTCAATAATCTCAAAAGGACCATACTTGATAGGCCTCAACTTGTTACCTTCGCCGTCCATCCTTTCTTTGTTGATGTAAAGGCATGTTCGATCACCAACCTCAAAATGACGATCCACCCGATGCTTATCATGGAACATTTTGTACTTATAAAAAATAATACTATGAAATATTCTTAATATAATAAATTTATTTAATATAATCTATTCTAAAATTAAGATTATATATGAAGATATCTAACAAACTAATGGTTATGAAAATAATAATGATGATGATGACTAACGTCCACTAAGACCAATGTAGTCTATAAGACATCAAGAAAAGAAAAAAAATCTAATTGTGATTCTTTAAGATCTTGTTTCTATGACAAAAAATAAGGGAAAGAAGTGCTCCAAAATCACTATAGTTGGGTTGACTTGATAAGTCAAAAAGATTGGAAGTATAGAAGATGTTATGGAATTGAGATTTGATATGAGTAAGAGTCGAGCAGTCTCAAATGAAGTGTTTTTCATCTTCCACCCTCTTAGTATCACAAATCTAATAGATTGTATCATCTAAGGGAGTATTGGTAGTAGACCACTGCTCGATTTCACTTTGAAGCTCATGAGAATTAGTTCTAACTTATTATCCTAGAGATGTTCATTATTTTCTTAGCGCTTGTCAACACAAAGAGATAATTCTTGTTATTAAAGGAGGGCTTAATCACCTCCTTAGAATATCTCAACTTCCTTTTCTGATCTGAATCAGATCGTTATTATGTATTGAGGTAGAATTGATTAATTGCCATTAGTGAATTGATTGTTAACTGAACTGCTTACTGTGGAAGACTGAAGGTATTCGAAATCATTAACTACTTAAACCAGCAACATATTAAGAATGAAATGACAAAAAAGAACATATAAAAGAGGCGTCAATCATCGATTATGGAGTTCTTCCCTGGTTGACATCTCTGGGCCTGCTTTCAAGTTGGGCATCCACTTTATTGTTGGGTATGTGTTATATTCTTTCCACGACTAAGCACGTGCGGGGGGGGTAAGAGAGGCAACGATAGCCCCTGCTTTGTGCTGGGTGCAACAGGGGGGTCACAGGGGGGGTGGTAGCCCCCCCTGTCGGGATCCGGGGCATCGCCTCGGTGAAAATTTTTGGTCATTAATTTTCGGTGGGTAGTCCGAATCCATGGTTTTGCACATGGTATTGGGGCACTATGGTTTTCAGCCCCTGGTATTTTTGTAGATCCGGTCAAGGGAACTACGGTTATGTTCTAATCCAGGGTTTATGGATTGGGGTTTATGTATGCTTCGGCATGTATATATATTTGTTGTAACACTAAAAGGAATATAATGAAAAATCAAGCTGGTCGTCCCGATTTGGGATCCAGGGGAAAATCTCTGTGTTTATCTGTTTTATGTTTTATGCTCTCGCAATTGTTTATTTTTGTTATAAGATTCATGTGTAGATAATTTCTGTTCAGGGTTAAAACCTACATTTGGTATCGGAGCTATTTCAGCTTCAAGGGGACGCCTTTGTTGTTGAGGGTTTTTTGCTCGGGCCTGTGGTAGACCCTGTGCAGTGGGAGATCTGCGGGATCGATTCTTGTGGTGAAAGAAGATGGCGAGCAGCGGGAAGATAGAGATCGAGAAGTTTAATGGTCAGAGTTTTGAGTTGTGGAAACTCAAGATGGAGGATCTGCTGGTGGATAAAGATCAGTGGATCGCGGTAGATCCGGGTACTAAGCCAACGGGAATGTCAGATGAAGACTGGAAGAAGCTGGATCGAAAGGCTAAGAGCACAATACGATTGTGTGTCTCAGATTCAGTATTGTTGAATGTATCTGGGGAAGCTACGGCGAAGAATTTGTGGGAAAAACTTGGGACTTTGTACCAATCTAAGTCTCTAGTGAATAAGTTGTTCCTGCGGAAAAAGCTGTATAACCTGAGGATGAAGGATGGAGACTCGGTGACAGAGCATCTGAATGCCTTCAATACTGTGGTAAGTCAGCTGTCATCTGTTGATATTAAAATCTTAGATGAAGATAAGTGCATCAGTTTGTTGTGTTCTCTACCAAACTCGTGGGACAGTCTGGTTATTGCAATAGGTAGCAATACAACTACCTTGAATTTTGATGACATTGTCTCAGCCTTGCTGTCGGAGGAAATGAGACGGAGAAATATGGAGGTTCAGAATGGAGATGCCTTATCTGTACGAGGAAGGTCCCAGAACAGAAACAAGAATAAGGTTTTGAGTGGGAGATCCAAATCTAGAGGGAGATCTAAATCTCCTGTAAAGTTTGTAAAGGTGTGCTGGAAATGCGGAAAGGAAGGGCACTACAAAAGGGACTGCAGATCTAAAGCAACTGAGAAAGGAAAGGGATTTGATGATTCTCCTTCTGCAGAGGAAAAAACCACCTCGGATGAAGGTGGGGATGTGTATTTGGCTTCTTCTTCATATACACATGTAGATCATGAGTCATGGTTGATTGACTCAGGTGCATCCTTTCACTTCACTCCCCATAGGGAGTGGTTCTGCGAGTATGAGAAATATGATGGTGATGTCTTCCTAGGGATGATAGGAAAGCCAAAATCGTCAGACGTGGAAAGTTAAAGATGAAGCTACAAGGTGGAAGGATTAGAACACTTCCTGGTGTTTTGCATATTCCTGCATTAGCCAGAAATCTGATTTCTGTAAGCAAGATGGATGATGCAGGTGTAAAAACAGTGTTAGAGAAATATGCCTACAAGATGGTTCGGGGAGCACTGGTATTAATGCGGGGAGTTTGGACTGGAACTCTATACAAGCTACAAGGTAGCACTGTTATTGATGGGTGTAACAGTTCTGTGGTTCCCGAAAGTGGGACGGAAAGTTGGACACAAGTTTGTCTCGGAGAATCCAACCATGCTATGGCATCAAAGGCTTGGACATATTGGAGAGAAGGGCCTTCGGATACTGCATAGAGATGGTATGGTAAAAGGTATGTCTAATTGTTCTCTAGATTTTGATTTCTGTGAACATTGTGTATATGGGAAGCAAAATCGGGTGAGTTTTCCTTTTGGTGCTAAGAGGGCAAACAAGATATTAGAACTTGTGCACAGTGATGTGTTTGGGCCTGTGTCAGTTCCATCACTGGGAAAGTCTGTGTACTATGTTTCATTCATAGATGACTTCTCAAGGAATACATTGATATATTTCTTGAGGAAGAAATCTGAAGTCTTTGACAAATTTAAAGAATTTAAGGCTCTGGTGGAAAACCAGACAGAGAAGAAGATAAAGGCATTGAGGACAGATAATGGTGGGGAGTTCTGCAAGAAGGAATTTGAAGAGTTCTGTAAGAAGTGTGGTATAGCATGGTAGAAGACTACTCCATACACACCTCAGCAAAATGGAGTTGCAGAAAGAATGAATAGAACACTGATGGAAAAGGCAAGAAGCATGCTCAGTGGTACCGGGTTAGGACAAGAATTCTGGGCAGAGGTAATGGAGACTGCATGTTACTTAGTTAACAGATCACCTTCATCGGTGTTGGAGGATAAGACTCCACATGAGGTATGGACTGGTAAGAAACCCTCTCTTTCACATCTAAGGGTATTTGGATGTGATGCATATGTACATGTTCCAAAGGAGAAACGGACCAAGTTGGATAATAAATCTGAAAGGTGCATCTTTATTGGGTATAAGGATGGTTTAAAGGGTTACAATATTTGGAACCCAGAAACAAGGAAGGTTGTGTACAGCCGAGATGTGGTGTTTAGAGAAGTGAAAGATGTTGTTAAACATGAAGTCCTACCAAATGAATCTGAGAAGATAGAGTTTGAGCTAAAGGAGGATGAATTAGACTCTACAACAGAAGAAGACTCAGAAGATGAAGAGCCACAAACTCCAGCTTTGAGAAGATCAGTTCGGGAAAGAAGGCAACCAGAAAGGTATAGCCCATCTGCTTTCTGTTCAGGTTTTTCCTTAACTATAATTGATGATGAACCCAGAACTGTCAGGGAGGCAGTAGATTCAGAGGATGGAAAACTCTGGAAGGAGGCCATGGTTGATGAAATGGCATCCTTACACAAAATCGATGCATGGGATCTGGTGGAGTTGCCGACTGGAAGGAAGCCCATTGGGAGAAAATGGGTGTTTAAGAAGAAGAGGAATGTAGAAGGCAAGGTGGAGAAATACAAAGCTTGGTTGGGAGCGAAAGGTTATTCCCAGGCACCGGGAATTGATTTTGGTGATATTTTTTCTCCTGTTTCCAAAGTTACTTCTATTAGATTACTTTTATCTGTTGCTGTTGCATTTGATTTTGAGATAGAACAGATGGATGTGAAGACAGAATTTCTTCACCGGGATCTAGAAGAGGAGATCTACATGAAGCAACCTGAAGGCTTTATGGTGAAGGGTAAGAAAGAACTGGTATGTAGGTTGAAGAAGTCTCTGTATGGGTTAAAACAGTCACCAAGGATGTGGTATAAAAAATTTGATACCTATATACGGGGACTTGGCTTCACCAGAAGCAAGGAGGATCACTGTGTTTATTTTAAATTAATTGGTGACCGTGTTATTTATTTGGTCTTGTATGTGGATGATATGTTGTTGATTGGAAATGACAAAGAAATTATCAAAGATTTGAAGACCCAACTGTTCTCCAAATTCGACATGAAGGATCTGGGTGCTGCAAACTATATTTTGGGCATGGAAATTAAGAGAGATCGGGCAAAGAGGAAGCTCTGGTTAAACCAGAGGAAGTATGTCGAGACTATATTGCGGAGGTTCAATATGCAGGATAGTAAACCGGTGAATGTTCCTATTCCTGTAGGTGTAAAGCTGTCTGCTGAACAGTGTCCCAAGACACAAGAAGAAGAGGAGTATATGTCCCGTGTTCCATATACAAGTGCAGTGGGTAGCCTGATGTATGCAATGGTCTGTACTAGACCAGACATTGCACATGCAGTGGGAGTATTGAGCAGGTTTATGTCAAACCCAGGGAAGGAGCATTGGACAGCAGTGAAGCGGGTTTTCAGATATTTACGTGGCATTAGTGATTATGGCTTGTGCTACCAGGGAAGACCAGGATTGGAAATAATGTTGGAAATTCGTGGTTTTGTTGATGCAGACTGGGTTGGAGATCTGGACCAAAGAAGATCTACAAGTGGGTATGTGTTTAACCTATTTGGAGGCGCAGTCAGTTGGATGAGTAAAAGACAGTCTGTAGTGGCTCTTTCAACTACAGAGGCAGAATACATAGCAGCCACTCATGTAAGCAAGGAAGCAGTTTGGTTGCAGAGATTGTGTTCAAGTATGGGGTTGGTACAGCAAGCTATAAGGATAGACTGTGATAGCCAAAGTGCAATTTTCTTGGCTAAGAACCATGCTTATCATTCAAAGACAAAGCACATTGATGTTCAATATCACTTTGTTAGAGATATGGTTGAGGCTAAAAGGGTGTTTCTGGTAAAGGTGGACACTTTGAAGAATGTTTCAGATGCATTGACGAAGTCTGTGAGCACTCAGAAGTTCTCTTGGTGTAGAGAGACAATGGGTGTTGAAGAATTGGGCCAATGAATAAGCTCTCCTGTGGCCCCCTACGGAAAGAAAACAACAAGTCGAAGAATGTTGGGTATGTATTATATTATTTCCATGACTAAGAATGCGCGGGGGGTGTAAGAGGGGGGGCGATAGCCCCCCCTCGGCATGGGCTTTTAGAACTAGTACCATGACACCATGAACCCACATAAATCATGACACAAAATTCAATCCACTTTTTAACTATGACAGTACACTGACTCATGACGAAGTATCATTCATCTAGAATATTGGAGGACCTGGCGATCTGAATACTGAACTAGAAATCAGACAAACTGGAGCTGACTCGACCTCACTGTCAATCTACACTGAAGCAAGATCCTCCTCGATAATTTTCCCATCCAACTCCTTATAATCCCACAAATTGTCCTTAAAATTGGAGGTAATAGTACCTTTGACATTATCCTTGCTTACCATGATGAACTCCTCCTTAATCCCCCATTAGTTGAGCCAAGACTAGGCATCATTATGCCACGTGTGCTTGAGGATGAGGTGAGGGTTTTGACTATAGTTAGAAGAAATTTTTGGGAGACTCTTAGATTCCATGTTGTAAAGCTTCTTCGTATACATATGATATCTAAAGATAGTCGTACTTTTAATGGCGAACACGACAACTTCAATCAAGAGGATAGGATAGGGAGTATTTCCCTTGATCTTGAGGTTGTAGGTTATGAATTTATTTTGAATCATCTCAATATTTCTCCACGACTCTCTCGACAAATTCAATCAAGAGGATAGGATAGGGATTATTTCAGTTAATATTAAGGTTGTAGGTTATGAATTTATTTTTAATTATCTCAATATTTCTACACTACTAAAATAAAAATAATAACTGACTTAAACTTAAATAATCAAAACAATTAATTCTAAAAACTTAAAAATAATAAGTGGTCAAATAAGTAAATGAAATAAAAGTAAATAAAATAACTTCATTGCATTAACCTATTGTATTGAATTACTATTTATGTGGAATATAGCCTATTTGAAGGGGGGAATTTAATTAGCCTTGATCTATTTTCCGTAGTATAAAAAAACCCACAAAATAACCCAGAAATTTCGGTAAGATTATGAAAAATTTTGGCAAAGATTTTTGAAAATATGGGTTACAGTCATTAAAATTCAATCTTTTGGCTATCCTAAGGGTTTTTGATGGTGCTCAATCCATTTCCACCATCAAAAATGCAATTTAAACACTAGAACTACCTGATTTATTTATTTATTTTTTAACAAATTATGGAAAAAAAATTTTCTGGGCTATTTTGTTGCGTCGGTAGACAACTCTGATCTATTTTAACTTTAGATCTACCATGTGAAGAGAGGAATCACATTTCTTCTCACTCTGAAAAAAATTTAAATCTCAATAGGGTAGATAAAGAGTTAACATTTGAAAACAAAATTATATAAGTCCATGTTTTTTTTTCTAAATAAGATTGTTCTATTAACAAGGAAATATAATTACATCGTGACCATGGTCGAGACTACTGCCATGGAAGAAGGCAGAATAATCATGATAAAACAAATAAAGGTGACTGACCATTAACAAGGAAACCAGTCTTAAGAGAATTGTCAAAACCCATACAGGGGAACAAGATGAGATCTTTCTGAAGATGCAAAATTTGCATGGCTCCAAAACAGTACAAAAAGCCAAAGTTCCAAATATCAATTTGCACAGAGACAAGCCCCTTGCTATGGGCCGCAAGTAAAGGAAAAAAAATCATAGTCACCAGAATAATCATCTGTGGGTTCCTCAACAATACGACACCAGCCTGAAGCGAGCAAATCTTTGGCCAGAGCGTCTTCAGAAACTGAGGGGCCAGGATCAGCAGGAGCCATCACAACTTCAGGAATGCTACGAGCCTGGTCATCCGAAGCCTGCATCCCCGTGCTACCTACCCTCGTAGGGATGTTCGAAGTCTGGGCATAATCCACATCGAGACCCACAGAATGATCGCTATCCTCCTCCCGTTGGGCTTCCTCATGGAAGACCACTGTGAAAATGGCAGTGATTCTAGGACGCAGCAGAGCGCTCCTGAATGTGAAGCTCGCAGAGCCAGTGGTGGGAGGAAACGAGGAAGCCGGAGGGCAACGAGCCGGGGAGCCCGAGCTAAAGCAAGAGTCAAGGAGGCACCCTCTCCCACTGTCGGTGCGAGGGTAATGGCTGGCCATCAATCCGCTGGAAAGAGAAGGAGAGACAGAAGAAGGGCTAGTCCGCGCACTCGAAGGTCGACCCCTGGTGCCGCCTCTACGACTCCGCATTCTGTGGTGCAGACGAGGCATAGGAGAACCAAGATGGAACCAAACAGTAGCAATGGCAGTAAAAAAGCAATGCGAGATGAGGCCAGAGGCCCGAGCAAGATGCCCATAATCCGACGGAAGCAGCGACTCTTTATGACCAGAGCACAGCTTCAAAAGAACCTCCCCTTCCAAAGATCGAGAGACCCCAGGCCTGTTAAAGCCAACACAGAACCAATTGAAATCAGAAGAGTGACCAGAGACCAGTTTGAGGCAGGTGCGGTGCGACTGAAGCAGCTTCTCAAGAGGCGCAACGCCTCCCTCCCATTTATCCTTCCCGCTCCTGCATCGAGAGTTCCCCATCCGAGTAGATGCATTGATGAGGGTCGAAGGCTCTAGCATGCTGAAGCATGTGAAGGAAATTAACATTGCAAAGAGTATGAAGTGAAAACCAGAACCTCTTGTTTCAATGCCGACGAGATCTGCAGATCGTAAATGCCAAGATCTGCCGAACGATATCCAAATATCCATCATGTCCTGGATGGGCAGGTGTCGACCCACCTCGCCGGACCCCTGTCCCATCATTTTAATCCGCTGGCTGTACACCCGCATCCGGGATACATAAGTCCATGTTAAACATAAAATTGGTTTTCATTTGAAAACTAAGAAGTGCAACTCAATGCTAAACATAAACAAAATTAGATAAATCACATACAACAACACACATTGCCCTCATTCTTTCAAACACTAATTTAATTAATTTTTCAATTAAATTTTGTTATTTTATTCTTAATCATATGTGAGTTGTAAAATACACTTTTCACACAACCATTAATTTAATTAAATTTTCAATTAAAATATTTTTTTAAATTTTTATATAATTTTCAAATTTTCTACTTTTACAACTGGAAATATTTGCATTTATGGTGGAAAATTTAACCAGAATGCATTGTGCCCAATATTTTCAATTATCTGAAAAGGACCATACTTGATAGGCCTTAACTTGTTACCTTCACCTTTCATCCTTTCTTTGCTGATGTAAAGCCATACTTGATCACCAACCTGAAAGTGCTCATCCACCCGACGCTTATCATGGCGCATTTTGTACTTATAAAAAGTAATACTTTGAAATATTTTTAATATATAGTAAATTTATTTAATATAATCTATTCCAAAAGTTAACATTATATATGAAGATATCTAACAAAGTAATAGTTACGAAAATATGATTTTGATGATGATGATGATGATGATTATGATGATGATTAACGTCCACTACGACCAATGTGGTCTATCAGACATCAAGAATGGAAAAATAATCTAATTTTGATTCTTCAAGATCTTGTTTCTATGATAAAAAAGAAGGGAAAGAAGCGCTCCAAAATCACTATAGTTGGGTTTACTTGATAAGTAAATAAGATTGGAAGTGTGGCAGATGTTATGGAATTGAGAGTGGATATGAGTAAGAGTCGAGCAGTCTCAAATGAAGTGTTTTTCATCTTCCACCCTCTTAGTATTGCAATAGATTCTATCATCCTAGCAAGTCTTCGGAGTAGACCACCGCTCGGTTTCAATTCGAAGTTCATGAGAATTAGTTCTTATCTTGTTTCTTAATCCTCACCACCTTCTGCACAGAACCCCTCTCCCACTTAGGATTTTCCTCTATATCCTTTTGGAAAGGTAACTGCCATAACTATCTCAACCTCTTTTCCCTAGGTTCTTGGAATAGTTACCAAATAGTTACTTTCTCTTTTAACTCAAGGAAATTATTAAATTAATCTCTTCAAACAAAAGGTTTTGTATTAAAGTATCATTAACGAATCCCCCCATCATTATTCATTTAGAGTGTATCATAACAATTTTATATAATAACGAGTAAATTAAAAACAGGTGGTTACAACATAATAAGCTTTCCAACCTCCAATAATCCTTTTCTGGATGTTATAATTCTAGTTGAGCTCATGAGGAAAGTCAATACACAAATATTTATAAGAATAAACTTGCTCTAAGCAATGATTATCATAGAAGAAACTACCATGGGTGATTTCATGGCTTTAGTCTTGTTAATTTTCATACTCCATAGATGAAACTACCATGGGTGATATTTTTGGATTTAATGGTCATTACTTTAGTCTTGTGATGTGTTATACCCATCTTGGAGCAGTAGACATGAAGTGAATACTTGATGGGAAGAATACTAGATTATAATTATTAATTGGCAACTTAATAATTACCATTTTTAAAAGTTAAACTTTTAAAATGTTAAACATTATAAATATTTATATGTATTTAACTTTTAAATATTGAGGATGAACCACATTAGATGGTTGGAAACCAAATCATGATAATGTGATTAATGTGAAAGATATTTTTATAGAAAATTTTTCTATTATTTGTTTAAATATTGAAATTTTTTATTTTTTGGTATTTTTTTTGGTTAATTTTAATTAAAACTCAGCAAAAGTTTTTAAAAATTGATTTTAAATTGTCTAATTTGTAGAATTTGATTGCCTCCAATTTTTTTGAAGGTGTTGAATCTATTTCTGAATTCAAAATTACATTTTAAACAACAAAAACTTATAATTTTGTTTCAAATTGTATTGTAAAATTTGGATGAAATAAACTATTTAATTTCTAAATTAAAATGCACCAAATTATATATATATATATATATATATATATTATAATTTTGGTTATTAGAAATTATTATTATATCTAATGCCATCCATGGAGAAATTAAGAAGATTACTTGTTATCACTTCTTTTCTTGCAGCAATGCAACTGTGTATTATTTATCCTGCTTAATTTGATTGGAGGAACATTTTCAGGGAAGTGAAGGAGAGTTCGACTAGTGTAAACCTGAAGGCATTCTCTGTTGGAATTTCTGATAATTCCAGAACAAACACTAAGAGAATGATACTCTCTTGAACACAGAGATAAATAAAAAAAAAATCTTATGATAGACAGAGATGGCACAAAAACTTTCTACTATTTCATAAACATAAAATTATTACAAAAAAAATTTCTTTCCACTGCTTGGAGATTACAAAATGACACTAGTTCGACACACAGTGTCCAAACAGAATTTCTCCTTAAAAGGTTCACACGGTGCTCTCTCTGTTCTATCCTTTTTCTAATCCTGCAAGCTCTTGGTCTTCAACACACTGCTGTGTATTTTCAACTATTACACTCTTATTACAATAAGCCTAGAAGATTTCTTTATAAGTGGCGCAGCACTATTCGAATAAAAATAAAATAAAACAAACTATATAACATATATATTATAAACTTAGAGTTTATAATATATATATCCGCTTATATATATTCAAAGTTAAAACTTTTTCGCATGGATTTTATAACATAAAATAAAACAAAAGACTTTGCCACATGAGACAATAACCATAGTTTAAAACTATAGAACCTCAGATTTCAAAAACAATTAAACCAAATCACATTTGAAATTCACGTCACAAATCTTCATGAGGTCACCAAGGTATGAAGTTGCGTGAACACCATTTGATTGGCCAGCACTGGGACCCGCCCAGAATTCAAAGACTTATGAACTGGAATTTATAACAAATTCACGTAACAAAAATGACCAGTGACATCATGGAAAATTGTTATGCAAAGATTTATGAAATTAGATTTATAACCTGCTTCGGGTTTGGTTTTGAGGTTTGCTAACTCAACTTCAAACCTACGCGAAAAACTCTGATCGGTCCACGTGCTAGCTGAGCTGGTAGTGGGACCTGTAGCTGTGATGGCTAGTGGGGACTGCCAATTACGTAGCCTCATTCAAATATTAAACTGGCATGAAAAACAAAAGACTCTGTTTCCCAAAAAATTATAAGGGCTTTAAACCCGAATGGACAATTCATCAAAATGGAAATTTTGGTGCTGTGGTTAGAAACCATGAAAACAAAATTAGAAGGTGGATGTTGCAGAGCAGTAAACCACTTCTGCACAACCTCTACTACAGGTGTACTTGTCTTCGGTTGAAATTAAAATTTCAACACTCCCCCTTAAGTTCAACTTCTGGGTTATCTGTCATACCCATGAATTTCCTCAAATATTCAAAACTTTTCTACCCCAATGGTTTTGTTAGTATGTCTGCAAATTACTCCTATGTTCTACAATGTTTCAAAATAATTTCTCCATTGTCCACTAGCTCCCTGATGTAGTGAAACTTGGCATCTATGTGTTTCGTTCTTTTATGAAACACATAATTATTTGACAATGCTATAGCTGAGCTATTTCATAATATTTCACTGTGCTTTTTATTTTTTCTTGGCATAAATTCCTCAACATTATTCTCATCCACATTGCTTGACATGTTGTTGTTGTAGCTGCCACATACTCTGCTTCTGCTGTAGATAATGCCACTATTGGTTTTTTTTTAGAAGCCCATGAAATATCTCCTGAACCCATATGAAAAACATAACCAGATGTACTTTTCTGGTCATCAATACTTCCAGCCCAATCACTGTCAGTATATCCAATTAACTCAGAATTTTCTGAAGTAGTATACAAAATACCATACCTCATAGTTCCTTTCAGATACCTCAGAATTCTTTTCGTTGCTTGCCATTGTACTTCTTTTGGCCTCTCCATAAATCTAGAAATTAAACTAACAACATGCATAATATCATGTTGGGAAAAATACTAAGAGGGGGGGTGAATCAGTATTTACTGCATATTCAAAAAATTTTACTTTTTCACTCTCTAAAAACCATATGCTACTTTCCTGATACAGACTTGCGTATATACGCGGATACCCTTTACGAAACTCGCGTATACACAGAGATCTAATTATGTCATTAATTCTTCACTTATATAATTCCATCATTCATTCATCAGATGTTTAATAAACAGTAAACATGTGCAGTAAGAACAGAATAAACCATCACACAAAGCATCACACATGAACACCAGGATTTTTAGGTGGAAACCCAAGTCGGGAGAAAACCACCGCTGCAGTTGCTCAGCCTTCAATATTTATTATAGAGAAAACATCTTACAACATATGTGCTGGTGCAGACTCCTACCAGCACGCAGGCACCCACCTGCGCTCGTTTACCAGCCTCTCCTGGAAGGGAGCTCCAACCCCCTGACTCATTTACCAGCCTCTCCTGGAAGGGAGCTACGGCCCCCTGACCTCGTTTACCAGCCTCTCCTGGAAGGGAGCTACAACCCCCTGACTGAAGGCTACAACCCTCAACACCTCTATGGACCAGGTTTCATCAATTTTCACACTGGATCCAAAGCTTCCTTTAGGACACAACTTGCAGGCCTCGTTTCATCATATTTTCAGACTGGACCCACTCCATACATTTAAGCACAGTCAAACATGAAACTGATACGTATAACTCACTGACAGATATCAGTAAACCAGCAAAACAGATCAGACATTTCTTACCACAGACTTCATCAAACCTTAGTTTGCATACGCGCTTTCCTTTCTCTGATGTCGCGTATATACGCGCTTCCGTTCACATAAACCAGTGTATACTTCTGTACATATTATAGAGCTCATTTCATTGCGCATACGCGCTTTCTCTTCAGCAAAGCCGCGTATATATGTGCTTCCTTTGCGGTGAACTAGCGTATAGATCTTCAACCATTATAGAGAAGCATACTTCTTAAGATCAGATATTCAGTTTAGATTTACCCTTTTACTTCAGACAGATGTTCGCCTCATCTCAGATCTAAGCCTTCCATAAACAGATCTAGCAGATACAAAATACATTCCAGATCTAGATTCCCTTCTTCATCATTTATTTATTGGGGCATCATAGATTCATATCTATCATCAAACCTTTACCCTTTCACAGAGAAGTATTCATTCAAGCTCAGACATCTTGCACCCACACCCATGATTTGCACAATGAATTTCTTCTCCTTATATAGGTTTACCATTTTTCAATACCATGAGCCAAAACCACATTACTTCCGATGGTATTCCTGGACGGGGTCATTTAGACGAATCATTACCCAATACAATGGGTCAATACCATGGTGGTTACCCCTGGTTTTGCACTTTATGAGCGCTTTTGCCCATACGCGACTTGGCACGTTGTTTCCCGCGTGCATACGCGACTTCTCCTAGATAGATCCGCGTATGCCTTGAGACATAATCTTTTCACCATAGAATTAGCACATGCTGAATTCCTTTCTTCATTGCCTTCTGTACTCATTGTAGATACATCAGATTTAGTTCATGAAGACATATTCTATCGAGCACAACTTCATCAAGTAAGTTGCCATCATCTTCATCAAGTGGGTTGCCATTCAAGGACAACACTCAGCATCATATTGCTAACAAACATCATTTCATAATAGATTTGAATCATTTACCAAGTCCATCAGGTCAAGAATAACGTCATTAGGTGGTTTGCCATCAAGAACAACACATGTCAACAGTCACATGTTTTCATCTTCATTCAGTGGGTTGCCATCAAGGACAACACTCTGCATCATATTGCCAACATATCAGGCCTAGCTGCAATCAAGTACATAAGGCTGCCAACTATGCTCTTGTACAAACTAGGATCAAAATCCTTGTTGTTGTCCTATTTTCTGAGTTTCAATCCCATTACTGTAGGAGTAATTGCTGCATTGCAATCCTGCATGTTAAATCTTTCCAAAACTTCATTTACATATTTAGCTTGAGAGATAAATATTTTATTTTCATTTTTCTCTACTTCTATTCCTAAGAAGTATTTTAGAAATCCCATATCATTCATCTCAAATTCATCCTTCATGACTAATTTAAAAATTTCAATGAGGTAATCATCATTACTTGTAAAGATCACACCATCAACATATAAAACAACAATCATCATCTTACCATGTTTCTCCTTGATGTATAATGTGGGTTCTCCTTCACATTTTTGAAACCCATTTTCCAGTAGATAGGAATCTATCCTAGTGTACCATGCTCTTGGTGCTTGTTTCAACCCATAAAGAGCTTTCTTCAGTTTGCAAACTTTGTGCTCTTGGCCCTTTTTCTCATAGCCTAGAGGTTGTTCAACATAAACCTCTTCAATTAAAACTCCATTTAGGAAAGCTGATTTTACATCCATTTGGTAAACTTTCCATTTCTGTTGTGCTGCTATGGACAACACTTCTCTAACTGTTTCCATTCTTTTAACTTGTGCAAACGTTTCCTCATATTCTCTTCCATGTTGCTGCTTGTATCCTTTGACAACAAGTCTAGCCTTTTGCCTTTCAATCTTACCTTTAGCATTTCTTTTGGTCTTTTAGACCCATTTCACTCCAATCACTTCTTTTTCTTTTGGGAGTTCAACCAATTCCCATGTTTTTCTTTTCTCTATGGCATTCATTTCTTCATCCATAGCATCTATCCATTTCTTATCTTTTATAGCTTCTTCAAAATGAATAGGATCATCTAATGACAATATAAAGCAAATAAAGAGTTCATACCTTCATTTGTTGCCTCTTTCTCATAAATCTCATTTATATTTCTGAATCTTGTTCCTCTTTCATTTGGTGTACATGTGCTTGAAGAAGCACTTGAATCTACTTCTTGTGGTGTGCTTGGAGAAGCAGTCTCATTTCTTCTCAAGGGTGTTCTTACTCCAGCTTGTGGTGTCCCTTGCTATCCTTGTGTTGGTGGAGGTAGTGGTGCTAATGATGGATGTATTTTAGCCATCTCATCCTCATTTTCATCATGAGACAAATAGCTCTTTACATTGACTGTTTTCTCAATGCTTCCATCCCAAGCTTCTTCTTCAATAAACTGAACATCTCTGCTCACAATAAAATTCTTGGTGGATGGGTTATACAACCTATAAGCTTTGGATTCCTCACTGTATCCAATAAAAATACACTTCTCCCCCTTGCTATCCAACTTCTTTCTTAACTGATCTAGAATGTGTTCATAAGCCACACAACCAAAAACTTTCATGTGGGTGACACCTTGTTTTATCACACTCCATGCCTCTTCTGGAACTATATTCATCACTGATTTTGTTGGGCATCTATTTAGTACATATGTTGCACAATGTACAGCTTCAGCCCAATATTCATTTGGCAGATGTTTTGCCTTTAGCATACTCCTTACCATATCCATGGTTGTTCTATTTTTCCTTTCAACAACTCCATTTTGTTGCGGTGTATAACTTGCTGTAAATTGCTTGTGTATGCCATTTTCTCTGCAAAAACGTAGAAATTATTTAGAGATATACTCACCTCCTCTATCAGTTCTAAGAACTTTAATATGCTTCCCACTTTGGTTCTCAACAAGTGCTTTAAAGTGGCACAATTTTTCAAACACTTCACTTTTATATTTCAAGAAATAAACCCATGTTTTTCTTATGTAATCATCAATAAAAGTCAGCATATAATGGCTGCTTGCAAGTGATGGTGTTTGCGTTGGTCCAAACAAATCTGAATGGAAAATTTCTAAGGGTGCCTTTGCCCTTATGCTTTTTCCTGATGGAAAACTTTCCCTGTGTTGTTTACCCAAGAGACATCCTTCACATAGGTTGTCCGGTTTCTCAATCAATGGTAATACCCTTACCATTCCTTTTCTGTGCAACAAGTTCAGACCTCCAAAGTTGAGATGTCCAAATATCAAATGCCATAACCATATTTCATCCTTTGCTTCTCTTTGGAATTTCTCTTGTGTTGTTGCTGCCATTTCTTCTCCTTTCTTCAAATATACTCTCATTTTGAGAGGGAACATTTTGTTCCTTGCCATCCTTACTTCTGAAATACATTATTTTCTTGGTGGTTTATCGATGATGGTGCATACATCATCTTCAAAGAAAACATTGTAGCCATTTTGAATGAGTTTCCCAATGCTTAAAAAATTACATTTCATACCTGGTACATAATATACATCACATATGCTCTTCTTTTCTCCTTTCTATGTCAAGACATTTACTATGCCTTTTCCTGTGATAGAAACCTTACTATCTGTCCCCAATGTGTCTTGAGACTTCACATTTTCATCTAACATAGAAAACATAGCAATGTTTCCAGTCATATGGTTGCTACATCTTGAATCTAGAAACCATAAATCTTCACTCTTTTCCTCAGCCATATTACATGCTAAAAACAATTTATCTTGGCTGATATTTTCTCTAGTAATATTGGCACTGGGTATATTACCCATGTCATTCTACTTCTTCCTACATTCATTGGCATAATGGCCATAGTTCTTATAGTAATGACATTAGACTTGGGATTTATCATACCTTTTTCCATGTGCTTGATTTTGTCCACCTTGCCAGCTGCTACCTTGGCCTTGGTTCTTATTTTGATTGCTGCCCCTTCCTTGAGTATTTACAGGGTTGTTTCTTCCTCCTCTATTTTGGCTTCTGCCTCTACCTTTTCCTCTATTGTATCCTCTGCCTTGACCTCTTCCTCTTCCAAAGGACATTTAGGTCTTGAAGGCATGCTCCAAATACGAGTTTTCATTTCTACCCAATCTTTGTACATGTGTCATCAGTGATGCATGAAGCTCATCAACTGAAAATTTTAAGAGCTCCTTTTTCTCTTCAATGGTTGTGACCATCACATCAAATCTTGAGGGTAAGCTCCTCAAAAATTTCTCCACTATCCTTCTTCGTTCAAGTGTTTCTCCATGAGATATTATCTGTGTGACCATCCCAATCACATGTGTGAAGAATAAGTCTATGTTATCAGACTCTTTCATGCAAAGAGTCTCAAAATCTCTCCTTAGAAATTGTAGCTTTGTTGTCTTCACCTTCTCCATACCTTGATAAGCTATTTGGAGGGTATCCCATGCATCCTTGGACCTCTTAGCTGCTTCTATCCTTGGAAATATACTTTCATGCACTGCTTGATAGAGAAAGAAGAGGGCTTTTGAGTCATTCTTCTTATTACTCTTCAATAAGTCTTTTTCTGCCTGTGACAAGGCATTAAAAGCTTGCTCATCTACTGGTTCTTCTATATCATCTTCAACAAGCTCTCATAAATATTGAGGGGAAAATAGGGCTCTCATGGTGATTTCCCAACAGTCATAGTTCTTCCCATTAAACTGTGGGATTTTAGTATTTCCAATACTCGTGCTTGTGATGGCTACAGACATTTCTAGCACACTGAACTATGCTATAAATCTTGACTATGATTTTTTAATAAAATAATTGTCTTCAAACAGTAACACAAACTCTATTTTGAGAAATACCTTGGATTTTAGCTGAGCCTTCACACTGCTGGAGAAACTGCTACAACAAAAAATCCTTCCTTAAGCTTCTTTGACACCTTCAAAGAGCTTGGACTAGCTCTGATACCATGTTGGAATTTCTAATAATTCCAGAACAAACACTGAGAGAATGATACTCTCCTGAACATCGAGATAAATAAAAAGAATTTCTTCTGATAGACAGAGATGGCACAAAAAATTTCTACTATTTCATAAACATAAAAGTATTACAAAAAAATTTTCTTTCCACTGCTGGGAGATTAAAAAATGACACTAGTTCAACACACAGTGTCCAAACAAAATTTTTCCTTAAAAGGTTCACACGGTGCTCTCTCCGTTCTATCCTTTTTCTAAGCCTGCGGGCTCTTGGTCTTCAACACACTACTGTGTATTTTCAACTATTATACTCATATTATAATAAGCCTACAAGCTTTCTTTATAAGTGGCACAACATTTTTTGAATAAAAAAAATTAAAACAAACTATATAACATATATATTATAAACTTATAGTTTATAATATATATATCCACTTATATATATTCAAAGTTAAAACTTTGCCGCGCAGCATTTATAACATAAAATAAAAAAAAATACTTTGCCGCATGAGACAATAACCATAGTTTAAAACTATAGAACCCCAGATTTCAAAAAAAATTAAACCAAATCACATTTGAAATTTGCGTCACAAATTTTCATGAGGGCACCAATGTCTGAAGTTGCGTGAATTCCATTTGATTGGCCAGCACTGGGACTCGCCTGGAATTCAAAGACTTATGAACCGAAATTTCTAACAAATTCGTGTAACAAAAATGACCTGTGATGTCATGGAAAATTGTTATGCAAAGATTTATGAAATTGGATTTATAACCTGCTCCAGGTCCGATTTTGAGGTTTGCTAACTCAACTTCAAACCTACGCGAAAAACTCTGATTTGTCCACGTGCTAGCTGAGCTGGCAGTGGGACCTGCGACTGCGATGGCTAGTGGGGACCGCCAATTACGTGGCCTCATCCAAATATTAAACTGGTGCGAAAAACAAAAGACTATGTTTCCCAAAAAATTGTAAGGGCTTTAAACCTGAATGGACAATTCATCAAAATGGAAATTTTGGTGTTGTGGTTAGAAACCATGAAAACAAAATTAGAAGGCAGTTGTTGCAGAGCAATAAACCACTTCTGTACAACCTCTGCTGCAGGTGTACCTGTCTACAGTTGAAATTAACATTTCAACATTCTCTAAGGTGGCTAGCGTAGGGGGAAATGTGATTGTAGTAGATGCCAATGGTAAAGGTCAATTTAGTATGGTTCAAGCCACCATCAATTCGTTTCCAGCGAATAACAAGAATCCGGTGAAGTCAATCCCGACACTTATAAGTAAGTAATTAGAAGAGGTAAGTTTCTTTGGTAAGGAAATGAATCAAGCGCTGGAACAACAACATGAAGTAATTATAAATTCCATCTTGGAAATCTGTTTTGTCAAGGAAGATTAATCTAATTGATGATTAACTAGTAATGTCAAGATACAGAGCTTTTATGAATATCTGAAACTGAAATATTTGTTCCTTATTTAATTATTCACCTTCCAGGGAGAGGGTGAAAATTCCTGTAGGTAATTCATTCATAACTCTGGCTGGCTCCGGCGCCAGAACCACCATCATCACTGCGAACGCAGAGGCGAAATCGAGCGGCGAGACATTTTTCACGGCAACGGTCAACGTACTTGCTTCATATTTCGTAGCGAGGGATATCAAAATTGAGGTAATTATCACATGTCGTTAAAGTAGATCATTATGAGAGGGGTTGATTTAATGAAAATATTAATGATGCAGAATTCATATGTTCATGGTGACTTGAGCGGAAATAATCAAGATGTGGCGGTGAAGATTTCGGGAGATCGTTGTGCATTTTACAATTGCAAATTTCTAGGGTTTCAAGACAACATGTTAGACAACACTGGGAAGCATTATTTTAAAAACTGTTACATTGAAGGTTCCGTCTGTTAAAGAATGTAATCCCAACCACCTACTAGGTGTCGAAACCATCAGTCCAAGTGTCTAGTTTAGTTTCTAATTAGTCCAGTTTAGTCCAGTTACACTACAGTCATTTATTGTTGATGTTCCCAATGTAATCTATTTAATTATTTCAGAATCTTGAGATGAGAAATCCTTTGCTCCACTTCATTTTAGTTTTTCAATTCTTTTCATGGTATCAGAGCTAGCTTGCACAAGCCTCCCGAGAGAGCAGCAATAGAGCCAAGTGCTAACGGTCGCGTTAAGTATCAACTACTTGCACAGATTGCAAATGGCACGGGTCCAGAGTAGATCATATACATTAACGATAACATGGGATAAGAGCTTCATTACCTGTGTTAAGGGTATCATTCCTTGCTGCTGGCTTCCAGCAAGAAAATTGACACGAAAATGTTGATAATGTTGAAGAAATTTGTAGAAAAGGACCAGGGTGGGATTCTGGATGGACATTTCACCTGTGCAAAAAGACAACTACGTTAATGGAACAAAATCCGTGTAACTGATACATGAAAGCCCAATTGAGCAAAGTTCAAGCCGAGAAGGAAGCGGATTGAATCGGTTTTATAAAGGTATTGTGATATTTTGAAGAGGAGGTTTGCCAGAATTTTTGTTGATTTGTAGTTAACACTCAAAAATGGGAAAAGCCAAGATGCTAAAGAGAAAATAGAAGATGTTTGAGATCTTTTTAGATCCGGAAATAAAGAGGCAAAAAGACGCCTATGCGTTAAAATGCATAAAATAATCTGTCGATGACAAAATTCTCCCTCTGATTTCAGATGCCAAGACAGCGAAGGAGGCATGGGATACCCTTGAGAGATGTTTTGGTACAAGGGGGAGCATTCAAGTTGAATATGAAGGTGGATCTGTTGTAGCAAATCTACAGCGAGATGAAGAGTCAGAAGAAGCAGAGAGAGAGCATGAAGATGCTTGTGAACCCCACTGTCCACAGCTACATGTGGATGATGATTTGATTGTTCCAGCAATAGAGCTTGCTAGCGAAGAATTGATGACACCAGAAACATGGCTTGCTGAAGAATATTTGATGAATCCAACAACAGAGATTGCTGATGATGTTTTGATGATTTGACCAACAGATCTTGCTGATGAATATGTGATGATTCCAGCAACATAGCTTGCTGATGAAGCCTTGATGATTCCAACAATAGATTTTACTGATGATGACTTGTTGATTCCAGCAACACAGCTTGCTGATGAAAATTTTATGGTTGATGTAAACTTTGATAATGAATTTTTGGCTAATGATGACTGGCTGCAGATGATGCAACAAAAACATTATATCGAAATGATGTTATTCAATGATAAAAACCCACTCGATTCAGTGGAAGACAACCTAATTGCAGCAACACTAGTTAGTGAAGAAGAGGCAAAGACAGGGATAGAGACAAAGACAAAGGAATATGCAGCAAAGGAAGTGCAACAACGGAAAGCTCTCATTGCAGAGCAGAAGGAAGAAACAGAGAAAGAAGAAAAGACAGAAACAAAGAAAAAATTTTGCAAAGAGAAAGAAGAAACAAAGAAAGAGGCAAAGAAGGAAGTGCAACAACATAAAGCTCTCACTACAGAGAAAAAAGACCAAAACCAATGTCGTTCTGAAAATATTTTGAATTCTAACATTCATTTTCAGTGTGCAGGTATAGGGAATGATTATGAAAAAGAGTTGAAATTTCTGGAAACATGGCTTGCAACACCATTTCTAGTTGAGGTCTACAGAGAAGCTGTAGATATGAATGTTGAAGACAACATGCATGATGAAAACATGAATGAGATTTTCATGCATTGGAGTTATGAAGAAATAAGATATTATTCTAATCTTATGTTGCGGCAGATTGATGATGAAAAGCGCTTCAGTATGTGGCAGCAACCCACATTTCTTGAAGAATTTTAGGGCATGCTTAGACAACCTGGAATATTAAAAGACCTGCACCAGCAAATCAAGAAACTGATGTTTGAAGGATACAACAAAGTGAAAAATCTGAAGCAATTTAGAGGCTATAGAATTTGGAAAAAGAGAAGGAAACTAAATCTAGTTTAAGTCAATTTTTAAATTGTAAGCCTCGCTGAGACATAGACCAGCAGGTATCTTAATTAAATTTTTTATGTCGTTGTAATTAAATGGGAGTGTTAAAGAATGTAATCCCAACCACCTTCTAGGTGTCGAAACCGTCATTCCAAGTGTCTAGTTCAGTTTCTAATTAGTCCAGATCAGTCTTGTTGAACTACAGTCATTTATTGTTGATGTTCCCAATGTAATCTATTTAACTATTTCGTAATCTTGACATGAGTAATCCTCTGCTCCATTTCTCTTCAGTTTTTCAATTCTTGTCAGACTTTATATGTGGAAATGGGGAATCTATGTATGAGGTACAAATCAAATCATGAACAGTACTATTTTGATTGTTTTTTTTCACGTTTCATAGTCTGCTAGCTCATAAATATTAATGCAATTGGTGATGGCATGGAAGAGCTGCGAACTTACGGCGTATTTATGGCTCAGAAGAGAATGTCCCCGTCGGAAGACACAGGCTTCATCTTTTCAAATTGAAAGTTAACGGGCAAAGGAAAAAATTATCCGGGCAAGCCCTCGGGACCTTACTCCACAGTAGTGTTTGCTAACACTTACATGGAGGACATTATCTACCCAGCAGGATGGCAATATTGGGATAAGGACTTTTACAAACGAAAGTAGGTCATTTTCGATTATGTTATGAGCATTCATCTATCCTCACACCTCCCTCCCTTGCATTAATGTTATTGTTTTCATCTGCTTTGCTTTCTCTAATGTGAAGGACTGTCAGTTATGGCGAGATCCAAAATATTGGTCCTGGAGCATCGCAAAAACAACGAGCTCCCTGGTCCCAAAAACTCACTACTCGAGAACAGGTCACAAAGTATTTGACCATCGACTACATTGATGGGAGTACCTGGATTAAACAATAGGGCATCAATGTCGTTTATATTGCAGCATAACTAGAACAGAAGAAGAGAGTGACAATCACTCCTCTTCTGAAACTTTTGTACCTTTTCATCTTCATCGTAAATTTATATATAAATCCATTTCTGATAATGTCGCTCTTTTTCCAACGACTCCAACTTTCATGTGTCTCTCTATTTTTTTAATTTCGTTGCGTTTGCAACGACTCCGACTTTGATGTGTCTCTTTATTTTTTAATTCCATGTATGATACCAGATTATTCATCTTTATTGATGAAATCAACTAATTCTGAAATATTAAGCTTAAATTAAATAATTAAATGTATCCTGAAATTTTGAAAAAAAATCAGAGCAATGTATCAGTAAGATTAAATTAAATGTAAAAATTCTCTGGCTGCATATCCACTAAAGCCCTGATTTGGCTTTAATTTAACTCAATTTTTATGAGGAGATCAAATATAATGAAAGCATATTGTTCAGACCAAACTCCTTTAATATTAACAACAACTTTAGCTAACCAAATTTAAGCACTCTTCTTCCCTTTATAAGTGTACAAATTCTCTCATTACATATCCACTAAAGTCTTATTTGGCTTTACTTTAATTCAAGATCAAATATAATGAAAGCATACTATTCCTTTAATATCAGCAACAACTTTAGCTAACCAAATTTAAGCACTCTTCTTCCCTTTATAAATGTACAAATTTTGTGGCTGCACATCCACTAAAGCCTAATTTGGCTTTAATTTAATTCAATTTGTATGAGGAGATCAAATATAATGAAAGCATACTATTGATATCAAACTCCTTTAATATCAATAACAACTTTAGCTAACAAAATTTAAGCACTCTTCTTCCCTTTATAACTCCTCTCCATCACTCTTCATGACACCTCTATTAATTCCTTGCCTTCGAAGAAACACCTTAGCACTTTATCTCTCTCGTACTATGGTAACATGCACCTCCAATATTACACCCTTGATTGTAATTTATATCTTAGCCTTACTCCTTAACTGTAATGTATATCTTAGCCTTACACAAAACAACACATTCAAATAACATGTTTGTTTGTTCTCATATTTGTGGTAACATGACATCATAGATATGGAATTCATTGTATTTGCACTCCAAATCATATTAGAGACATTTAGCTTCCCATGCACCTTTTTTTATCCCATTGTAATTTTTTCTTATTGGTAGATAGTCTGCAGCATTTCTTATGCTTCTTTCTCTCTATCTGAACATATCTATATCTCTTCAAATCCATTACTTTTCCATTCTCCCTCACTATCCTCATCAAGGGAGAAATAATACATGTGAGCATCTCATTCGATTTGGTCTCTCGTTTGAATTTTTCTCTATCTTGAAGACATCCTGTTCAAACTCTCAACTACAAATATTGCCTCTAAACGAACCTGAGTGTTGTTTTTTAAAGAAAGCATTGTTGGGTCTTGCTTCATTCAATTTCCTAGTGATCTCCTTTGAAGCACTATTTCCACTCTCATATAATATCCCGCATGTAGACTCTCTCTTGAAATTAAAGCACTCTTCTTAGCTAACCAAATTTAAGCACTCTTCTTCCCTTTATAAATGTACAATTTTTTTGGCTACACATCCACTAAAGACTAATTTAGCTTTAATTTAATTCAATTTTTATGAGGAGATCAAATATAATGAAAGCATACTATTCAGACCAAACTCCTTTATATCAACATGTTGAAGTCTCGAAAATCGCTGCTACAACATTGGGGGATAACCACCCGGTCCGGACCTTAATACAACTCCTTTTCCATTTATGATAGTGGCTCCGACTGGTTTAACTAGGTCCAGTTACCTTTTCCCTATCGCTATTGGTTTACGATGTATCGTTAACTACCAATAGACAGGGATATCAGATCAATTCTTCTTGCTGATCAGGTAAGAGAATGACCCTTAAGCTGATTTGGGTTCAGCCAAACCACAACTAAGATTTTGCCTCTTTGAGAAGAGGACTTAAAAGAATGTAGAAATTAATCTAAATGCAAACTTATTCTATAATGCAAGCAAAAGAAACTAATCTAAATCCTATCTCAATTAGGTAGATATAAATCTATCCCAACTAAGAGCAAGATAATTAAGTAATGAGGATTAAAATATGTCTGGCTTTAAATTAATGTCAAGCTAACGAAGAAATTCAATTTAGCTCACATTTGTGAGTACCAAAACATATTCTATTGAGACCATTTGACTGAAATAATAAATCAACAACACGTCGGAGGAAATTCACAAAAATGATATTGATTATCAAATCAATCAAGCCAATAATTAAACAATAATATGTGGAAGAAATTCACAACATATTATTATTTAAAAAATCAGTTTTGTAAGACAGATTTCTGAGCAAATTGTTACTAAAAAATCAGAGTTAAATCCATAAGAACAGAGATACATAACAATTTGAGACAAATTATCCATATCAACAGAAATGCATAAACATGAATAAAATGAAACAACAATTTTATTAACATAAAAATGAAACTGGTATTTGATACAGAAATGCCAAAAATACCATTTAATTGATTCCGCTTCTTTGATCCTGGTCTCTAACAGTACTTTACATTACTTGAATTTCTGCTTTCAAGACTAGAGCTGCAGAAATGCAAACTCTGCTCATCATGCATAATTCAAGACATAAAGAAAAACCCTCAATAATTTTCAGATCTGAAATTCCACTCCTCCCACCTACAACTCTAAATTCCTATTACAGAAATGCTTTTAGAAGTCTGGAATTGCAGAGGAGAGCAGCCTCTATTCCATTCTGCAATCTGCTATTTATAATATTTGCAAAGGAATTATTGAGATGAAAGTTTGTTGAAGAAAATCTGCCCAATCACTTTTATTTGCTCAAAAATTCCAATCTTTTAATTGCTGGAGCATTCTCATTGATTAAGATCTTTTCTTCATATCTCTTCTACTGTTTTCCTGCAAAAAGAAATCAAAATGAATTAAAATGTAACAATAAAATCAAAATACCATTTCTGGCATTAAAACAAATCCAATCAAATTTAATTTAAATAAATCATTGAAAATAAAATATAAGCTCTCTATTGATGCCTAGGATAGTTTAATTGGCCAAAGATATCATTGATGAGCGAATCTACAATTAGAAGAGGCTTGGAAAAATGAAAATGCAGAAAATAAATCAGAAAATTGATTTTGCTTTAGAAATTCGGAGCTTAATTTTCTGCATGATTTTTGACCCAATTAATGACCAAATCTATTAGTGGAACCTCCTCAGAAATTTTCTCCTTGATTTTATCTTTCCAATGAGCCGTCTTGGGCCTCATTTGGCCAAGTAAAACTCATTCTATGAGCCTCCAAAGTTGATGAGTCAAATCTGGCATAAATCTGGAAATTCTGTTTGCTGGGCTAAAATCAGAATTTTTAATTAGAAATTTAATCCTAAATTAGATTATAATTATCTAATAATTAATTCTAAATTAATTATTAACTAACTAATATATGCAATTAATTCTACTTAATTATCACGTAATTTAGAAATTAATTAAGTTACAAAATTAAATTAATATACAAATGATTTGAAAAAGTTAATTTAAATATAATTAATATTATAATTCAAATTATATTAACATTATAATAAATATTATAATTATAATATAATTATTATAATATAAAAATATAAAAATTAATTTACAAACCATTGGAATCAATCCACACCCATTATCCATTAAACAAACCATTGAAATCAATCCACAACCATTAATTCATAAACGTGAGATTATGGAGGGATATGGTGAGTGGAGTGTGAGGTGAGGGTGACGTGAGGTGAAACAAAAACTTTATATTAATTTTTTTTTTTACACATCGCATATCGCAAGAACTTTGGATCGGGGTTTTTCAAATGTGCATGTTCTAAAAATTGCGATGGATCCGAAATTGCGATATTGCGATATGCGATGGATCCGAAATTTGCTATTTGCGATCTGCGATGGATCTGAAATTTGTGATCTGCGATCTGCGACGGATTCGAATTTGCGATTTGCGATCTGCGATGGATCTGAAATTTGCGATCTGCGATCTGCGATGAATCTGAAATTTGTGATCTGCGATTTGCGACGCATTCGAATTTGCGATTTGCGATCTACGATGGATCTGAAATTTGCGATCTGCGATCTACGATGAATCTGAAATTTGCGATCTGCGATCTGCGACGGATCCGATGATGTAAAAAAAAAAAAAAAAAAATATTTTATTTTATTATATATATATATATTTTATATATATTTTCTAATATTAAGTTTTTCTAAACTACAGCTACTCTGAAAATAAAAAGAAAAAAAATAGCATTTTTAAACCAGTTGACTAAATGAGGCGAAACAAGCGTCAATGGGAGGCTTATAAAAAATCGATTCAATCAAAACAAGAATCCAAAGAAAATGAAAAATTAACAAAAGCGTAGGATAATCAACTAAAATAACAATCCTAAAAGGTGTTTAGCCAAAATTTTATAAAAAGGGTCCCCATTATTTGAAGCGAACAAGTCAAAAATGGGGGGGGTTGTGTTTTACCACAACACAACAACAACTTTAACTAACCAAATTTAAGCACTTTTCTTCCCTTTATAACTCCTCTCTGTCACTCTTCATGACACCTCTATTAATTCCTTGCCTTGGAAGAAACACCTTAGCACTTTATCTCTCTCTTACTATGGTAACATGCACCTCCAATCTTACTCCCTTGAGTGTAATGTATATCTTAGCCTTACTCCCTTGACTGTAATGTATATCGTAGCCTTACACAGAACAAAACATTCAAATAACATGTTTGTTCATTCTCCTATTTGTGCTAACCTAATACAATCATACCACTTACTCTCTGATACAATCATACCACTTATATCACGATGACAATTTTCTAAAGGATTAATTTTCTTACGGTTTCATTCTACATCAACCAAACACACAAATATCTAGGGAGTGCTCTTTGAATTTTTGAGAAATATATATTTGTGGTTTTAAGTGGATTTTATATAATTTGTATTGAATGACAATTTGGACGTATTTTTCTTACCTTTTATATGTTTTTATTGGTTGTCCATTGTTCCCGATGCACTCTTCTCTCTCCATTATTGGAGTGACATATACTGGAAAGGAAAGCTACCATGAATTTTTTATAAAGATCATATACACCCTTATCTTCAATGACATATGGAATGGTGTCTGTGATGGAGAAGATGACAATTCATCCCACACTAGATAGGGATATCTCCACATGGTAGAACAAGAATAACAAGGACTATGACCTCATTACTATTTCTCTAAGTGAAGAGGTGAGTCTTTAGATTATTCCTATTACAAATTCTTTTGATGCATTGAAAAATTTGAAAGATGTATATGACTCACACTCAAAACTAGAAGTATTTAAGTTTATGATCAAGCTCTTCAATCAAGAGTTGAGGGATGGTGACCCCTTGGCCGTAGCCTAAAAAAATAGAGCTATTGTGAATGATTTATAAGCCACTATAGTTAAAATGGACATCCCTCTCACAACATTTCTAAAGGCCCTCTATCCTACATATTCTCATTATCTTGAATCCTTACAAGCTAGTGCCAAAATAAACGACAATACTTTTGAAACTCTTGGGGATAATTTTGCATGACAAGCGAATGATTTTGTGAAGAGGGAGAAAACTTATCAATATCATAAAAAAATTGTGTTCCTTACAGAGAAAGAGAAGAATCAAACACAAGATTCTTCTAGAGGAAGAGGCATTAGAAGAGGACATAAAAGGAAGAAAAACATAGGCAACGAGTAAATATCATCAAGGAGGAAAATAAAACCTCCATCATATTCCATATAACAGAGATGGATATGATTCATCCACATGAAAAATCCCTTGGGAAAGAATCAAGAAATATTGAAAAGAAGAGAAAGGTAAAACACCAAATCCACGTAAAGGTATATCACCTAAATTTGCTCATTATACTATTACACATTTCAATATTGGAGTAACTAAAGATATCTTTCATACCTCATTTTATTCCTAAAATATGCATGGTTTCTTGATATAGGTGCAACCTGTAACATGACCTTCCAGAAAGACCTCATTGAAGACTTCAATTACATTCTAGGTGGATACGTATACTTTGCAGAAAACTCAAAGTCTCGAGCCATCTAGACTTGGTACCATCAAGCTTAAACTTCTTGAACTTCCTAACTTTCTTCCGCATGATGTAATCTACATTCTAGAGTAGTAGAGAAACTTGCTATTGACATTTTCCATCAAGGGCATTCCATTCACATCTCTGATGGAAATTTTGAGATAAATAAAGAATCATAGAACGCAGTTGTCATCAATGGAATAGAGGAAATTTTTTTAAAGCTACAAGGAACATCATCTCATGCATAAAATTCTCATTACAATGAAGGTACATTGTGATCTAGTCTTCTATCTCATCCAATATTTGGACATATTAATTATGATAGTTTTTGTTTTTTCAAAATAAAAGGAATTTCTAGTTATCCGACCATTCCAAGGAAATTTAAGCAATTTTATGCTTATATAATTAAGAAAACATAGGAAACGACCATTTCATGATTCTACTTCTAGAGCACGTAGAAAGATTGTATGGATTTATTGTTATTTGTGTTTCCCTTTGCATATTCCTTTTACCAATGCAAATAAATACATTATGAATTTTACTAATCATCAAACCATGATGTGTTAGGTATATTTATTGAGAAGTAAATGAGAATATTTTGAAACTTTCAAAAAAAAAAATTCATGGATTGAAATGATGTAGAATATCATATTGGATGTGTTCATAATGACATTGGAAAATAATATATAAAATGAATTTGAAAAATGTATTCACCAACATGGAATTCAACGTCAAAATTTTTTTCCATACAATACTCAACAAGAGTTTTAGCTATCTAAAATAATGAACATGACTCTCTTAAGTATAGTTCACTCGATGATGGTTTTAAGAAATCCTAAGCCAACATTCTAGGATTATGTAGCTATATGTGCAATATATAAAAAAAATATATGTCCATCTCATGCTCTAAAAAACAACTCTCCTTTTGAAATGTGGTATGGACACATTCCTTGGATAAGGCATCTTAGGATCTTTGGTTCCAACGGCTATGCCTTGATTCCTAGGGAGAAAAGAATCTAACTTGGTGCAAGGGAGTCAAATGTGTTTCTCCTTCGGGTGCTCATATAAAAATAGAGAATATTGTCTCTATTATGAGGTATATAAGAATTTTGTATTCTATATTGATACAATTTTTCTTGGATCTTCTAAGATTGCAATACGATTGAGGGGCAGTTTCATGATTGAAACAAATTTAGTCATGAATTTTTTTTCATGAATTTGACAATGAGATTCAACATATTCAAGGGGGGGATACCTATCCTATATCAATATATGAAATATCCTCTTGAGTCACTCTTTTTTTGGTGGAAAAATGTTATCTTTGTCATATGATAGATCTCCCTAGACTTGGGAGCCAAGTCTAGAACAAAACAAAAAAATACATAGAAACATTTCCTAATTTATCATAAATCATAGATGTAAGAAAGATTAATGGTTCATAACTTTTTTGAAATTATTTATGATGATCCTTGTTGTTTTTTGTTGTAGCTTTCATTTTCATTCTTAATGCTCCAAGAGGAGACCCGTAAAGACACAAACGTACAAATTATCTAACCATATGATACATAAATTATTCAACATTAACTATACAAGATCAATGGATCTAACAATCCCCATAATAATGAGTGTGGGAAGGAAATATTCATTTGTATTAAGAATGGAGAAAAGGAGAGAGCTACCACCAAGCCTTTATGTTGGAAGCTTCCTCCAAATGATCCTCGATTCCAACCTTGCAATAAAAAATTCTCCAATGGATACTTTGGCACCATGAAATTATAATCACATGAGTAAAAAATTCAACCTATTTTTATTTGGTTGTAATACCTTTATAGGAAAAGGTGGGGAAGTTGAGATCCAATGCCTAGACTAAGGTGGCCAAGGAACTAAAGGTTAAGGGAGTGGTGAGTTAAACTATGGTGGAGACAAGCACCATCCAATCTTAAGCCATTGATCCTAGCTCATTGTCTTATGTTCTAAGTGCTAAATTTTAAGGGAAAAACACAATTAAAATTCAATGTTATAAGCAAAAAAAACCAGTTAAGTGACAGTTAAAGAATTATTGTGTTATGGATGCACCAACTCGGTCTATTGATACAATCAAGGGAAGGATTTTACTTGGTGTAAAGCAAAGGATCTGATTTCCCATGGTAATTTATATATAGTATTATATAAAAGATAGAATTTAATATCATAATCACTTTATAACTGAATTAAAATTTAATGATATAATGTCTCCTTCATAAGCATTGGAGACGATTTCCTATTTCTCAGACAATTCTTCTTTCAAGAGCTCATTATCATCATCTAATTTGTCAGTAATCTTTTTCTTTTCATTTAAGTTATGTAAAAAAAATGTCTGACAATTGTTATGATGTGGTTGTTTGGTATAATGATTATGAAATAAGAAGAGTAGAGAATGAAAACCTAATAGGGAAAGCAATCAGGACCCTAAGCAACGTGTCTGTCTTTGGTGGCTTGAAATTAAACTATTGTTTAAGAAAAATACATGAAACCTAGTTATGGCACAGGAGGATGTGTGTAACACCCTCTTCCCACATCTACCCAAGTAACCAGCCAAGAGGGGTAAACTTGTGATGAGAGGCTAATATGATCAGAATCAACCTCCTAGGTGACCTTAAGGAAGTGGAATAAATGGAAACCTATAAGACAGACCTTGTACAACAAACATCACAACCCCAAGAGCCAACCCAAATATTTAGGAATCCTTCCCCTAGGTTCCACCGACCTTTTCAGATTTTCATCCTAAGGACGCATGCACGAGCCTGCAAGCAATCATCTATGAGGCTCTAGACACATACATATGCCCACATGCTAGCATTAAAAGACTAAATTACTCAGTTTTTTTCCATCATCCCCAAGATCTGAGCAACTTTTTTAGGCTTAGAACCAAGTGCAATGCACAAATTTTCCTAACAAGTTCATAGATGAATTATAATGACCAAACAGTGATATATTCATAAAAATGTCCATGAGGACTAAATTGGACCCCAACTAGCCATGACAAGAATTTCGTCAAACATGTCAGAAACATGAAAGCTATAGGTATAAATGAAAAAATAGAGCAAAGGGGTCTCATACTTATCTAAGAATTGCTACGAAGCATTTCTCCGCTACATCATTAGCTGCAATACAATATAATTAACCACAAATATATTGTGCATTCATTTACAATTAAAAACATGGGGAGAGCCATAAATAATCACTGTTAAAATACATGCTCATAAAAAACATAATAACAACAAAAATACCATGGATACAATGTCCATATAATCCAGATATAAACAATGCATTTATACGTAAAATACCAAAGGAATGAGCTTCTCATTAATGAATGTAGAAATCAACCGAAGATGGGACTACCACGTTCCACCCGAACATAGATTTGCTGAGCCAAATATCTCTTCAACAAATCACCCCTGTGCCATATTCCAAGCATGAATGTGGGAATCAAACCGAAAGAAACAACCATGAGATCCTGAGGCTAAACCACATCATCCTCATCAATATAAATCATGATTTACAATGATCCACACCAGATCACTAGGCCAACACAATAAACATGTCATAACCAGTTTTACACTGATCTCCACCTGATCACTGGGCCAACACAATCATGGATAACATCAGATTCTCTCGGACTACACCATGAGGATTTTTTGTGTCTCCTAGTCTCTTAGGCTTACTGCAATCCATAGTCCAAATCATGGATCACTAGGCCATAAACCGAGAAATAATCTCCACGCTTTATCGTATATCCCAATATGGGATTCCTAGTCCTGGTGGAGAGCACCATCCTCTCAGGATTTACAACAATCTAAATCTAGATCACTAGGCCCTAAACCAAGGCAACACATAAACCAGTTATATGTCATATCATTCAAGGATCCACCTCATTAATCTTTGAATCCATCAGGTAATCCAGCTAAACCAAAACATGAGAACTCCACAAAACCATGGTTATCCAAAAATGGAAAGGCTAGGCTGAAAACTCTATCACACCTCGAAAAACCCATGCCATGATAGAAAATAACCACATGCATTACCATGTGTGGAAAATCTAGCAAGGATAATGCACATGCAAATCGATACTCGCAAAGAACCCTATGGTAGTTTCTTGATCCTTCCCTTTGTTGCTTGCTCCTTTCATTCATCTTTCCTTAATTTCTATCTTGGTCTAATGCCAATTTAGTGGTCCAATAAACTCAAAGTGTCCAAGAGTGAGAGAGAGAGAGAATAATGAGAAAGACTTATGTGAAAAAAATGCTTGAGCCAAAAAATTTCAAACTAATCATGAGAAGCCTATTCATTAATGAGGCACATATTTTCTTTATTTTCCATTATTTTCCTTAATTTTCCTCCTCACATGCAACATGTGACATTTCATCTTCGTTTTCTCCTAATTTCCATTATTTTCATAAGTAAATGTGCTAAAAATGCCATTTTTCCTTTCCAAATCCTTGGTCATTTCCTTTTCCATTTTCCTTAGACATAATAATCGAAAGGAACACCCATTAGGATATTTTTCCAAACATTCAACTTGCAATAAGTGTCCCATCAACCGCAATTATTAATTCTAACCTTTATGAACCCTTATTACATGGAATTTTCACTAGGGTTGTTACAAAACCTTCCCCTTTGGGGGAACACCATCCTTAGTGTTCAATGACATGTACATCCAACATGCCACCGAAAATAAAATGTAGTTCCTATGGAGCTTTATAACACAACTCGTTGCATTATTCACAATGACATCCATATATACAACCATATTTTCTATTAAGATTTATCAATCCAATTCGATACAATATTTAAAATAATATACACATATGCACATTTTCTCAACCAAAAAATAAAAGGATATGATGCTCGTATCAACAAAAAGGGAATCCAGTTGCTCAGACCTCCACCCTAAAAGTAATACCAGGATTCGCTTTCTTCCCAAGAAGTCCAAAATCCACTTCCAAAATCAAATTTTCATCCAACGTCCAATGCTACAATATTGTGCTATTTCTCCTCTCATTGAACAATTACCAGCTCATTTTTCCACCACACACTCCCAATGTGCATCTCATTCCATATAGAAATGCTAATGACAAAAAACAATCGATCCTTGACCTTCCCTTATTTGTTGCATAGACCCTTGGGCAATCAGGTCACACCTAAACCTTCTATGAAGACACACACCTTCCAAGTTTCACAGACATACCATTCTCTGCTACATAGTCCCTAGTGTGACCCCTCCCTTGCTAAGGTTTCTGTGCATCATAAGATCTGAAAAATAAGGCATATCCCTACCTCAAAACCATCATACTAGTCATAGAATTCTCATGGAAATCAATGGACACTATTGGGTAGCCATGTTCCACAATGGACCTTCTCCTGAAGCGCCTTACCAACATAATGTTGCATGTTTCAGTTCCTTTTATTGTTTTTGCTAATGCTTGCAATCAGTTTCAACCACCCAACCAGGTATTTTCATGCTTTCTATACCAAGCACATAACTAAAATTAGACTCAAAATCAATTTAAATAAATTCACATTAAACCTCATTGGTAGCTTACCAATAAGGTACACTTGCAATTTTCTCCACTTCTTATCACAGCAAGTCAAAATAGTTGTTTGATCAAATCATCATGTGTAAACATATCACATCTAGTTAGCTCAAAACACAACCATCATATATCAAAATCATAAATCACATGAAATCATCATAAAAAATAATCATAAATCACATGTAACCATCATAATTTAGAATCATAGATCACATGCATAATAAAACTGTTACAACCCTCATTAAAAATAGATGTAAAAAATAAAATACCATGGTTGATGGGACACTTATTCCACGCTAAATGTTGGGAAAAAATTCTAGTGGGTCTTCATTTTGGTTATTATGGCTAAAGGAATTTGGGAAAGGAAATGGCTAAGTCTTTGGAAAGGAAACAAGAATTATTTGGCACAATTATTTATGAAAATAATGGAAATTAGGAGAAAAGGGAGATGAAAGGTCACATATTGCATGTGAGGAGGAAATTGAAGGAAAATAATGGAAAATGAAGAAAATAGAGGCCTTGTTAATGAAAAGGATTTTGAGGATCATTTGGCAAGATTTTGTTGGTTAAGATTTTTGGCTCAAAACCTTTTGTCAGTTCAATTTTAGAGTTCTCTCATTACTCTCTCTCTCTCTCTCTCACACACACACACACACACACACACACACACACACACACACAAACACACACTCTTGGACACTTCTAGTTTCTTCGAGCATTTTGGCATTGGACCAAGAAAGGAAAGAAAACGAGAAAAAGGAGGAACCAAGCAAGGAAGATTAGGAATCAACAAGCCACAACAAGATTCTTTGCAGGTATTGATTTTCATGTGTAATTTCCTTGCTATATATGGAATTAATGGTATTGCATGTGGTTCTTTTATGTCATGGCATAATTTTCTCCACGTGTGACCATGTTCCTAGCTTAGCCTTTCCAATTCCAGATAGCCTTGATGAGACAAGTTTTCATATTTTGGTTGAGTTGAGTTGTCAGATGGATTCGAAGCTGAATGATGTATATCTACGAAATTAAAAAAAAATGGTCGAGTGATCCCTAAACCAGATTGTTGGTCATGGTAAAGCCACTAGCCTAGTAACCCCTAAACCATACTGGGGTTATGCTAAAGCCAATATTGTGTGCCTCAGTGAGACTAATAATCCTTGCTGGTGAATGGAGGGATAGACAGTAAAGCCAAGAGGTGGATTTCTTTGCCTTGGGCCTTGTAGTCCTTGGATAGGATGTACTGTATGTAGGTTTTAATCCTGAACAGAAATTATCTGCAAACATATCTTAAAAACAAAAAATAAACAATAGCGAGAGCATAAAACATAAAACAGGTATACACAAATATTTTCCCTTGGATCCCAAATCGGGACGACTAGCTTGATTTTTCATTATATTCCTTTTAGTGTTACAACACATATATATACATGCCGAAGCATACATAAAACCCAATCCATTAACTGTGGATTAGAACATAACCGTAATTCCCTTGACTGGATCTAAAAAATACTAGGGACCGAAAACCATTGTATCCCAAAACCATGTGCAAACCCATGCACAAAACCATGGGCTGGTCCACCCACCGGAAAATAAGGTCAAAAAAATGTTTCCCGGGGCGCTGCCCCGACCTCGACAGGGGGGGTTGCCACCACTGTGCTGCCCCTGGCATAACGTACACGGGGTGCTATCGGACCCCTATGACTCCCACATGCATGACTAGTCATGGAAATAATATAACACTTACCCAACATTCTGCCACTTGTTTTTTTCTTTCCACAGGGGGCCACAGGAGAGCTTATTCATTAGCCCAGTTCTACAACACCCATTGTTTCTCTACACCAAGAGAACTTCTGAGTTCTCACAGAATTCGTCAATGCATCTACAACATTCTTCAAGGTGTCCACCTTTACCAGAAACACCCTTTTAGCCTCAACCATATCTCTCACAAAGTGATATTGAACATCAATGTGCTTTGTCTTTGAATGATAAGCAGGATTCTTAGCTAAGAAAATTGCACTTTTCCTATCACAATCTATCCTTATAGCTTGTTGTACCAATCCCATACTTGAACACAATCTCTGCAACCAAACTGCTTCATTTCTTACATGAGTGGCTGCTATGTATTATGCCTCTGTAGTTGAAAGAGCCACTATAGACTGTCTTTTACTCATCCAACTGACTGCACCTCCAAATAGGCTAAACACATACCCACTTGTAGATATTCTTTGGTCCAGATCTCCAGCATAGTCTGCATCAACAAAACCATGAATGTCCAACATTCTTTCCAATCCTGGTCTTCCCTGGTAGCACAAGCCATAATCACTAGTGCAACAAAAATATCTGAAAACCCACTTCTATGTTGTCCAATGCTCCTTCCCTGTGTTTGACATAAACCTGCTCAATACTCCCACTGCATGTGCAATGTTTGGTCTAGTACAGACCATTTCATACATCAAGATACCCACTGCACTTGCATATGGAACACAAGACATACCCTCCTCTTATTCTTGTGTCTTGGGACACTGTTCAACAAACAGCTTTACACCTGCAGGAATCGGAATATTCACCAATTTACTATCCTGCATATTGAACCTCTTCAATATAGTCTCAACATACTTCCTTTGGTTTAACTAGAGCTTCCTCTTTTCCCCATCTCTCTTAATTTCCATGCCCAAAATATAGTTTGTAACACCAATATCCTTCATGTTGAATTTGGAGAACAGTTGGGTCTTAAAATCTTGGATAATTTCTTTGTCATTTCCAATCAACAACATATCATCCACATACAATACCAAATACATAACACAATCACCAATTATTTTAAAATAAACTCAGTGATCCTCCTTGCTTCTGGTGAAGCCAAGTCCCCGTATATAGGTATCAAACTTTTGATACCACATCCTTTGTGACTGTTTTAACCCATACAGAGACTTCTTTAATCTACATACCAGTTCTTTCTTCCCTTTCACCATAAAGCCTTCAGATTTTTTCATGTATATCTCCTCTTCCATATCCCTGTGAAGAAATGTTGTCTTCACATCCATCTGTTCTACCTCAAAATCAAATGTAGCAGCAACAGATAAAAGTAATCTAATAGAAGTAACTTTGGCAACAGGAGAAAAAATATCACCAAAATCAATTCCTGGCACCTAGGAATAACCTTTTGCCACCAACCGAGCTTTGTATTTCTCCACCTTTCCTTCTACATTAATATTCTTCTTAAACACCCATTTTCTCCCAATGGGCTTCCTTCCATCCGACAACTCCACCAGATCCCATGCCTCATTTTTGTGCAAGGATGTCATTTCATCAACCATGGCCTCCTTCCAGAGTTTTCCATCCTCTAAATCTACTGCATCCTTGGAAGTTCTGGGATCATAATCAGTTATAGTTCAAGCAAAATTTGAACAAAAAGAATATGAACTATACCTTTCTGGTTGTCTTCTTTCCTGAGCTGATCTTCTCACAGTTGGAGTTTGTGGCTCTTCCTCTTCTGGGTATTCTTTTGTTGTAGAGTCTGATTCATCCTCCTTTAGCTCAAACTTTATCTCCTCAGGTTCCTTTGGTAGGATTTCATTTTTAACAACATATCTCACCTCTCTAAACACCACATCTCGGTTGTACACAACCTTCCTTGTTTCTGGGTTCCAAATATTATAACCCTTTAAACCATCCTTATACCCAATAAAGATGCACCTTTCAGATTTATTATCCAACTTGGTCCTTTTCTCCTTTGGAACATGTACATATTCATCACATCCAAATACCCTCAAATGTGAAAGAGAGGGTTTCTTACCAGTCCATACCTCATGTGGAGTCTTATCCTCCAATGCTTATGAAGGTGATCGGTTAACCAGGTAACATGTAGTCTCCACTACCTCTACCCAGAATTCTTGTCTTAACCTGGTACCACTGAGCATGCTTCTTGCCTTTTCCAACAACGTTCTGTTCATTCTTTCTGCAACTCCATTTTGCTGAGGTGTGTATGGAGTAGTCTTCTATCATGCTATACCACACTTCTTACAGAAATCTTCAAATTCCTTCTTGCAGAACTCCCCACCATTATCTGTCCTCAACACCTTTATTTTCTTCTGTATCTGGTTTTCCACCAGAGCCTTAAATTATTTAAATTTGTCAAAGACTTCAGATTTCTTCCTTAAGAAATATAACCATGCATTCCTTAAGAATTCATCTATGAATGAAACACAGTGCACAGACTTACCCAGTGATGTAACTGACACAGCTCCAAACACATCATTGTGGACAAGCTCTAATATCTTGTTAGCGCTCTTAGCACCAGAAGGAAAACTCACCCGATTCTACTTCCCATATACACAATGTTCACAGAAATTGAAATCCAGAGAGCAATTAGAAATACCTTATACCATATCATTTCCATGCAATATCTGAAGGCCCTTCTCTTCAATATGTCCAAGCCTTTGATTCCATGGTGTGGTCTTTTCTCTAGAGAGGACTAGGCTTTTTGCTCCACCTTTAGGAACCATAGAACTGTTGCACCCATCAATAACAGTGCTGCCCTGAAGCTTGTAGAGAGTTCCAATCCAAACTCCTCGCATTAATACCAGTGCTCTCGAAAAATCTTACATGTATATTTCTCAAACACTATTTTTACACCTGCATCATCCATCTTTCTTACATAAATCAGATTTCTAGCCAATGCAGGAATGTGCAGAACACCAAGAAGTGTTCTAATCCTTCCACCTTGCAGCTTCAGCTTCACTTTTCCACATCCAATGATTTTGGCCTTCCTATCATCCCCTATGAATACATCACTGCCATCATATTTCTCATACTCGTAAAACCACTCCCTACGGGGAGTGAAGTGAAAGGATGCACCCGAGTCAATCAACCATGACTCATGATATACATGTGTATTTGAAGAAGAAGCCAAATACACATCCCCACCTTCATCCAAGGTGGTTTTTTCCTCTGTAGAAGAAGCATAATCAGATCCCTTTCCTTTCTCAAGAAATTTAGATCAACAGTAATTTTTGTAGTTTCCTTCCTTTCCACATTTCCAGCACACCTTTACAAAATTTCTAGGGGATTTAGATCTCCCTCTAAATTTAGATCTCCCACTCGAAACCTTATTCTTTTTTTTTTTTGGGACCTTCCTCGTACAGATAAGGCATCCCCATTCTGTCCCTCCATATTTCTCTGTCTCATTTCCTCCGACAACAAGGCTGAGACAATGTCATAAAAATTCAAGGTAGTTGTATTGCTACCTGTTACAATAACCAGACTGTCCCACGAATCTGGTAGAGAACACAAAAAACTGATGCCTTATCTTCATCTGAGATTTTAATATCAACAGATGACAGTTGACTTACCACAATATTGAAGGCGTTCAGATGCTCTATCACCAAGTCTCCATCCTTCATCCTCTGATACCAAATGTAGGTTTTAACCCTGAATAAAAATTATTTGCAAATGAATATTAAAAACAGAAAATAAACAATAGCGAGAGCATAAAATATAAAACATATATACACATATATTTTCCCCTGTATCCAAAATCGAGACGACTAGCTTGATTTTTCATTATATTCACTTTAGTGTTAGAACACATATATATATACATTCTAAAGCATACATAAACCCAAATCCATTAACCCTGGATTAGAACATAATCATAGTTCCCTTGACTGGATCTACAAAATACCAAGGGCGAAAACCATCATACCCAAAAACCATGTGCAAACCCATGCACAAAACCATGGGTGGGTCCGTGGATCGTATTTTGAATTATGGTAAAGCCTTAGAGACTAGTAGGCACTAAAATTCCTCACGGTGTCGATGGATAACTCTAGTAGAATTCATTCTTGTTTGGTTCTTTTGGTTTGTTATGAGTCCCAAATTCATGCTTGGAATATGGAACGGGGGTGATTGGCTGAAGAGAGATTTGGCTCATCCAATCTATGGTCAGGTGGAACATGGAAGTCACATCTCCGGTTGGTTTTTACATTCATTAATAAAGAGCTCATTTCTTCACTATTTTATATATAAATGTACTTTTTTATATGTGGACAATATTTTTGTTCTATCCATGATATTTATATTCTTATGATTCTGGTTAGGAGCATGTATTTTCACAGTAGTGATGTATGGATCTATCCATGTTTTTTACTTTTAAATGAATTCAAAATGTATCTATTGTCAAATAGATTGTATTGCAGCTAATGGTGTCAGGGAGAAATGCTTCTTAGCGATTCTAAGATAACTCTAAGACCCCTATGCGCAGATTTGTTGTTCACACATGTAGTTTCAATTTTCTTTACATGTTTTACAAAATGTGTGTCATGGCCAGGAGGGGCCCAGATGAGTTCTTATTGATTTGATTTATTTTGTATAATTTTCTTGTTGTTATTTATCATTGCTAAAATTTTCATGAAGTTCTAGGCATAGCACTTGATTCTAGGCCTGAAAAGGTGGCTCAAATCCCGTGGGCCTTGGTCAAAACCTAGGAGTTCAGACCCTGGACTCTGGCATGCAGTGTTATGCATGTATCTATAGCCTCCTTGATGTTGGAATGTGATCATGTGCCTACATTTATGGCTCAAATAGGTCAAAAGGTCAGTGTGACCCAGCGGTAAGAGGCCTGAATGGTTGGGTTGCCTCCTAGGGGTGGTGTTTTTGCCATACAAGGTTTGCGTGTTGTGTTTCCATCAGCTCCACTTCCTCAAGGTCGCCTATGAGGTTGAATCTAAGTATAGTAGCCTCTAATGACATGTTTGCCCCCATTGGTTGGTCACTTTGATAGATGTGGGAAGAGGGTGTTACAGAGTGGTATCAGAGCATGGTTTCACTTTCCTTGGGAGGTGTGTTGGTCATGTATTCAGTTCGGTTGCATGTGTGTTCATCATGCTTATGTTCTATGTGCTTGTTGCATATTCATGGCATTGGTCATAGTTCCAGTGGTTTTGCTATGTGAAAGTTGATAGTGTTGTTGATTGAATGTGATTGTCATCAGTACATGTTGGTTATGAATTTTTTATCCATGTTCATGTCTATAATTTTTTAAGCATGCATTTTCATCGTTAGTGTTATTTTTCCTAAGGTTATTGTATGCATTTCAGGTCATCATAGGGATTTTTCTATGTTGTGATGTTGATGTGTTTGTTGACATAGAGCAGAACATGCAGATCACCAAATTGAAGTTGCAACACTAGAATTTTGGGTAAGAGCATATCATCATATAGGTATTTTATATTTGGCATGTAGGTATATGGTTAATGGTTGTTATAAGAATTATAGTTACTTATATGTTTGTCATTATATTATTATTATCGTTACATATGTGATAGATTCTATTTGATCAACGTAGTCATATGCATTATGGTTATGTGTATGTGTTTCATTGTATTGATTTTATGGTTAAATAGATGATAAATGTTAGTTAGTTAGTGTGATCATATGTACATGCCTTGGTTAGTCAAGCATGGTATTAAATTTATGACTATGTTATATTTTAACTTGTAGTTAGCGCAATGATCATGTTATATGCTATTGATGAACATGTTATATGTATACTTATTGTTGTTATATGTTAGTTAAATTGGTGATTAGGGTTATCTACTTAATATATTGATGATATATGTACCTTGATAAATTCGATTGGCCTATAAATATGGTTAGGGTTATGAAATTTAGGTATCATTCAACCTAATTATGATAGTGTGTTGTAATAATCTAGACTGATTGTGCATATGTGATTGTTATGCATGAATGAAAATTGTTTGTGAGCTATGATGTGAACATGTGAGTTAGTTATTGTTATGGAAATCATGTCCTTATTTATGTTTAAGTTGAGATGTTGTGAAGTTATATCGTGTTAGCCTAGATTGATTTCGAAGAAAAGATAGCCTACCCTAAGATACATTAAGGTATGAGTTTGCTTATGTCGTCTACTTGGTGTTTGAATATTTTATTAGGTAATTTATTTGGGTTTTTCGTGTTTGGTGTCTATTATGTCGTATATCTATTGGTTTAACTTTTTATTACTGTCAAACCAGGAGGTAACTCCTCAAATCAGAATGTGTATTAGCTGAAGAATGTACATGCATTTATACATGGAGGTGAGGCTATTGGGATTCATCTCCCAATGACTCTTGGCCTTCCTTATTTCCTAATATTATTTATTATACTATATTACATATCCACACCCAACCCATAGGATTAGGTGTCAACATTCCCCCATTTAATCCGAAGGGATGTTGGTGAGTCCAAGCATCGATCTGAACTTTTCAAACTTTTCTCTGCCAAGTTCTTTGGTGAAGATATCAACAGTTTTCTCATTTGTGGAACAATGATGTAGATGGATGGTTTTGGCCTGAACATGATGTAGAATTAGATGGTATTTTGTATTGATGTGCTTTGTTCGATCATGGAACTTTGGGTTCTTGGCCAACTTTATTGCAGAAGTGTTGTCAATCATGAGTGGTGTGGAGTACATTTGTTTCATCTGCAAATCTTCCAGGATTTTTCGGAGCCACACAATTTCCTTTGTTGCTTAAGCTTCTGCCACGTATTCTGCCTCGGTTGTGGAATCTGCTGGAACTGGCTGTTTGCGTGATCTCCATGAGACAGCTCCTGATCCAAGACTCATGGTGTAACCTGTAGTAGACACCCCTGTTTCTTTGTCGCCATCAAAGTCTGAATAAGAGTATCCGATCAAGCTGAAGTCGCCTACCTATGTGTATTTGAGTCCAAAGTCTTGAGTCCCCTTCAAGTACCTTAACACTCTTTTTGTAGCAGACCAATGTCCTTCACAAGGTTTTTGCATGAACCTTGAGAGGATTCCAATAGCAAATGAAATGTCAGGTCTGGTGGTGGTCAGGTAGATAAGACTTCCTATAAGCTGTCTATACTTAGTTGCATCCTCAAATTCCTTCCCTTCAATAGATGTGAGCTTCAAGTTTTGTTCCATTGGAGTGGTTAAGGGATTACATTCATCCATGCCAAACTTGTTCAAGAGATCTCCAATGTACTTCTTTTGAGAAAGAAATATAAATTTAGGTTGTTGAATTACTTCAATACCCAGATAGTAATGAACATGACCCAAATCAGTCATTTCAAAACCTTTCTTCAATTATTTCTTCATGGATGCAATATAGCTCTCATTCTTCCCTGTTATCAAAAGATCATCTACATATACCACAAGATATACAACTGTTTTTCCAACTTTCTTAACAAACAAAGTTACATCATCAAGATCAAAATGTTTGAAGTCAAGTTTCAGAAGATGCTTGGTTAATTTCTCATACCAGGCTCGTGGTGCTTGCTTGAGGCCATACAAGGATTTTATAAGCTTGCAAACTTTGTGTTCTTGACCCTTTACCACAAATCCTTCTAGCTGGGACATATAAACTTTCTCCTTTAGATCTCCATTCAAGAAGGTTGTTTTTACATCCATCTGATGGACTTTCCATCCATTCTGAGCTGCTAAGGCAAAGAGAGTCCGGATGGTAGTCCATTTTGCTGTGGGAGCAAAAGTTTCTTCATAATCGATTCCTTCTTTTTGTGCAAAACCTTTTGCCACAAGCCTGGCCTTGTGCTTGTCAAGTGAGCCATCTGCTTTATACTTGTTCTTGTAGACCCACTTACAACCAATTGGTTTTGTTCCCAAAGGCGGATCAACCAGCTTCCAAGTGCCATTCTTTATCAAGGCATCATACTGCTTCTGCATCGCTTCTTTCCATTCATCATGAGAAGCAACTTCTTTGAAGGAAGTTGGTTCAAGATCTGTAGACAAACTCAATTCACAGTTATAAGCAATATCCATATCAACAAGAGAATCAAAATTATCTACATCACCTTCGATTTGTTGAGTGGAACTTCTTGTTCCTATTTTTCCAACCTCATCAGGATGAAAATTATCTAGTGATTTGTCAGCCATTTGGGAGGACCTTTCTGAGATGGCCTAGGTTGGTCATTTGACTAAGTTGGGATTGATTCAAGATTCAATCTCCCAATTCTGTCAATCACATCATTCAATGTGTCATCCGTGGTTGTTTCTTCATGTGGGGGAGAGAGTGCTTCAGGACATTATTCCACAGTTTGATTCAATATCAGAATCCCCCATTCAAGATGTGGAATCTCATTATCAAATTCTCGGAAAGACTTTGCATGTGTGAATCTATCCAGGCGATCAAGTTGCCGCTCAACAAACTTGTCACTCTTGGAAGATTCAAGGAATATGACATCTCTTGCTATCAAACACTTCTTATTTGCTTCATCATAGAGACGATATCCTTTGGAGGTATTGGAGTACCCCAAGAAGATACATTTTCGACTTCTAGCACCAAGTTTGTTCCTTTGACCCTTGGGTATCAAGGCATAACAGGTGGACCCAAAGACCCTGAAATGCTTTATCGAAGGAATGTGGCCATGCCACATTTCAAAAGGAGTTTTTTTTCTAATTGAACTTGAAGGACACCTATTCTTTATGTAAACAACACATAGAACTGCATCAGCCCAAAACACTAATTTCACATTCTTGAAAAATAACATGGAGCGAACCATATTTAAAATAGTTCTATTCATTCTTTCAGCTACACCATTCTGTTGGGGATTATATGGCACAGTTGTTTGATGTTTGATTCCATGTTGACGAATATAATTTTCAAATTCGTTTGAAGTGTATTCTTTTCCATTATCAGTACGTAGAGAGCCAATATTAGTTTGTGCATCATTTTCAATCCATGCATGAAAATTCTTGAATGTTTGAAAAGCATCAGACTTGTTCTTCAATAAGTAAATCCAACACATTGTGGTGTAGTCATCAATAAATGTCATCATGTATTTGTTTCCATTTGCAGAAGCAACAGGCATAGGGCCACATAAATTTGAATGAACAAGCTCAATTTTTCTATGTGCTCTGGAGTGTGAATCATGAAATGGTTGTTTTCTATGCTTTCCTACAATACAAGCATCACGTTCCTTAGGTTTCCTAGGAATTGTAGGCAGTCCATTAACACCATTTTTCTTCAAAAAACGAAGGCTTTCATAGTTTAAGTGTCCAAATCTAGCATGCCACAAAAGACTTGATGGGAATGTACCTTCATCATGATGTGAACTGAATGCAAAGTTTTGAGCATGAGCAGATGAACCTTTCAACTTCAAGAGTCTCCCTTCTTCTATTCCCTCCATGACAAGTGAGTGATCTGATGCTTTTCTGACCTCTGCCTTGCCATCAAACAAGCGAATGGAGTGTCCTTGCTGGCGGATTTGGACCAGGGACAACAATTTTCTCCTCAACTCAGGGAGGTATAGAACCTCAGTAGAATATGATTTGGAAGACCAGGCAGTTTAATCCTGACTGTGCCAAGCCCTGATGGCTTGAGTTTGGATTTATCTGCGAAATATACTGCTGCATCAACTTTGTCAGTGAATTCTTCAAAAAAACTTTTCTAAATGTCATGTGACATGTTTCTCCTGAATCTAGCAACCAATCATCTCTCCATGAAGTAAATGAAACATCAAATAAGTCTTCAGTTACTCCATTGTTACAATGTGCTAGAACATAGTGAGAGGATTCAGGTGCTTTACCTTTGTCTTTGTCATTAGTTTTACCTTTGTCTTGATTTCTATGCTGTTCAATTTTCTCCCAAGGTGTTCTACATTTGGATGCATCATGTCCATCTTTATTGCAACGTGTGCAATGAAGATTGGATTTGTCAGATTGTCTGCCCCCCCTTTCTGTGAAGTTTTTTCTTCCTCTTCCTCTTCTGCCACCTCTTCCTCTGGATGAATCTGGAGCATGACTCTTTTATCTATGTGCCAAGTATGCAGCCTCTTCGGAAGACAAAGGGACTGTCATCTTCCCAAAAGATTTCTCTCTTCTTGCAAACTTTTTCTCAAGTGTATCAAAGGTGATATGCTCAAGGTTCCCACTTGCTTGCAAAGACTCAAGATAATGTGAGTAAGTCGGATATAATGCCTTAACATATGATATGAGAGGTATGTCCATTTTTACACCAATGCTATCAATATCATGCATGATAGATCTAACTTCTAAAGCTAAAGCAAGGGGATCATCATTCTTCATTTCAAGACTAAAGAGCTTAATCATCAATTGAACATTTTCTAATTCTGAATGTGAATCATAGAGTTCTTTTAGCTTGCTCAAGGCATCATAGGCATTTGAGAATGATGAAATGTGGCGACTCACCTCTTCATTTACGGAAGCTGCAATCAAGGCATAGGCCTTGCAGTTCTTATTTTCCCAAATGGCGAGCTCTTTGTCTGAAGTGGGCTTTGCTGGTGGATTTCCTTCTTGTCCTTCACAGATTCCTTTCCACAACTCATTAAAAATGAGTGTGTTTAATCTTCCGAGACCATTCAAGATAGTTCTCTTTGCCGGAGAGAACCACCCCAACAATAGAGATGAGAGAATGCATTAGTTTGCTGGAAAAAATTCTCTTGAAGAGGAAAAAATTCTGCTAGAAAACTTTCAATTCTGGAGATTTGCTCAATTAAAGGGGACAAAAACTCTTTGCTGGAAAATATACTGAATTTAAAAGGACAAAAACTCTTGCTAAAAATACTGAATTCTGCACCAAAATATATATATATATATATATATATATATATATATATATTTTGTGTTTGAAAAAAAAAAGGCTTTATATGGATAATTGTATTGAAAATATGGTGGAGGGGGTGGTATTATGACTGTGGGGAAGCGATATTGAATAATCAATCGATAAAAAAGTTGTGGAAGGGCGGTATTATAAGGTGGTGGGGTGGTATTGTTAATGAATGGGGCATTGTTATATATGGGCGGACTGTATATATGGTGGGAGGGTCGTACAGTGGAGGACGGATATGTGGACAACGTATAGTGGAGGACATATATATATCAACAAATGGAAGGGTGGTATTAATACAGAGCGACTATATTATTGTTCTGATTACCACGCTGTATTATTGACCAAACGCTATGGTATTGACCAAACGCTGTGGTATTGTAAATATTATATGACAGTGGGAGGGGGCAGTATGGTGGAAGTGGTATTAGAAATAGCGTGGAGGTGGGAGAGAATTTTGAACAGTCGTGTGACACCGTACAACGTATAGTTTGGAACGACGTTTGCAAAAACTGTATTATGAATGGTCAGTGTATATAAATATATGACTGTGTTGAAATATATCTGAGATGAGATTGATGTGGGAAGGTAGAGAGGCCACGGGAACGAGCAGAAGGGAGGGCGGGGTAGAGAGTCGAGCCACGGGGAGAGCGCAGTCGAATGGGGAGTTGAGTTCTGCGTTGGGAGAGATGGGTATATTGCAGAGAGAGGGCGTATTGCAACGTGCTGTAGAGGGAGTTCGCTGAAAGGAAGATGAGGTATGCGCATGACTGTGTGCAGCATATTACAAACAGGCCATATAATAAGTGTAGGACTGTGTGCAGCGTAGGACTGTGTGCATTATATTAATCGACGGGCAGTGCTGTAAGAGGAGGGGCCGAGGGAAGAGATGGGTAGGGAGTGTTAGCGCAGGGAGGGCGGAGAGAAGGGTGTCGGGTGAGGCGGGGAGGGAGGGTTGTAGCATTGAGTGAGAAGGCATTGGGGAAGGCGTTTGAGAGAGGGAGGGTGAGAGGCCATTACAAATTTTGAATGGCGGAATTTAATAACTACTGCAGAATTTGCAGGTGTGTGCAGGGGCTGCAATTTGCAGTATTTCAGGAACTGCAGAATTGCAGAATCTTCAGGAGCTATAGGAGCTGCAAATGTCAGAGCTGTGCAGAGATAAAAAAAATGCAGAATAATAGTATATAGCATCAATTTAATCGAGCAGCAAAACTATACAGAAAAACTGACTGAGCAAAGGAATGAGGGAGTTACACCACAGGAAAAAATGCCAATAGTGGGACTGGCTCTGATACCATGTCAAACCAGGAGGTAACTCCTCAAATCAGAATGTGTATTAGCTGAAGAATGTACATGCATTTATACATGGAGGTGAGGCTATTGGGATTCATCTCCCAATGACTCTTGGCCTTCCTTATTTCCTAATATTATTTATTATACTATATTACATATCCACACCCAACCCATAGGATTAGGTGTCAACAATTACTTTCGTGAAATCAGTATGTGCCTATTGTTGGAAATATTGTCATTGATGGCAAAGGAGAAGACATGAGCAACACCTGGACTATCATTCAAAGGAGCAAAGAAGAAAAAAATTGCAAAGTGGGAGAAGAGTGGGAGTTAAAGTGGGAACAGGATTTTTGTAAGCCTTTGGGAAAAGTTGGAAAAAGGCCACTGATTGAATATCAGGCCTGGAAGGAATTTTCCATGTAAATACTATTTTTAAATACAGAGATTTTATTTCTAAATTATAGAGTTTACAGATGAATTGATTTTGAGAATCTGAACTTTGGTTGATTTATATTATTGAGCAAATATTCATTATTTGAGGTGTGTGGCATTGATTGAGTAATTCAGCATCACAGTAGGTCGATGTTATGAAAATTCCGTAGTGGGTTGAAGTCCGACGTGGATCATGCCCATATGCGGTTTTTCTCAAGAGGCCACCTGGAACATACTCAAACATGAAGGTAGCTGCAGAATCGCCGGTTAGCTACGGAATGTCTACATTCTGCAGCTAGTTCCGGTCAAAATGCTTAACAATGGCAAAAATCACAAAATTCAACAAGTCAGTCATGTAAATCATTCTAGAAGTAATTTTAACTATATTTATTGATAAATTGGGTTTAAGATAGAAATGGACAAGGGAAAATGAGGTAAAATGAGGTGAAGGAAAGCACAATTTTGAGGCTCAACAGATGGCTCAATAGAAAAGATGAACAACAGTGAGATGGGAGCAAAACATTGAATGGAATGTAGCAGTGGTTAAACTGTGAAGAGTATGCAGAGGTTTGCATCGAGGTCGAAAGGCAGCAAACGATGTAAGGAATTTGTGCAAAGAAATAGGGAAAGGAAAAAAATGAAGGCGTAGAAGGATAGCATAATACCACACTAAAAGAAACGGAACCTTGAAGTCGTAACCGTGAGGGTAGTTTTGAGAACAAAAACTAGCAGTTTCGCGCTACTTAAAAATGGTAAGTGGATTCACTAAAAAAACGTGATATCATTATTTGAACGATGTGTGGCATAAGTGGTAAGTTTAAAACCACTTTTAGTGTGTAAATTCTAAGAAGTAAAACTCATGCATCTAATTTGTGCGATGATCATCAGATGAGCGTTCAATTGAGTTCTGGAACACGAGAAGCTATTGACTGTCAGAACTATTCGATGTATGGGACCGAATCCAATTATTGCATTGATGTTGGGTTAATTTTAAAACATTAATATGGTTCGAGCATAGTGTGATAAACAAAGTCGACAATTTTTTATTGATATGAGTTGAATATGCTGTGGGGACCAATGTTAAAGGTGCAATGGGTTATGTTTGAACTAAGGTTGAATTTTTAATTTAATGAAATGTCGGCATGATTGAAAATTGGGGCCTAAACAAGAGATACGTTGAGATGTTGAGGTTTAACCAAAGTTTGGAATGCTTATGTGGCTCGAATACTATTAACGTTATTTACACTTGAGTGGCGTACTCAAAACCAAAGGATGAATGTTAATATAAACCAAGTATATATCTGGTGAATGGAGGATATTAAGGTGTGGGTCAAAGATAATGCATATTGATACTTTGATAACTCTATCAAATTCAAAGTAATAAATGCATTCATAGATGGTAAATTGTTGAGCATATATAAGTATTGTAAGTAAGAGCTAGTAAGTGTGTTGGCCGGGGTTATAATTTGGATTTTACTCCAAATTCAAAGTTCATAAAGTGGGTTTATTTCTACGGTTTATAACCTTAGATTTTTTAGGGGAGAAAGAAGATAGGCTTCCGCATTAATTTAAATTGCCAGTCCAGAAAATAAAATGTTGAAATTGCCCAGATTGGGAATTTGTATTGGATTGAAAATTGGAAAATACAGTCTACAGGCATAGAGAGTGGATATTATAATTCTGGGTTAAGAGGTGTGGTTTTATAACCATAAGAGAATTTTATTTCAATATCTCAAATCTCAGATTTGAGATATAGAAGGGTGACCCGCCATCAGGTGGTATCAGAGTTGGAATAGCTCTTTGAAAAGTTATTTTTGAAATGCTTGTGTACTGAAGCAGTGAAGAAAGTTTGGTTTTTAAATCTGTCTAACAGAGATTGCAGATTTGAAGAGGCGTGCAGTGAAGGTATTCAGATTTATAGAATCTGAATTTGAAATGCACAGGAATGAAAATGTGGGTTTGTTACACTACAACAGCAGAAAAGAAAAACATACAGTGAGCCAAGAACTGAAAGGGTTGAATGAGATATATCCATTGAAAATGTAAATTTAAATGTTTTAATTAATTTTATATTGTTTGTGATGCAAAGGAAAGTCTCCGTAGCCAAAAAAAACTCCACTGTAAAACTGAAATATGTACATATTACTATATTCTTTTGAACGAGATGAAAAAGAAATGAGAAGGTGGAAGGCAAAGAGTCATGGCTATTCATTTCGAATTCCCTGTGGAATACAAACAGTTATGAGGTGATCTCCATAAATAATGTTACCAACATATGCATAGAGAGGTTAGAGAATAGAGAAATTAGGCAAAGTGGGTAAGAAGAAGGAGGAGCAGATAGAGAAGCTGTGAAGATTCAGAGATGATATAAGGTAGATATGAAGGCTGGTGTACAACAATGAAGAAGGAACAGAACAGAGCTGATATCCAGGTAAATCAGCATGTGTTTTTTTTTTGAAAGAGTGAGGAAGTTGGTGCTTCCATATCAAGTTGTAGCTTAATAGATGTCAGTTGTAGCTGGCTGAGGTAGGAGCCTCCTGTAGGTTGTAGCCTGTAGAAGATAGATGGGAGTTGGAGCTTCCTTGCAAGTTGTAGCTTGTAGAATTCAGGTAGGAGCCTCTTGTAGGTTGGAGCCTACAGAAAATAAGTGGTGAGAGGGAGTTGGATCTTGCCTTTGCATCACAACAATAATAAGATGTGGTTTTCTCCCTTATGGGTTTCCACTTATATCTTTTGTCTATGTGCATGATGTTTATGTGTTGATATGGTGTATATATTATGCTTAGTACTTGCTACTCACATATTAAGATTTATGTTACATTATGCAATAAGTTGATCATGAAATGAAGGTGTAAATAAGTTTAAAGAAAAGTTTTAAAATTCCATGAATGTGTTAAACTAATTCACCCCCCCCTCTCAGTTTAACTAAGGGTTCAACAATTGGTATCGGAGTGGGTTCCTTCTGTATCAGTTTAACAACTGGAAGGAGATCCTAGGTCCCCAGGATGGCTAGTCTAGAAGGATGCTCAACAAATAAAGCCCCTTTGTTCACCAGTACAAATTATGCCTTCTCGAAAATAAGAATGAGGATGTAAGTAATGTCTCTAGGAATAGAAGTTTAGGCTGTTGTGGAATTGGTATATGCCCCAAAGGAGTCTGACTCAGAGAAAGATGCCAAACTAGATTTTGTAGCTATTGAAAAAGCCATGAATGCTCTCTTAAGTGGACTGTGTGAGGCATAATTTATCAAATTAATGCACAACAAGACTGCCAAAGAAATATGGGATACATTAGAAAGCATCCATGAGGGAGACAAAAAGGTGAAGATAGGCAAACTACAAGTCTATAGAGCTCAGTTTGAAAATATAGAAATGAATGATGATGAAGACACTGCCAACTTCTTCTTGAGGGTTGCAGAAATTGTAAATAACATGAAAACTCTAGGAGAAACCATTAAATAATGTGTAACTGTTCAAAATATTCTAAGATCTTTACCATCCAGATTTAACCCCAAGGTTTCTTCCATAGAAGAAACAACTGATTACGAAACTCTGACCATGAACCAATTGCTTGGAAACCTAACAGCCTATGAGATGAGACTGCCACAGAGGAAGTCAAATGTGAGGGAGGTAGCCTTTAAGACAGAAAATAACAAAGAAGAAAAAGAAGATATATGCTCTTGCTCTGATGAAGAAGAGGCCAAATTTGTCAGAATATTGGATAGAGGCTCAAGAAAATATAAAGGTAAACTTCCATTTAAATTCTTTAACCGTGGAAGAGTTGGGCACTATGCATCTAAGTGTCCTCATAAGAAAACAAAGAATCAAACTCAAGAAACAGAGCAAACCATAACAAATAACTGGTAGAAAAGGAAGAGATTCAATAGAAAATCATTTTATGCTCAGCAAGACAGCAGTGCATCTAAAAGCTCAGATGAATCCTCCAATGAAGAAGCCTCTAAATTTGTCTTAATGGCCAAGGAAGAATTTGAAGATGATTTCCTGGAATCTGATGAAGAATGTGAGGTAGATCTTGAGGGGGAGCTAAGAAGTGCCCTAGAGGAAATAAATAGACTTAAACTCAAGTCTAGAAAACAGAAAGACATTTTCCGCAAATATGTAAAAGAAGAACCAGACTCAGAAGACTTTATTAAACTGAAAGTTGAACTAGAAGAATTAAGGAAAATAGAGGATATTCTAAAAAGGGAAATAAAGGAGAAAAATCAGGAATGTGAAAAATTGGAAGAAGAAGTGGTAAGCCTAAGGAAGAAATTAGAAAAGACCCAAAGGGAATTAACTACGAATATTCCACAAATGAAAAGTTTTGGACAGTTGGACTAGATTCTAAATGCTCAAAGATCCCCTCTCATAATGGCTGGGACATGCTATGAAGGAGAAACCAGTAAGTCCAAGGTTGAAGATAACAAGGATATCACTTTCGTGAAAGCTGTAAAATATAAAATTAACCCTCAGCAATATGAGCTTATTACAGCTATAAGACTGATGGAAGAAAGGAGCAGGTTGTGTAAGCAGCTTGAAGGTGAGATTGCCTCCATGGAGAACTTGGAGAAGGTAGACATTGAAAGGAATGATGATGCAACTCAAAAAGGAACCACAGAAGCAGAAGCCAGTAAGAATATGATGTGTAATGAAACAAACAGAAACAAGCAGCAACATGAAAGCACAGAGAATGAGAGGATGAAGCAAGCAGTTGGAAAAAGCTCAATTGTTATTGAAGATTGATTGAACAAGTTCGGAAGATCTCAAAGGAGGTTCTTTCCTCCTATGAAAAATATCACATGTTTCTCTTGTCATAAAATAGGACATATTGCAACATATTGTAAGACAAGGCATATCAAATTTAACCAGCAAAAGATGTAGCAAATGAGAATAACCCCTCAAGCAAGCAAATGGAAAAGACAATCTTTCACTGGGTACACAAATCATTTACATGGCTACTGCTATTCATGCAATTACTTTGGACACGTAGCAACTCATTGTAAGACAAAGAGAATCAAGTTTAACCAGCAAAAGATGCAGCAAATGAGAAGACTACCTCAAGCAAACAAATGGAAAGGACAACCACTCACCAGGTACATAAATCATTTCCATGGCTACTAGTATGCATGCAATAATTTTGGACATAAACTTGTTGAATTTAAATTATGTTCAAAAGGGAGCATAAAATATTATACATTAGCTCAAACGTACCTTGGTGAAATAAGATGTTATGTATGCCTCAAGCTTGGTCACAAAGCAAAATATTGTATATTTCCATATACATTAAAGAACTCTAGACAGATGATGGAATCTAATCAAATCAAACAAAATTGTGAATCAAAAAGAAGTGTAGACATTATGAAGAACACTAATAAAGTATGGAAGAAAAAGAGAAAGGGGGAGCCTGTTACCTCAATAACATAATGAATCCATCATAGTCTCAGGGGGAGCTACTCTAGGAAGCAACACAAATATCCAACCAGTGATAGATAAGAAGAAACATTCCAGGGGGAGAGAAGTTCATAAATAGTCCCCATAAAAGTAGTCTAAGAAGAGCTGCATGAAATTACAACAGCTAAAAGGTCAGGAAGGGAGTGGAAAATTCCTCTAACAGAGAACTATAGAGGAAGAAGATTATCTGAAGCATTAAATAGCTGACAGATTGATGGAAGAAGAGAAGGAAACAAGATGCCATGGTAGTAGAGAGAACATCAGCCAAGATCATGTAAGATAAGAAGACAACAACACACTAAGTGATGAATGGTTAAATCAAAAAATTATGTTTTCGAACTACAAAACTAGAAAATTCCATAGAGAATGATCACATTGTGCATCACACTGTAAGAATTAACAATGAATCAAATTTAAGAAGGATGAGTAAGAGAAATGTTTATCATCATTATATCATTACATCATTCATCTATGAAAAGTCCCCTTGGAGGAATGAAGTTAAACAAGTGACAAATCTCTGAGTGGTCTGCCCATGAAGATTCCAAGTAAAGAAATTGAAGATGTCTTCCTGAAGATCATTATGTTAGAACAGTTGAATTGTATATAAAGCAACAATGATTCTGGAGCAGTCCTAGAAAGGAAAATGCAGTGAAATTCTTTTAAACCAGAATGACAGAATAAGTAAAAGGTTAATGATGCCAAGATCAGATTCAATATATTAATGATTATTGTTGAGAACAGTGGAGAGCTCAATAGTAGAAACTATGAAGGTTGTCTTAACTATGGGTGCATGTGTGAGTTGAAGTGAAATCACTACTTGGCTTATCAAAGTAGTATTAATTGGTATTTGGATCATGCAGTCTGCCTATTAGTAGAATACCAAGTGTCCTCAATAGAGCAGTGGTATGGTACAGGTCCTCAAGATCAGAAGTACATCAAGGTAGTATTCCCAACATTATCTTCATTACTAAAGCATGAAAATTTCAATAACAATGCTAAAGGATCATTATTTTGTTTACACTTGAAACATTATGTTGAGCGTTGAAGCAGTATCTATTTCTATATATAATTTCATGCCTTCCTGAAGTCAATACATATATATCTTCAAGGCCTCTCTCTTAAGATCATTCATAACACCATGTGAAGTCTATTTGCTGAGATTTCAATTAAACATCTTGAATATTTTTTGTGGAAGATCATCATGATAGAACAGTAAAAGTATCTAAAGTATGAAGGACTAGTTGTGTTGATATTACATTTGAAGCTCAAGAGCTTGTTAATGTTACATCTAAAGCCTACTTCAACAGAAAGTAATTTCCGTATCAAGGGTATTTTAGCTATTAAGTGTAATATCCTTGTCAGTAGCCTAGCTCTTATCACCACCAACAGGCAGTAAAGGTGAACCACATCTACAAAAGATATATTGGCATCGTCATATTTGAATAGATGTGTACTACAGATGTGTATCTTAGATGAATATCATAATATGGAATGAAGTATATTTGGAGTAGACATTAAATGGCATATGAAGCATTCTCAATATTTCAATATTGTTCCAATGATGCATCCCTGATTTGATAAGTTTGATTTTCAAAAAAAAAAAAAAAGTGTTCTCCCAACAACTCTTGTACACCAGTCAGGAAGACAAGGTATAAAGCCATGAGAAGAAGGCCTAAACACAACTCAGAGAGAGGAAATGCAAAGATAGAATCCACACTAGGAAATGTGCAACCCTTTTTCATTGATGTCAAAGGGGGAGGAAAAGCAAGCAAAAGAAGATAGGCAGGGGAAGACAAAACACACCTTTCAGAATGAAAGGGGGAGGAAGTCCTGAAGGAAGTATTGGAGTATTGGTGAAGTATTTCCATCAATGCCAAAGGGGGAGACTGTTGGAAATATTTTCATTGATGGCAAAGGAGAAGACATGAGAAACACTTGGACTATCATTCAAAGTAGCAAAGAAGTAGAAAGATGCAGAGTGGGAGAAGAGTGGGAGTTAAAGTAGGAACAAGGTTTTTGTAAGTCTTCGAGCAAATGTGGAAAAAGGCCACTGATTGAATATCAAGCTTGGAAGGAATTTTCCATGTCAATACTATTTTTAAATACAGAGATTTTATTTCTGAATTATAGAGTTTGCAGATGAATTGATTTTGATAATATGAACTCTGGTTGATTTATATTATTGAGCAAATATTCATTATTTGAGTTCTGTGGCATTGATTGAGTAATTCAGCATCACAGTAGGTCGATGTTATGAAAATTCCGTAGTGGGTTGAAGTCCATATAGGGGTTTTTCTATAAAGGAATCAATGAAATTGAATTGCAGGAATGAAGAAATTATTGTGCGCCTGAATGGTCTAAGGATCATGAAATAGAAGAGATGGTATGGTCAATTCGTGCAATGGAGAAGCATTGAAGAGCCATGAATCGAAATCGAAGAGGAATGATATAGTGAAATTGAGAAGGGTAGATTGAGTTGTTAGCATTGGAGTCTATATTGTAAAAGAATTTGATACACATATAATTGTGCACATGCTATGAAATCCGGAAGTGGAATGATGGCTCAATTGCAGAGATGGATTAATTGCAAAGATGAACAGCAGTGAGATGGGAGCAGAACATTGAATGGAATGTAGTAGTGGTTAAACTGTGAAGAGTACGTAGAGGTTTCCGTCAAGGTTGAAAGGCAGCGAACGGTGTAAGGAATTTGTGCAAAGAAATAGCGAAAGGAAAACAATGAAGGCGCAGAAGGATAGCAGAATACCACACTAAAAGAAACAAAACCTTGAAGTTGAAACTGTGAGGGTAGTTTTTAGAACAAAAACTAGCAGTTTCGCGCTACTTAAAAATGGTAAGTGGATTAGCTAAAAAAAACGTGATATCATTATTTGAAGGATGTGTGGCATAAGTGGTAAGTTTAAAACCACTTTTATAGCGTAAATTATGAGAAGTAAAACTCGTGCATCTAATTTGTGTGATGATCGTCGGATGAGCGTTCAATTGAGCTCTAGAACGCGAGAAGATATTGACCGTCAGATCTATTCGATAGTTAATGAATTTATGTATGGGACCGAATCCAATTATTGCATTGATGTCGAGTTAATGTTAAAACATTAATATGGTTCGAGCATAGTCTGATAAACAAATTCGACAATTTGTTATTGATATGAGTTGAATATGTTGTGGGGACCAATGTTAAAGGTGCAGTGGTTTATGTTTGAACCAAAGTCGAATTTTTAATTTAATGAAATGTTGGCATGATTGAAATGTGGGGCCCAAACAAGAGATACGTTGAGATTTTGGGGTTTAACCAAAGTTTGGAATGCTTATATGGCTCGAATACTATTAATGTTATTTACACTTGAGTTGCGTACTCAAAACCAAAGGATGAATGTTAATATAAACCAAGTATATATCTGGTCAATGGCGGATATTAAGGTGTGGGTCGAAGATAATGCATATTGATACTTTGATAACTCTATCAAAGTCAAAGTAATAAACACATTCATAGATGGTAAATTGCTGAGCATATATAAGTATGGTAAGTAGGAGCTAGTAAGTGTGTTGGCCGGGGTTATAATTTGGATATTACTCCAAATTCAAAATTCATAAAGTGGGTTTATTTCTATTGTTTATAACCTCATATTTTTGAGGGGAGAAAGAAGATAGGCTTCCGCATTAATTTAAATTGCCATTCCAGAAAATAAAATGGTGAAATTGCCTAGATTGGGAATTTGTATTGGATTGAAAATTGGAAAATATAGTCTACAGGCATAGAGAGTGGAGATTATAAATATGGGTTGAGAGGTGTGGTTTTATAACCATAAGATAATTTTATTTCAATATCTCAAATGTCAGATTTGAGATATAGAAGGGTGACCCACCATCAGGTGGTATCAGAGCTGGAATAGCTCTTTGAAAAGTTATTTTTGAAATGCATGTGTACTGAAGCAGTGAAGAAATTTTGGTTTTTAAATCTGTCTAATAGAGATTGCAGATTTGAAGAGGTGTGCAGTGAAGGTATTTAGATTTTCAGAATTTGAATTTGAAATGCATAGGAATTAAAATGTGGGTTTGTTACACTACAGCAGCAGAAAATACAAACATACAGTGAGCCAAGAACTGAAAGGGTTGAATGAGATATATCCGTTTCAAATGTAAATGTAAATGTTTTAATTAATTTTATATTGTTTGCGATGCAAAGGAAAGTCTCCGTATGCAAACAAAAATCCACTGTAAAATTGAAATATGTACATATTACTATATTATTTTGAACGAGATGAAAAAGAAATGAGAAGGTGGAAGGTAAAGAGTCATGGCTGTTCATTTCGAATTACCTGTGGAATGAAAACAATTATGAGGTGAACTCCATAAATAATATTACCAAAA